>ML663049.1:4859116-5241212 GCA_007570785.1 Antilocapra americana | reverse complement strand
ACCAGTCATTGAAGGCTTGGGGCATTTTGCACTACAGTTTACTTTCTTAAAATTCATAGTCTTTCTTCAAACTGCTTTTCATAATCCCTTGCCTTAGTGTTGCAAATTCTGCCATTTATTTCATAGTCTCTGCCTCTTCCAAGAGACATATCTCATTTTGTTTGCAATTGTCTGCTCTTCCTCGGGCTCATTCAGGGGGAGGAGGCCCGCCATCTCTTTAGCTTCCTCCTTCTTCCACATTAAGCACTGTCAGCAACCCTTTAAAAATAACTGATTGGACAATCTATATCCTGTCAAGCTGTTTTCCCAATAGATGCCTAGGTAATTAAAATCACCTAGTGCCTTCAGTTTTCAGTCCTTCAGTGATTCTTCTAGTTGTTAAGGCAACATTTCATTGACCTTCATTAAAGTGACAGAAGACTCAGATCACAGAGTTCCTCCATGTGAAAATCCTGGAATCTATCTTGTTCACTTGTTTGAATCCCAGTATGATCTAGCCAGCAAACATTGTCTGTAAAGGGCCAGATAGTAAATATTTTAGACTTTGTGGCCCAGAAGGTCTCAGATGCAACTACTCAACGCTGCTGTTGCCACAAGAAAGTAACCACTGACAAGACGCAAATAAAGGGGTGTGGCTGCATGCCAGTCAAATGGATTTGCAAAAGCAGGCGGTGGGATGAATCTGGCCCACAGGCTGTGTGTGGTCTGCTGATTCCTGATCTATGCAATCACTGTGCAGATCTGGACTGTAAAGCAGAGAAGCCTGGGATGATACACTGGCTTGGTCATTGAGTAACCTCAGGTTAATTATTTAACCTCCCTGATCCTGCTTTCTCCTCTGCACAGCCTATCTTAAGGAACACAAAGAAGGGAGGGGGGAAAAAGCCAAATTGCGGTGGGACTATCACTCTTCTGAGGGAGTCTTTGGTGCTGTGAAATGCATTCACCTAGTGGGTTAAATCATTTGAATTCTGCTTCAAAATTCTTTTTTTGTGTGTGGTTCAAACACAGGTAATAAATTTGAGAAGGATACACCTCTCCTTGTTGCAAGGAGATCCAACAAGTCCATCCTAAAGGAGATCAGTCCTGGGTGTTCATTGGAAAAACTGACGTTGAAGCTGAAACTCCAATACTTTGGCCATCTCATGTGAAGAGTTGACTCATTGAAAAAGACCCTGATGCTGGGAAGGATTGGGGGCAGTAGGAGAAGGGGACGACGGGGGATGAGATGGCTGGATGGCATCACGGACTCGATAGACATGGGTTTGGGTGGACTCCGGGAGTTGGTGATGGACAGGGAGGCCTGGCGTGCTGCGGTTCATGGGGTCGCAAAGAGTCGAACACGACTGAGCGACTGAATGGATACTGATACTGATACACCTCATCAGGATGGCGTGATGGAAACAGCAAAAAACGATGACATTCTAAACTAGAAAAATGGCGATAAAAATGGAAAAGCAGTTGATTGTAGGAATATCTGGAAGAAAACTGGCAGTAAAATGAGGCTTAGTCAGCGCGACGATCACTGGGTACAGACCAAGGCCATCTATATGAACAGCCAGCGATGCAGCAGGTAGAAAGATAATGCACAGTGAATACTTAAATGTCTGTAAGTGGCCCAAATCAAAGCACTGAGAAGTAACACCCACCATTGTGCTTCCCACGTTATTCAGTTCTATATCGCCATTCTTACTCTATCAAGGCTTGCCAAAGCGTGGGAGAATATAACAACAAAAAAACAGCTGTAGCCATCCTTGATCCATTGCATAGCATAAGCCAGGCATTATTACATATTTTTGTACCTAAGTTCTGAGAGTTCAGTAATGTCACATCACTTCTCAGATGGGCATAAATGAGCACAGGAAACAGATAACTTGCTCAAGTACCACAGATCTAAGACGTGGAGAGGCAGCAGTTCAGTCTCAAGAATGTCTGGGTCCAAAGCCTGCGTTCTTTCTGTTTCATTTTGTTTTACCTGTGTATCACTTATACTATTATTTTTTGTTTAATTATAGCTGATGTGCAATATTATATCAGCTACAAGTATATAATAAAGCAATGTACAGTTTTTAAAGTTTATACTTCATTTTTAGTTATTAATATTATAAAACAGGGAATTTGCTATATTCCCTCTGTTGTGCAACATAACCTTGTAGCTTACTTTATGCATTATAGCTTTTAACTTTTGGAGAAGGAAATGACAACCCACTCTAGTATTCTTATCCGGAGAATCTCATGGACAGAGGAGCCTGATAGGCTACAGTTCATGGGATTGCAAGCGCCGGACACGACTTACCCCTACCTTTCTTTCTTTCTTAGCTTGTACCTTTTACTCCTTTACATGTATACTGTCCCTCCCTTCATCCCCCTTCCACTGGTACCCACTAGCCTGTTCTCTGTATTTGTGAGTCTGTTTCTTTTCTGATACATTCACTAGTTTGTTGTATTTTTTTTAGGTTCCACATATAAGTGATATCATACAGTATTTATCTTTCCCTATCTGACTTGCATAATACCCTCCAAGTCCATCCATGTTATTGCAAGTGCCCTCTGCTGCTTTTTAGGATACTGTTGAATCAGAAAGTTTATGTCCAAGAGTACAGGACACACCTCCTACTTCAGTGCTGTTTCTGAAACCCCGCCAGTTGAACCAGGACACCGATTAGTCCCACGACCTTAGTCAGTGTATTTATTGTCTCTCAACCTCTGTTTGCCCATCTGGGGCTCTTTAGCTATTTCAAGAGTAAAACTCCCATATGTGCAGAATATCAAAAACAGAACTTGTAAATAGTAGGAAAATCAAGGTTAGGCAATTCAGTGTATTCTGTGGTTTCATCAAACCAGAAAATGGAAAAGAGGAGGTAAAAAATAGGCTAGGAAGTAACAATTATCTCTTTCAGGAGAGTAAAAGTGTCATAAGTCAGAGAGAAAGAACAGCCTCTGAAAGCATTGAGTCGGATAAGCAGTATACACTCTTCAGCCTCACTGTTGTAATCACAGTTCTTATTAAAAAAAAAATGATGGGAATGATAATTAAGAAGGGCATGTTGCATGTTTAAGAAATCATGAATCATAAAGAATTGTGCATTACTGCAAGGTTTTGACCATGAAAACTAAAGATTTACAACTCTTGAGGTTTTCCTAATATCCCTTTGCAAGCCCACTTTTACCTAAATTAAAAAAGCTTGACAACAAATGGTTGTTGTCTTTTTTCAACAATCAATCGGTTACATGTCAGATCAACTTTCTAGAACTAAATTACATTTTGAGAAACAGAATTACATCTTTTTGTGGTTTGCTTTAAAAAGGTCCAGAAATATAATTCATTCCATATGTGTATTTGTTTTTAATGTCCTAAAGCAGGGAGGAGGTCAGAAAGGCTAGAGGTCAGAAGGAGAGCTATTCGTAGTTTACGGTTTCATAAAACGCTGATGTGAGGATTCAAATCCCAGGAAAGCTTTATGTTATAACACTTGTTTAATAAAACAAAAACTAAAAAGTCTTAAATGTTATGAGTGAGAGCAATCTACATGTATATATGTACATAAAAGAATTCCTATAAGTATGTAAAATCATATATTTCATAGTCATTCAATGAGTCATGCCTTATTGGTACATCATATGTATATGTATTTATCATATGATAATGCTTCCCTGATGGCTTATTCGGTAAAGAAACCACCTGCAATGCAGAAGACCTGGGCTCAATCCCTGGGTTGGGAAGATCGCCTGGAGAAGGGAATGGCAACCCACTCCAGTATTCTTACCTGGAAAATTCCATGGACAGAGAGGCATGGTGGGCTACAGTCCATGGGGTCGCAAAGACTTGGACGTGATTGAGTGACACATTTAATGTCTATATATATACACATGCATATAACGTAGTTCATATAAATTATTTCAGTGGTTAAATGTTTAATGGTATGGTATACCAAACATCTATGTCCCAAAGGGCACATAAAAAAAATGTTCAACATTGCTAATTACTAGAGAAATGGAAATCACCCCAAAACTACAATGAGGTTTCACCTCACATGGTTGGAATAGCCATCATCAAAAAATCTGCAAACTATAAATTCTGGAGAGGGTGTGGAAAAAAGGAAACCCTCTTACACTATTGGTGGGGATGTAAATTGGTACAGCCACTATGGAGAACAGTATGGAGGTTCTTTAAAAAACTAAACACAGAGCTACAATATAATCCAGCAATCCCACTCCTGGGCATATATCTAGAGAAAAGCATCATTTGAAAATATACAGGCACCCCACTGTTCACTGAAGCACTATTTACAATAGCCAAGACATGGAACAACCTCAACACTCATAGACAGGTGCATGGATAAAGAAGATGTGGTATATTTATATAATGGAATATTACTCAGCTAGAGCAAAGAATGAAATATCATAGTAAGCGAAGCTAGCTAGATAAAGACAAATATCATAAGATATTGCTTATATGTGAAATCTAAAAAGTAATTATACAAATGAACTTATTTACAAAGCAGAAATAGATTCATAGGCACAGAAAACAAACTTATGGTTACCAAAGGGAAAAGGTAGGAGGAAGGGTTAAATTAGGAGTTTCGGAATACCATATACACACTACTGTGCATAAAACAGAGAACCGAAGTGGACCTACTTGTCGGTGGTTGTACAGAATAGGCAACTATACTCAATGTTTTATATAAAAGTAAAATGGAAAAAAAATCTAAAAAGGTATATATATATATTCACATACATATAACTGAATCGCTTTGCTGTACACATGAATTTAACACAACATTGTATTGTAAATCTACTCTACTTCAATAAAAATTTAATTAGTTTAAAAAAGACAAACTTAAATATAAATAAATATATATATATATGTGTGTGTATACACACACACACACAGATAGCCAGTCAGTAACACAACACTTAAATTAAGAAATTGTTATTGACTCTAAAACTCTGTTGTCCTAGTTCACAGGGATATTGCAATAATAATACATAAGTCCCTAGTACATATTTGGTCTTCCCAGGTGGTTCAGTGGTCTGCCTGCCAATGCAGGAGACATAGGAGACGTGAGTTCGATCCCTGGGTCAGGAAGCTCCCTGGAGCAGGAAATGGCAATCCACTCCAGTATTCTTGCCTGAAAATTCCACGGAGAGACAAGCCCTGTGGGCTACAGTCCATGAGTCACCAAGAGTCGGACACAACTGAGCACCCTAACACATATTAATCATGTACTAATCTTCACTTTAGTCATTTTATCATCATGAATTTTTGTTTTCAGATGAAGAAAATAAAATGAATGAAAGGAAAAAAAAAGGAAATATTCCTTGAGCAGCTAATATGCATCTGAGTGTGCCCCGTGTGGGAGGTGCAATGGGCGTGAAACAAGGTGACCTACACTATATCTGGAGGACACATGAACAATGCAAGCCCAAGAACCACAAGACGGTGGGGTGGCCGCAGCTCACACTACCTGCTAAGCCAGAAGGGGATCTAGAACAAGAGATCGCAAGGAGGAGGTAGTCAGCCTTGCTGAACTCCACTATTCATAATTTCTCTTGAGGATTCAAAGTTGGATTGGACTGATGGAGTCAGGAGAGGAGAGAACTCTTACTATTATAAAGCCGTCCCAGAATGGTGGAGCAGACTCATACCACGTTGCTCTTGGCCCTTACACCTATCAGGCATTCGCTAAATATTTAGGGAACGAAAGCTTACAGAGTTCTTGTCAAGGACCTTAACAAGTGTTAAAATTTACCGTGTTATAACATGTACAGTCTACATCTTAGTACAGTAAAAGCCACAACATTGAAATTTTCAAATGGAAAAATAATAAAGCTGATTTTCTGACCTGGTGAGTGAGTTAGTGGGAGAGTTAAGCTATAGTTGGCTAGGGCATATGCTTGCTGCTTTACTCTCAGAAAGACCTGGGTTCAAACATCAGCTGCGGCACTTCTGCTGTTGTTCAGACACAGTCATGTCCGACTCTTTGAGACCCCACAGACTCAGCACACCAGAATCCCCAGGCCTTTACCGTCTCCCGGAGTTTGCTCAAACTCATGTCCATTGAGTTGGTGGTGCCATCCAAATCCTCTGTCGTCCCCTGCTCCTCCTGCCTTCAATCTTTCCCAGCATCAGGGTCTTTTATAATGAGTCAGCTCTTCACATCAGGTGGCCAAAGTCTTGAAGCTTCAGCTTCAGCATCAGTCCTTCGAATGAATATTCAAGACTACTTTCCTTTAGGATCGACTGGTTTGATCTCCTTGTTGTCCAATGGACTCTCAAGAGTCTTCTCTAACACATCAGTTTAAAAGCATCAATTCTCTGGTGCTCAGCCTTCTTTATGGTCCAACTCTCACATCCATATATGACTCCTGGGAAAAAAATACGGCTTTGACTATATGGACCTTTGTCGGCAAAGTAATGTCTCTGCTTTTTTAATATGCCGTCTAGGTTTGTCATAGTTTTTTCTTCCAAGGATCAAGTGTCTTTTAATTTCATGACTGCAGTCACCATCTGCACTGATTTTGGAGCCCAAGAAAGTAAAGTCTGTCATTGTTTCCCCATCTATTTGCCTTGAAGTGGTGGGACCAGATGCCATGATCTTCAATTTTTGAATGTTGAGTTTTTTGTTTGTTTTTTGTTTTTTTATTGAAGGATAATTGCTTTATAGAATTTTGTTGTTGATTGTTGAGTTTTAAGCCAGCTTTTTTAGTCTCCTCTTTCACTTTCATCAAGAGGCTCTTTAGTTCCTCTTTACTTTCTGTCATACGGGTGGTGTCATCTGCATATCTGAGGTTATTGATATTTCTCCCAGCAATCTTCATTCCAGCTTGTGCTTCATCCAGCCCATCATTTTGGATGATGTACTCTGTTACATGTATCACAGTACTTCTGTTACATGAATGTAAATAAGTTCCTTAACCTGAGGCTGTATCTTCATTTAAAAATAGGACTAACAATTAGATATCCATGACTAGTTGATGAGATTGTATACATCAAGCACCTGGCACAGAATAGGGAAACTTTTTTTTTTCATTCTTTGAGCCTGGGGCTCTTTTCTGAAGTTCAGAAACAAACAACAGAGAAGTCTCCCGAATAATGTGTTGTCTTAGAGAAAAAGAAGGTGTAACTGGGTAGCTTTTACTGACAAATTATTAGAGACCCATCATGACAAGATCCCCGCCTCTCATACTATTGGAGCCTGAAACAGGGCAATGGACAAACGTCCCCTGGCTCCCCAGCCTGCAGTCCCATTTGTTTTGGTATTAGCACACCACTTTCCTTCTGGGAAGCCCGCCCTGCTCTCTTCGCGGCTGTGTATTTGGATAGGGTGGATTCAATCCATTCTTTCAGAGGCAGAGGGAATGTGATCGTATCAGGGCACTTTATTTCCCTTAACTAAAGGATGTTCCAGGGATGGACACAGTCAGCAGCAAAGATAAGTCATGAGATTTTGCCCCAACTGTTGAACACAGAGATTTGAACCTGAGAGGCCGTAAGACTAGTGTTGCTGTCAGGAGATAACCATATAAGTGGAGCCAAGACAAGGAAGAGAAGCCGTGTTGGAAAGATAAACTATGCCATGGATACAACAATTAAGTTCCTGCATCCAGTTGCATCCCGATCTTCCATTTATGTACAAATAAAGTACCCTTCTGGTTTTAGTTGTGTTCCCATCACTTACTACTTAAAAGAAAGGTAAGGGGATAGTTAGGAAGCATGGGATCAGTGTGTACACACTGCTAGATTTAAAATAGATAATCAACAAGGACCTACTGTATAGAACAGGGAACCCTGCTCAATGTTATACGGAAGCCTGGATGGGAGGGAAGCTTAGGAGAGAAGGGACACCTGTATATGTATGGCTGAGTCCCTTTGCTGTCCACCTGAAACTATCACAACACTGTTAATAGGCTATTTCAGTAAAAAATAAAAAGTTAATAAAAATAAAAATACACGTATGTTGCATGTCTTTTCCAGTTCACTTCGACTATTCGTCTTACTTTGACCAATCCTCAGCATTCAGATCAACAGATAAAATATTGGTAAAAATTTATGAATAAAGAAGGAAAGAAATAGTATGTATACCCCTTTTGGGGTTTTTTAAAAAACAAAACGAAACTGTGCACTTTCATTTTTAGACATAGAAATTAAAAGGCAGTTTTAAATGACTCTATTTACTAATGAACAAGTTATTTTAATGGCTAATATCTATTTGTTGAAATTGCTTTTTAAAGATACCATATGAAGTTAATAGTCTAAATCCCATATTTAAGATGGAGGCTGCTGTTAGAGGCGATTAGAGCATATTAGCAGGAATATAAAACTCCCCACCCTGCAGGTTAGTAAAGTGCCCCCAGGAGGCAATACGGGCTCAGGAACAGTGAGGTCCAAAAGATGCCTGGACTGTTTTAGAGAATCAGGAGAAGCAAGAATGAGCTCATTCCATCCAAATCACCCACTGAATTCTCAAACACTTGCCTATTTAAACACAGTTGTTTTCCTGGGTCTGTGTTTCAAACTCCTTTCATCTCTTGGCAGTCCTCAATGGCTCTGTCCTTCGTTTATTTCTGAGTTTCTGGAATATTATGCTGATAAGTATATATTAAAGCACATCCCATCTCACAGCCAGAAGCATGACCTGCGATGCTGGATTCTGGACACTGAGCAGAGATAACTCTGCTCTCTGTAGACTGACATAGCCTTTCTAAACTCTGAAAATGCAGTCCTCCTCCCAACACACTGTGTCTTCTTCAGAAGGCCTTCCTCATAGGTTGATGGTGTCTCCTTCTAAATTTCAGCTCTAGTCCCAGAAACCACCTCATCACAACGCTATCTGGCCCCTGCTTTCCCATCACCATCTTCTGTGAGCAAGCCCACTTCTCTCCATCTCCAATGCCTCAATCAGCATCCAGAACATCACAACTTGCCTGGGCTTTTGCAAGTGACAGCTTTTAGATGTCAACTAATCAGACCATGTCACAATCCTGATGACAAGCTTCCTGTGGCTTCACATTGCCCTCTGCAAACTATGCAAAACCCTTGCCTGGCCTCAAAGACTGCTCGCCTGGTCTGCCGCTGGTGCGGCTCTCACTTCACCTCGGGCACCCTCTCCACAGCACTCCGCCTCTGGGTGCACAGACTCCCCCGTTTCCTCAATTGCAGCTGCCCCCTCTCTATGCATTCGCTTCCTTCCAATCCGCTCATGGCTGGTTTCTTCTTGTAATTCTGATCTTGTCTCAAATGTCACCCCCTCAAAGAAGTCTTCCATGTCACCCTCTAATTGCTTTCCCATAAACCCTGGTGTTCTCTTTTCTTCATGGATTTACTTCCATCTGAAACTATCTTATTAATTTGCCCTTAATTATCAGTCTTCTCCACTAGAATTTAAATTCCACTAGAATTCCCTGAGGATCCTGTCAATATTCACCTTTGGGTCCCTAGGGCAGATATATCCATAGCTAACACAACTAGCCCAACTGTACGTTCTCCTTACTGGCAGAACTGCATTTTGTTCAATAGCCTCCTCTCCTCCCCACATGCGTGTCTGTGTGCATGCTAGGTTGCTTCAGTCATATCCAACTCTTTGTGACCCCACGGACTGTAACCCGCTACGCTCCTCTGTCCATGGGATTCTCTAAGCAGGAATACTGGAGTGGGTTGCCATGCCCTTCTCCAGGGGATCTTCCTGACCCTGGGATTGAACCTGTGTTTCTTGTAGCTCCTGCACTGCAGGCAGATTCTTTACTGCTGAGCCACAGTGCCTTGTATAAATCCTGAGTAGAGATAGCTAGTCATATTGGTCTCATTGCCTTTGTCACTGTCTGGGGTAGGGGCAGCCATGTCACGTGGTTCTAGCCAATCTCCTGGGGGTTGGGGATGGGATGCTTCTAGGACATAACTCACTTTTCTAAAAAGATTCACATGTAGAAGAAATGGTCCTTTCCCTGCCCCTGGACTTAGTAAAAATACATGTGATACCTGAACCATATATGTGAACATAAAGAACACACACTGAGACCAGCAGAATGAAGAGCAGGAATGAACCTGGGTCTTCTGTCAAGTTGCGGTGCCTCTAGATGTCTTGTTACATGACAGAACCTTTTTTTTTTTCTGAAATGAAACATTAAGGGAGGTCTGTGCAGTCCTTCTCAACCCTTTTTCTGTCTTTCGGTCTCCCCAACATTTTGTGTTTATTATTCTCATGCATCAGCATTTATTTCAGTACATATGTGTTTAACTAAAATAAAATACAATGTTCTTTTGTGTATTTTAAACTTTTATAGCTTATTCTTACTACCTGTGATTTACTCTGAGCCTTTCTTTTCATTTCTGTTCTATTGGTTTCATGACTGATTGATATGTCAGGCCTCAAAGTTACAAGATTGGCATATACATCCAGAAATGCAATTCCTCACTAAAAGGATTGGTGCACCATCACATTTACCAGACATTATCAGATCGTTCTCTTAAAATGATTATGCTAATTAAACTCTTCCCAATGGTATGAGAATACCGCTTTTTTCACGTGCTTGCCAATATTTTGTATAGTCAGGTTTTTATGTGAAATGATATCTCATCCTGCTTTTAATTTACCTTTTTCTGTTTACTAATGAGTTTGAACATTTCTTCCTATATTTGTGGGCTGTTAGGCTTTTTCTTTTACTGTTGCTCTATTTGTATTCTTCCTTTATTTTCTGTTGTTCGTCTTTTTAATTGATATTTTTAGTGTGTTCTTTATATATTCTGAATATTAATGACTGTTCATGAATTGCAAATATCTTCTTCCTACCCATGGCTTAACTTTTTTATGGTATCTTTTGGTTCACAGAAGCTTTAACGTTAGTATAGTTAAATTTAGGGCTTTCTTGGTGTCTGAGATTGTAAAGAATCTGCCTGCACTGCAAGAGACCCCGGTTCGATCTCTGGGTCAGAAGAGTCCCTGGAGAAGGGAACGGCTACCCACTCTAGTATTCTTGCAAGGGAAATCCCATGGACAGAGGTGCCTGGAGGGCCTCAGTCCATGGAGATACAAAGATTTGGAAACAACTGAGTGACTAACACTTTCACTTACTTTCACTTTTCATAGTTAAATTGACAACATTTCCTTTACTATCCAGGTTTTTTATTTTTGTTTACGATCTTTATTGTTTAGCCACTTTTGATAAGACTCTTCATTATTTGCAAGGAAACATCCTAACAGATTCAGCAGTTAGTAAATACAAGCTGATTAAGTGAGAAAATAAATGGATACACAAAGTGATTTTAGCAGGAAAAAGTAAAGAATGATAAACCTCATGTCAAATAATCAATATCTTAAATAATATAATGTTGAAATAGGCCGTTTAGAAAAAAATCTATATTTTTGAAGGTTACAAATTACCCCAATCAAAGCTAGAACCCAGAGTCTACCATCATATTCTGAAATATTCTTAAACATGAATGGGACAAAATGTGCTTACATTTAAAAATCCAGAGAGTTAGGGATTCCTCACTGATTCTGGGTAGATAAGTAGCTTCCAATCACTAAAATGACTAAAATCACTAAAATTTCAGAGAAAAGCAAAATGTCTCATTGTCATCAATTATTCCAGAATTTTTATTTATTTAAAACAAACACCTGGGTTGTCTGTGCTGGCCTATAAGCAATACTCACATAATCTACATTTTTCATATTGCATCACATTAAAAATGGAGAGGAAGGGATTTCTGCATTCTACCATAACATGTTGACTTCTCTTGACTCAAATAAATAAAAAATGGAAGGCTCTGAAAATGAATTAAGCTAACCTTTGTAAGGTCACTATCGAGGTTCACAGATGCAGTGGAATCATTTCAATATGTGAAATGTCTTATTTCCACAATCGGAACAGGATGGTCTTATTCTGCATGTGTACAGACTACATGAGGTGATAAAAATAGAGTACAAAAAGATTAGATACATCCATTTCACATTTGGGCATGTTTTTAAATTCAATCATTTTATCAACCATATGCTTGTGTACATGAAAAAGATTACTATCAGATGATATATCCTTCCCATCAGTTCGTTTACAAAGGAAAAAGTAATAGCAGTAAAACAGACATCAAACTCTGATATTTTAAAAGGAAAAAGAGAAAACTTTTATGGGCAAAGCAAGGTAATACGTTACCTTTCCTCCTGCTCACTGTGGAGAATCTTTTTCAACAGTTCTTTTCCTTCTCTCTTTTTTTCCCTTCTCAAAGTGTTATATAATGCCAAATAGCATTGTTTGAGGCTTAAGGGAAAGTCAGTTCCCATTTTGTGATGTTCTTCTCTACATTTTAAGTGGGAATAGATATGTCAAAAACAATTCTAGAATTCACACCATCCCAACTAATGAGTCATCACCTGCTTCCACAGGGCTCTGATCTACGGACGATTTCTAGGCAGATTAATTTCCTGGAAGATTTCAGTTGTGATTATTCCGTTGCAAATATTGCTGATGCTCACCCACCTACTAAGTAAAGGTACAAAAACCGCAGTCAATCATATGCTTCTCTCTTCTTCTGTTGATAATCTTGGGAAACCATCTGGTGGAAGAGGGGTGGCAGCTAAAATGATCACTCTCTGCTTGTGTGGTATTCTGGGTTGGTTACCTGCGCTACTTGTTTATGTGATGCCCTCCACCGTACAGGGATTTACCTTCTATTTCTCATCGGCAGTGTGGTCAAAATGAAGCTCTGGGTCTTCCTGAATGTTGGAAACTCTTAGGACCCTTATTATATAATGGTTAATGCATTACTCTTCCTAGGTTGCTGTATCAAAATTTCATAGACTGGGTGGCTTAAACAATAGATGTTTATTTCTCCAAGGCTGGGGAGTCCAAGATCAAGGTGCAGGCAGGTAAGAATTTTGGTGGGGGCCTTCTTCCACCAAAGATTTCATGCACAATGAATTCTTGTGCATTTCCACATTCCTACGGCTTGGTGCTCACAAGCCTTTTCTTCATATGTGCACACAGACAGAGATAATTCTCTTTGTTTTGGATAAGAACATCAATTCCATCATAGAGGTCCTAACTTGGACTTTATCTAAGTCTAATTACCTCCTAAAGACCCAATCTACTGGGAGTTAAGACTTAGATGTATAAACTTGGGAGCGGGGACACAAGCATTTAGTCCATAATAATATTTAACTTTGATTACCAATTTATATAACTTTTCTTCTCCTAGTCAACAACTTTTTTTTGGCTGTTCATGTACATCACATATTAAAACCTGATCTGGTTCAAACATACATTAGATGGACTTTGTGAATTAAAAATTTGGTCAAAGTAGAGGGGCTGACTCTTCTGTGGTGACCTCGCAGTCAAAACCATTACCTTCCAAAGACCAAGTACTAACAAACTCATAATCCCCTGAAAAGAACTTCTGATACCTACTTCAAATAGAGTCAGTGTGATTTTCCATGGGAGAAATCCTCCTGAAGATGGCAGTCTTTCCCTTCCAGGCTTTGGTCCAAGTTGTCCCTTCTTTCTAGAACACTCTCTGGTCTCCCCTCCACACACACAAAACTATCTATCCACCCCTGGGTCTCTGTTTAGACTTCACCAGCTTAAGTGTTCCTCCTCTTGTTCTTGTGGGCCTGTTCTACCACCATCATAGTTTCTTTCATCTGGCCCTTGGTTTGACCATCTACCCTTCTAAACTGTTAAGATTAAGACAACAGGAACCAAGTCTCTTTATTCACCACTCTATCCACAACATGAAGCCTGGTACCCAGCATAGGGTCAGAGCTGAAGGAGTGAATAACTCAGTAGTGAGTCATAGCCTAGACATCCAACAATGCAGATGTTTAGCCATTTCTAGAACCTGGAGTCAAACATGGAGGACACTTTAAGCCTTTACAGAGGACTAAGCATTACAGAGGGTCTGTCTTCCAGATCAGAATGGAGACAGAGTAGAGCAAGAGAGACTGCATTAAAGGAACACTTGTCAGGAGGAAAGCAGTTACAGAGTTATCTCCCAAATCCAGGTGAGAAGACTTGGAATCATCATGGAGTCTTGTCCTTCCTTTACAACTCCCCCATGAAAGTGAAAGTGAGTCGCTCAGTCCTGTCTGAACCTTTGTGACCCCATGGACTGCAGCCTGCTAGGTTCTTCTGTCCATGGAATTCTCCAGGCAAGAATACTGGAGTGGGTAAACCATTCCCTTCTCCAGGGGATCTTCCCAACCTAGAGACTGAACCCAGGTCTCCTGCATTGCAGGTGGATTCTTTACCATCTGAGCCACCAGAGAGCCCAAGAAGACTGGAGTGGGTAGTCTATCCCTTCTTCAGATGACAGTGCCACTGAGGACCCCCCAAATTTGTGGGAACTATTATGAAACGAAACGCAGGACCTCTTTCAAAAATTATTAAAAATTTCAAAATGATGGGAACAGAGCATCAAAGCAAGCATGTGGGTTCCTTCTAAGTATGGAGTCCTATTTACTGTTTAGGTCTAATGCCCACAAAACTAGATCCACACCTCTCTATACCTAGGTCCCAGGGACATACAGGTTCCATTACCTAACAATATTTAAATGTATTGTCAGCATTCTCTCAAGTATTTAGAGGCCCCAGAACTCAAAATTCTAGAGCATAAATAATCTTTCATAGTGATTTACTATGAGTTTGCTAAATGCCAAAGTCCATAACACCCAAGTTTTCACAATTGACATTCTCCTACAGAGACCTCTTGGTATTGAAATGTCCCTTCTTAAGCTTAGCTTAAATTCATCATCATTAGAAACTAGCTATACATTTGTACCAATAGATAGAAATCAAGTGTGAAAAGTTTCAGACTTATAGCGGCTTGATGATTTCTCTGAAAATAACATCACCAAAAGCACCTGTCCAATTTCAACAAAAACTGATCCTGTATGTTTTACTTTCATTGAATGCATCAATTCTCCCGGCTCATTTCTCAGAAAGGTACCAAGATCAAGTCAATCTTATTTCTGTGGCAAACCGTATTGTTCAATGATCACATTTTATTTGGATATTACTCTTGTAGCACCTTGCATTAATCTGCCCTAATAACTACTGGGACATTTTGGAAATAATTGATTTTTCACATCCGAAAGACATCTGCTATGTTATGTTAATGGCAATAAAATAGAAGAAACTCACAAAAGACAAAATGGAACTAAATGCCAAGATAAATGCTATATTTTGGCAATCGCCTCACAAAATAGCTGACAGATGTTAATACAAGCATTACATTTTGTGTGAAGATACTCATCTTTTCCTATTATTATTCATACTTTATGACACACAGAAAAAAATATTACGACAATTCAGGATACCACATTTTGGGCCATGCCAAAGCCACATTCTGTGTATTGTTTTTCCATGTTGATATATGTTTGGTCTATGGTCTCCAAGTCAAGAATCAAAGTGATTCTTGGCACACAATTGAGTTTCACAAAAAGCAACTGAAAACTTTAAGGAAATAGTGAGGGATTTATGGCTAATATTTAAAAATAATTATAGGATCCCAAGAGAAAAGTAAAACTAGACAGTAAATTCTTATTGGTCATTTATGAACTCTATGTAGCAAAACCCATTTGGCAAAGGGAATGCAGCCACGTTCTCTACTCCTTAACATCCCCAGGATCCTGTAATACACCACAAGAGGACCGATAATTGCACCTTGAGGAAGGGTTGAAAGCTGGAAATCAAATCAGACTCTAGCACGTGGGGAGAAAGCGATGTGAGAGCAGCTGCCGCTGGCAAACCCTCATGAGTGACTTACTGTCTTCTCATTTTTCCAGAACTTTAATTGTATTTAGATTTATAGTTCCATTACTGTATGTACACAAAGAGAGCTAATTCTTCAAAAATGTGTCTGCTTGATAGAAAAGACATTCATTTATTGGTTCATCCCAGATTCACTGATATATTGGCTGAGGGTTTTAGTGATATTAGACCTTTTAGTCAACCTCTGCTGAAGTCTCACAATTTTGATTGCTTTTTAAACCTATTTTAATCTCACTTTCTCTTTCTGATGCAGACACACACACACCCAAAATGGTGTCATTCAAGCAGAATGAAAGCAAAGAAGCTGGAAATATTTGTTGTAAACATGAGCAGAAAAGATGGATTCAAGGTAACTTCTTAAACTGACTCGTGAGAGATTAGTGGGAAAAAATACATCAGGGATCAAATCCCATGGTCCCATTTTACAGATGAATAAACTGAGACCCAGTGATCTGAATGACTCACTCAGAGTCACACACAAATTCAGCAAAAGAACTGTGCTTTCACCATGATTGCTCCCTTCCACACCACAACCTTTCCTGCAGTAGATCTATCATCAGATTCACAGTGTTCCTGCATTAATTTCATAAATACCATTATCAATACCTCACACACAGGGGCATGCTTAATGCTTGTAAACAGCATCTTAATAACACTTACGTGTTTTTAATTTTGTTGTTGTTTTAAGAAACAAAGAAAAGAGACTGTTTAAAACAAAAATGTTGATAACAATCTAAGAAAGATGGCCTTTATCCAAATCTAGGAGGTTTTGTACAGATAATTTAAATTTGTGGAACTTCCCTGATGGTCCAGCGGTTAAGAATCTGCTTGCCAATGCAGGGGACACAGGTTCAATCTCTGGTCCAGGAAGATTCCACATGACAGAGCAATTAAGCCCATACACCACAATGAAGAGTAACCCTCACTCAATGCAACTAGAGAAAGCTCACATAGCAACAAAGACCCAGTGCAGCCAAATATTAAATAAATAAATGTTTAAAAATAAATAAATAAATTTGTGCATGCTTGCGTGCTAAGCTGCTTCAGTCATGTCCGACTCTTTGCTACTCTATGGACTGTGTTTAGGCAACACCAAAAACACAAACAAAAACCACTTCCAAAGTAAAGTAGTCATGTAGATAAAATGAATATTTATCTATATATGTCAATATGTGAGGCTCGAATTTGTTTTATAAATGGTTAACACTTAACTTCAATCTAAAAATTTGACATAGACTAAAAATTGGCCTGACATATTTAAGTGTAAAAATCATTTTAAGGAGAAACTTTGTCCTTTTTGCATGCATCATTTTTCTAAATTGATTGAATCTTTTACCCAGAGACTCACTAGAAATACATGCTTATGATTAGTGGCCCATCAATACAAGTGATTAATTACTGGTAAGAAACATATCATGTTAGGAATAGTTTTTCTGTATTAAAAAGTATGCAGTGTAAGTCACAAATATGTCAAGATGTTGTTATTGTAACTGATAAAACTCTGTGTTCATTAAAGTTATTTGGACCCAGAAGGAAACCAAGAGAGGTCAAAGACAGCATCAGATGTGACTGACACTTCAGTTGAAGGTTAAAGTACAGTGGAAATGATTTCTTTGGTATGGCTACGACTGCATGAAGAATGAATGTAAATTCATTTTGACCTACGCAATATCAACAAACTAAATGCTCAACAGATTCGCTTGGCCAGTGGACAAACCCACTAATGGATGCTAATATCTAAGTGCATGGTGCAGTGATAAGCTGCCTGGGTGCAGATCCCTACCCCTGCTTCTACTGTCTGTTGACAGAGAGCAAGGCACTGAAACTCCGTGCCTCAGTTTCCACACCCACTGCATCTGGAAAGAAGATTTGTTTTCTCTTCACAAGGTAAAGCCCTTGGAACACTGTCTGACACATATTAAACATTATACATGTTTCCTATTGCTCCCAACCTCCACACCAGGGGCTTTCTGGGGGGAAATGAGGTGTAAACACATTCTATCCAAATCATCCTCTCAGAAGTTTATAACCCATAGTCAAATATTAAAGGTGCTGAGAATTTCTCTAATAAAGGAAATCATTAATGTTCATTTAATCCTGCATTCCCCCAAGTTCCTGAAGCAGCTTTTTTGACTTCATAAATCCCGACCTTAAAAGCTGAAACATTGATTAACTCATCAAGACAAATCTAAAAAGTTACTATAATCTTCTCGTAACTGATCAAGCCTTAGCTATGTTCTTGTTGCCGTCTTTCTAGATTCCATATATATGCGTTAGGATACTGTATTGTTGTTTTTCCTTCTGGCTTACTTCACTCTGGATAATAGGCTCCAGTTCCATCCACCTGAGTAGAACTGATTCAAATGAATTTTTTTTTAATGCTGAGTAATATTCCATTGTGTATATGTACCACAGCTTTCTTATCCATTCGTCAGTTGATGGGCATCTAGGTTGCTTCCATGTCTTGGCTATTGTAAACAAAGCAGCGATGAACACTGGGGTACACGTGGCTCTTTCAATTCTGGTCTCCTCGGTGTATATGCCCAGCAGTGGGATTGCTGGGTCATATGGCAGGTCTATTTGCAGTTTTTTAAGGAATCTCCACACTGTTCTCCATAGTGGCTGTACTAGTTTGCATTCCCACCAACAGTGTAAGAGAGTTCCCTTTCTCCACATCCTCTCCAGCATTTATTGCTTGTAGATTTTTGGATTGCAGCCATTCTGACTGGTGTAAAATGATACCAATGCAGATGTATAGAACAGACTCGTGGACTCTGTGGATGAGGGCAAGGGTGGGATGATATGGGAGCATGGCATTGAAACATGTTAATTATCATATGTGTAATCAAGAGCCAGCCCAGGATTGATGCTTGGGGCTGGTGCACCGAGATTTCCCAGGGGGAGGAAATCGGGAGGGAGGAGGGAGGGGGGTTCTGGAGGGGGAGCATATGTAAACCCATGGCGATATCATGTCATTGTATGGCAAAACCAATAAAAAATAAAAAACACAAAAGCCTTAGCTATGACCTGAGAAATCGTTTGGGACAAAATGATTGGGACAGTCAAAATAGAAATAAAAAAAATAAATAAAAGGTAAAAGCAAACATATAAGAAACCCCAGTGTAATCACAAAGTGAGAATAATTGTTCACTGAGGAAAAGAAGCGAGCGAGAAGGAAAAGACAAAAGTGAAATGTGAAGATTTCTTAAGAGGAGAATGAAAAGATTCATACCCACCAACTGTAACTGGCTTCCCGAAAACATTGTTAAAAGACAGAGCCTCTTAATGCCCTCTGCACAGAAGCCTCTCAGATTCTTGAGCTTCCTAAACCCTAAGATTTCCAGATATACACTTTCACAAACGGTGTCCACATATCATTGTCTCCTAAAATAAAATTACACATAAATAAAATCAGTTATCTTTTGGGGGGTCTATCCTGAGAGACTGTTGGAAGTTTTGTTTTGGTTCTGTCCTTACAAATAACTGAGTATCATGTGTATGCCTGGGTGGGGTATGGTGTATTACGTAAAAGAAGCCTCTGATTTATTCATAGTACTTCACATGTATGCACTAATTACACATTTATTTGTCTAAGTATTATTTCTATAGATAATAAAGCATGCAACTAGTGATATTTATGCAAGGGCTAATGCCATACTAATGTGTGGAGATCAATGCCATTAAAACTCCATCTCCACTTAGCACTTAGAGAGACAGCAATCCAGATTCATATAATGTTTAAAGTCCTGTACCTCTTTAAATGTGATCATTTTTTAATCCAAAATCATGAACTTTAGCTTTAAATATATATTTATTGATAGGATAAATAGATATCTCCAACAGACGTTTTGGATTATAATACTGATATTTCTCTCTCCAACTACAAGAAGCCCTATAAACCCACAAATGCTGTTTTGATAGAAGAACAAGACTATCAAGCAACATGAAGTTGGATTTTGGTAATATTTAAAAATATTAAATTTGTCCAATATTATCAGAATAGTAAGTCTATGATCTTAAGACAGTATTGTAGTATATTTTGTCAGCATTTATTTTTTTCTACTAGTAGAAAACCAAGGAAACCTAAGAAGCTTTCTAAGATCCAGTTGTGTTTACAAAATACACAGCTCATTATTAATTAATTATATTTGAAAATGTGTATAGCTGTTTGCAATCCCCAGAAATTGTCTGTTTGCAGATGATTTTACTATAGATGTAAAACCAGCTTGTGCTGACACAGAGACCTCATTCCCAAGCCCCAGAAATATGATATGCTTTTCCAGCCCAAGCATTTATCATTCATCACAAAGAAATCAGTATTTAAAAATATATAAATACAACAGCCGAGAATTGAATTGACACTTATGATAAAACGCATTTGATTAAGACTTAATAAAGCACTGTGCATAGTACCAGTGAATAATGCATTGCCAGATAAAGTTGGACAGAAAGCAAATACAGTGTCCAAGCTAATCTAGCCAGACATTATTCAGCCATATTACTTTCTTTATTACTAGATTAAAAAATGCATATTGTGTTTCAGCAGCTTTTTCATTATTTCAACACATAACACAAGCACTCTTTGGAAAAGACCACCCAATTCCAAAAAGAACTACTAGAGTAGGAAACCACCTACTATAATGAAACGGGCAAGGCATCGCTTAGTGACGCGGGTTCCCGTTATCGTAGCTAACACTTTATTTCGGCTTAAAACATTTCATTTCAAAAGCTTATTTTCAAAATTTATGTCCATTATGTTTCTCTCTCTGTCATGAAGTACTAAACCAGAAAATCAGTTAATAACAACATTTCCTAAATTATTTTTAGAGACTTAGTTAAGGGAGAGAAAGTAATTTTGGGATTGACATGTACACGTTGCTATATTTAAAATGGGTAACCAATAATGTCCTACTGTATAGCACAGGGAACTCTGCTCAATATTGTGTAATAACCTAAAGGGGAAAAGAACTTTAAAAAGAATAGATTCATATTTAATTGAATACTATGCTGTGGACCTGAAACTAATACAACATTGTTAATCAACTATAATTAAATGTAAAATAAAAACTTAAAAAAAATTAAGAAAGAAAAGAAGGAAAGCCATACAAGTGTGTGAGCAAGTGTTATTACTGTAGATATGCTGGCTTAAGGTATTGGGGTCCCAGAAATGAAATCCAGCTAAGTCACTGGGATTTATTATTTCATTCAAGAAACGAGGGGGTAGGACATTCATATCCCATTGTCTGAAAGGATGCTGTACTTAGGGGATGGGAGAATAAGTGCTTGTAAATTCTCTTTCTGTACTGTCACACTAGCTCTAAGCAGATACCAATGGTCAGAGAAAGAAAGCTCTTAGGACAGGAAATGGACACAATGGCATGTTAAAGTCAGCCACTCATTTGGCAATGTTAAATCCAAAGGGGTATGGGTGAGGTATAAGAAGCTTCTCCTACAATCTTTTTTTTTTTTTTTTAATTTTCTTTACTTTATTGCGTTGGTTTTGCCATACAATGACATGAAACCGCCCTGGATTTACATATGCTCCCCCTCCAGATCCCCCCTCCCTCCTCCCTCCCTACTCCCCCACCATGGGACATCTCGGTGCACCAGCCCCGAGCAACAATCCTGGGCTGGCGATTGATTTCACATATGGTAATTAACATGTTTCAATGCCATTCTCCCATATCATCCCACCCTTGCCCTTTTCCACAGAGTCCACGAGTCTGTTCTATACATGCGCGTTCCTTTTGCTGTCTCGCATGCTGGGTTCTCATTACCATCTTTCTAAATTCCATATATATGCGTTAGTATACTGTATTGTTGTTTTTCCTTCTGGCTTACTTCACTCTGGATAATAGGCTCCAGTTACATCCACCTGAGTAGAACTGATTCAAATGAATTTTTTTTTAATGCTGAGTAGTATTCCATTGTGTATATGTACCACAGCTTTCTTATCCATTCGTCAGTTGATGGGCATCTAGGTTGCTTCCATGTCCTGGCTATTGTAGACAATGCGGCGATGAACATTGGGGTACACGTGTCTCTTTCAATTCTGGTTTCCTCTGTGTGTATGCCCAGCATTGGGATTGCTGGGTCATATGGCAGTTCTATTTCCAGTTTTTTAAGGAATCCCCACACTGTTCTCCATAGTGGCTGTACTAGTTTGCATTCCCACCAACAGTGTAAGAGGGTTCCCTTTTCTCCACATCCTCTCCAGCATTTATTACTTGTAGACTTTTGGATGGCAGCCATTCTGACTGGTGTCAAGTGGTACCTCATTGTGGTTTTGATTTGCATTTCTCTGATAATGAGTGATGTTGAGCATCTTTTCATGTGTTTGTTAGCCATTTTTATGTCTTCTTTGGAGAAATGTCTGTTGAGTTCTTTGGCCCACTTTTTGATTGGGTCGTTTATTTTTCTAGAATGGAGCTGCAGGAGTTGCTTGTATATTTTTGAGATCAATTGTTTAGACAGTATGGTACTGGCACAAAGACAGAAATATAGATCAATGGAACAAAATAGAAAGCCCAGAGATAAATCCACACATCTATGGACACCTTATCTTTGACAAAGGAGGCAAGAATATACAATGGAGTAAAGACAATCTCTTTAACAAGTGGTGCTGGGAAAACTGGACAGCCACTTGTAAAAGAATGAAACTAAAACACTTTCAAACATCATGCACAAAAATTAACTCAAAATGGATCAAAGATCTAATCATAAGACCAGAAACTATAAAACTCCTAGAGGATAACATAGGCAGAACACTCTCCGACATAAACCAAAATGAGATCCTCTATGACCCACCTCCCAGAATATCAGAAATAAAAGCACGAATAAACAAATGGGACCTAATTAAAATTAAAAGCTTCTGCACAACAAAAGAAACTATAAGCAAGGTGAAAAGACAGCCTTCAGAATGGGAGAAAATAATAGCCAATGAAGCAACGGACAAACAATTAATCTCAAAAATATACAAGCTTCTCCTACAATCTTGATCTACTTCCCTAGGCTTCTCATTTCCTGCCTCCAGGGACATTCTGTCTCCAAAACTCACGTTATTCCACTGCTTTCTCTGGTGGCTCAGATGGTCAAAGAATCTGCCTGCAATGCAGGAGACCTGGGTTTGATCCCTGGTTTGAAAAGATCCCCTAGAGAAGGGAATGGCTACTCACTCCAGTATTCTTGCTCGGAGAATGCCATGGATAGAGGAGCCTGGCGGCCTACAGTCCTTGGGGTCACAGAGAGTCAGACACGACTGGGCGACTAACACTTTCATTTACTTTCATGCATGGTCATCTTTGGTGTTCCTTCTAGATTCTCAAAGATCAATCTACTCGTCTGGCTTTCCACGAGCACCCATGGCTGTCCTGAACATGTCCACTCATCATTAACTTTGGCAGCTCTTTTTGTCCCATCCATGCACGTAATTCTACTGTTCTTCTTCCTCCTGAGGGACTTAATTCTCACAGCTAGAATTATACATAAATGTGCATGCGCCACATTTATGTAGCTCATAAACAGGCCGATTACAATCAAATAGATTTGAGTGTATATTTTGTTCCTGAAAGCAGTTTGGGAAGTAGAAATAAACAGGGCTCTGGGTAAACAATATTTCAGCGCACTGGGCTGGTCCCTTGAATATTCAACAAAATGATCATCACCTATGGGAAAGATAAGCCATATCAAACAATAGTGTCATGGATACAAGGGTACTTTGAATTTAGTGTGCAGCAGACAGAAGCTAATTAGCATTCTTAACACCAAATGTATCACTGTTGCCATTGAGCAATTCATTCCTGCTTTTCATACTTACTGGTACACAAAGGCAATTTGCTTACATGTATATAGCAGCACGTACTACTGTATCAAGTCAACATATATCTTAGAGAATTTATAAATGTCATCTCCTAGTTTTCACCACCAACTCAACAGACTGAATGTTGGTGATTTATTCTCTTTAAAAATCCCAGAGCACACTGTCTAAATCACTCCCCTGATAACTGACCTTGGGTGCCTCTGTCATAAGTGACTTGCCCTGCTATTTTGTATGGATGCATAATTTTTAAACTATTTGTGCTTCATATTTGCAAGAAAAGTCTTAAATCCCTGAAGGCAAGAACTTCCCACGACTCAGATACTTCTTGTCTCTCATAATGACTGTGAAATGCAGCCACTGAGGGTTCCCTCTCTGAGTTTATGTAGCTTTTCCAGGTCTATCAATGCCCTTGGGAAAAATGAGAAACTGTTACGAGTAAACTGTGAAGTAAAAGAAGGTAGTGAGCAGTTGAGAGGGGCGGCCGATTGACTTGGCAGGTCTCAGGGACAGAGGAGATAGTGGCTGAAACAATTAATACAAGGTCCCAGAAAACTTAGGGGAGAGGAGGGCGAAAGGAGACCTCTTTGCTTTGGGCCACAGACACAGCATATATTATTCTTCATGTAAGATTACAGTTAATTACAAAAACAGAATCAAAGACTTGACATGCTGTATTAGCCCCAAAGAAGCAGTATTTCCGCCTTTGATAGATTTCGCTTCCAGAACTTGATACAATCAGTGCTGTTAATTTTTCTTTACATTTGGCAAGCCGATCATCAGTTGCTCATTTTTCACTTGAAAACCTTTCCTTTCTTTCAGTGGGGATAAAGACACTCTTTCAACCATATGTTCAGCTAAAAATCCTGTAAATGATCCTTGATTGGAGTTAAGGTTTAAAGGAGCAAGAAAAGATAATACACCTGAATTTCACAAGAATCTGAGGATTGCATTTTGTATTTCCTAGTTGGGACCACTGCAAGTCAATACTTTCACGGAATGACAGATCTCTGCAAGGCACTGGATCTTAAGCTAATATATGATTATTCTCTTCAACCAAATTAGAACTATTAGGCTTGTTAATAAATGTTCTAATAACTGTTAACTACTAATAGGAGGAAGAAAAAATGACCCTACTATACTTCATGGGTATACATAGGTAAAGTTATGCATTTATATTTTTAAGTTATAAAGTTATTATATGCTTATTATGACATGTAAAATGAGATGAGATGTTTAATGAAAAAACTAATCATCACCCCATCAACTCTCCTCCAGAGCTGGACTCCAAATATAAGTGATGTTCATTGATTTATGTGTATCTTCTCACACTTTTCCTCCTTGTCATGGATTTATAAGTATATATATATATACATATATGTAGGGTTTAAATTTTTTTCCAATAGGAATTGATACACTCACAGTTCTCAATAATGCAGCCTGCCTTTAAGTGGCGAGCCTTCCAATTCAGCAGATACAATTTAAGATACTGCATTAAAAAGCTTTATAGGATGAATGTGCCATAAGTGATTCAGTCACTTTATCACTGAAGGATATTTAGATTGTTTCCAGATCAATGTCGTTATAGAAGATACCAAAAGAGGCATCCTTGCACATACATCCGAATGTTATTGGAACCTGATTTTGTGGGATAAATTATCTGAAATAAGAGTGCTGTCTTAGTGGGGACCCACACAGTTGAATTTTATTAATATTTTATTGCTTTGCAAATTTTTTAAACACAGCATATGGCCTCAAAAAAATGTATGGCAATGTCCCTTTCCCTACCTGTACATTTTACCCATCATGGGATGAAATTCATCATTTTACTGTTTGCAGTTTACAAATACAATATAATTACATTATTGTATTTATTTGTCTAATAAACTGTTAGACAGTTTGGATACATTACTGTGTCCTTTGCTTATTTTTCTGCTGATTTTTTAAATAGAAATTTGAATAGTTTTTTCTGCACTAAGGATCAACTCTTTATTAAATACATAACAAATGCATTTCCCATTTTATTATTTGCCTATGAATTTTGTTTGTTATACTCTGCTTTACAATTTTAAATTTTTAAATAGCTTATCCTTTTATTTATAGATTGTCTTTCTTAAGAAGTCCTCCTCTGCCCCAAGAATTATATAAATATTCAACTTTTCACTTTAATGTTTTACATTTAGATATTTAATCCATTTACATATAAAGTTGATCCATCTGTGAAATGAAGCAGGACAGCTTTGCTATCTTTCACATAAGTTGCTGATTTTGTCAGCTCTATTTATTAAATAAGATATTTCTGCTTGAGTTAACTGAAATATCTTCCATTGCATGTTATTCATGCATGCTCAGTTGCTTCAGTCTTGTCAGACTCTTTGTGACATGACCCATAGCCCACCAGGCTCCTCTGTCCATGGGATTCTCCAGGCAAGAATACTGGAGTGGACTGTCACGCCTCCCTCCAGGAGACTTTCCTGATACAGGGGTCAAAATTTCCATGTAAACTTTAGTTGATTGCTGAATTCTCTGTTGCTCTGTTGTTCTATTAATTTATGCACTGCTATCCTGATAACATGGTCTTTAGTTAGAGGAGCATTGGAAAAAGTTTTAACTTTTGTTAAGTCAATCTTCCGTCTCTCATCAGCCGCATTTTTGGAAGTCAAATGCCTTCCTGTCTTTTTGAGCCATCTATAAACCCATCAATATTAATTTAATTCTGTAAGTGAATGGAGACCCAATAGATACACGTTCTCAATATAGAAATGCCTGCCTGTAATTCATTGATAGAAAGGTATATAATAGATGGTTTTCCCGACAATTATACTGCTGCTGCTGCTGCTCCTAAGTCGCTTCAGTCGTGTCCAACTCTGTGTGACCCCAGAGACGGCAGACCACCAGGCTCCCCCATCCCTGGGATTCTCCAGGTAAAAACACTGGAGTGGGTTGCCGTTTCCTTCTCCAATGCAGGAAAGTGAAAAGGGAAAGTGAAGTCGCTCAGCTGTGTCCGACTCTTCACGACCCCATGGACTGCAGCCCACCAAGCTGCTCTGTCCATGGGATTTTCCAGGTAAGAGGACTGGAGTCGGGTGTCATTGCCTTCTCTGAAACACCCCATGAGAACAGTCAAATTTTAGTGAACAAGCTAAAATGAAGGCAGAAAGTGTGAATCAAAATCAATATCACTGGATTAGTTGGTATCCAAATATAATATAATAAAATTAACACTGAATAGTTAAGGTTATCCATTATCTCCCTCTAAAATTGTTTCTCAGTAGGGGTTTGGGACAAGGGTGGGGAGAGACTCAGGTGATGGGATAAAGTTCCTCAGGTGATTCTGATATGCTTCCTTCTTCTCAATTTTTGGAGAATTTATGGAGATAGGTAGGGATTTATTCCAAACTATATTAAACTAGACATTACAGACAGTACTTTATAGCTATGTTTTAGGCATTTTACCATGCTGCCTTACAGTAAAGTAGCTTGAATAATTTCTTAACTCTTCATCTCCTAAACCAGCGGTTCTCAAACTTTAGCATCACAATCACTTGGAGGACTTGTTAGGCCAGGTATTGCTGAGACAGGCACCTCTCTTTGCTTGCCCCTCCTCACCTTCCTTGAGTTTCTGTTTTACTTTATGATTCATCTCTGAATTCTACAGGAGCCAATATAATATGTTATGAACTCAATACACAGCAATTTGTTTTGAATCATGATAGATGTGTAAAATTTGTAACATTCTAATCCAGTAAAAATTTGGTGATCCACATAGACCAGAAGAACCAACTAATAAGAATATTAAATTCCCAACAGCAAATCCGGAGGCTGTAATTCAGGTGTCTGTAATCCACAGGATGCATAAGGGGTGGCCAGGGGAAAGATATGTTAAAGGATTCATGCATTTATTTCAGTTTTATTAAAGGAAAACAGGAATAAACCCACTAAGTAATACATTATTACTATGGCAGTCCCTTCAATGGGTATTCAATATCCTGAGGACATATGAGTCTGCATTTTATATGCTCACATCCTGTCATCCTTGTCCCCTTTATGACACTCACAACTTGGCTGTTCACTTTTTATGGGTTTTGATAAATGCCTGCCTCCTCAAATATAAGTTCCCTTAAGGCAGAGCTGAAGTCTGTTGGGCCCACTGTTATATCCCACAGAGCCTTGTACTTAGTGAGCACTTTAGAAATGGATGTTGAATGAATAAATGAAAGATGAACCAAGTGCAAGGTCCTATTTTCAGCATTACTAAAATCTGCTACAAAAATTAAAGGTAAGAATAGTAGGGAAATTCTCTGAATGTGGTTTCAGGTAGAGATGACATATGGAAGAAGAGGCTCAAAGTAAAATAAAGACATAAAAATGGCTAACAAACACATGAAAAGATGCTCAACACCACTCATTATCAGAGAAATGCAAATCAAAACCACAATGAGGTACCACTTGACACCAGTCAGAATGGCTGCCATCCAAAAGTCTACAAGCAATAAATGCTGGAGAGGATGTGGAGAAAAGGGAACCCTCTTACACTGTTGGTGGGAATGCAAACTAGTACAGCCACTATGGAAAACAGTGTGGAGATTCCTTAAAAAACTGAAAATAGAACTGCCATATGACCCAGCAATCCTAATGCTGGGCATACACACAGAGGAAACCAGAATTGAAAGAGATACGTGTACCCCAATGTTCATCGCCACATTGTCTACAATAGCCAGGACATGGAAGCAACCTAGATGCCCATCAACTGACGAATGGATAAGAAAGCTGTGGTACATATACACAATGGAATACTACTCAGCATTAAAAAAAAATTCATTTGAATCAGTTCTACTCAGGTGGATGTAACTGGAGCCTATTATCCAGAGTGAAGTAAGCCAGAAGGAAAAACAACAATACAGTATACTAACGCATATATATGGAATTTAGAAAGATGGTAACGAGAACCCTGCATGCAAAACAGCAAAAGAAACGGAGATGTATAGAACAGTCTCGTGGACTCTGTGGAAGAGGGCAAGGGTGGGATGATACGGGAGAATGGTATTGAAACATGTTAATTATCATATGTGAAATCAATCGCCAGCCCAGGTTTGATGCTTGGGGCTGGTGCACCGAGATTTCCCGGGGGGAGGGAGGAGGGAGGGAGGAGGGAGGCGGGTTCTGGAGAGGGAGCATATGTATACCCATGGCGGATTCATGAAAATGTATGGCAAAACCAACACAATAAAGTAAAGAAAATTAAAAATAATAATAATAATAATAATAATTTAAATAAGTTGAGCTGTATTATCTATTTTAGACATGGTATCAATAGTGTATATATATATTAGCAAATCATTAAATAAGAGAATACTCAAGTACCAATAAATACAAATAAACAGCCAAATGAATATATAATATAGTGTATATATGTCAACTCCAACCTTTCAATTCTCACCACACCTCCTTCTTCCCTCTTTGGCATCCATATGTTTATTCTCTAAGCCTGTATCTCAATTTCTGCTTTGTGAATAAAATCATCTTTACCATTTTTCTAGATTCCACATATACATGGTAACATATGTAATTTGTCTTTATGACATTGTTTGCAGATATAGTATTAGCACACACCCTTGGTTTAAGTTTATTTTTGTTTCCAATTTAAATGTTTTTTTGTTAAAAATAACCAAAAATAATGTTTAAAAGAAAAAGAATTTCCTTTTTTCTGATTATAAAAAAAATACATGATAGAGACAACAAGGAAAATATTAAAAAGGGGAAAAAAAGCATAATAATCTATAATCACAATAGTACAGAAATATCCATTGTTAGCAGTTTGATACAGTTTCTTTATACTTTCCAGAGTTTTTAACTTTTGCTGTGGTAACAGGTTCCAAATTTCAGTGACTTGCAGAAAATAAAAACAAAAAAACAAAGACATATCTCTCACTCTACTTATATACTGTGAATCAGCTGTGGTTCTTCTCTAAGTATTTTCCATCGGAACGGGCATGAAGAACTCACGGCTAAAAGAAAGTGTAAGAGGGAAGTGGAAAACCTGTGATGTTTCATAAACCTTCTACTTGGTTGCCATGTTTATTATGGTTATTCATATTCCACTGGCCAAAGTAAGTCATGTGGCTAAACCTGTCTTCTGCACATTTACACAGTAGCAAAGCAAACCATATAACGAGGTTTTTTCCAGTGGTCATGTATGGATGTGAGAGTTGGACTATAAAGAAATCTGAGTGCAGAAGAATTGATGCTTTTGAACTGTGGTGTTGGAGAAGACTCGTGAGAGTCCCTTGGACTGCAAGGAGATCCAAGCAGTCCATCCTAAAGGAGATCAGTCCTGGGTGTTCATTGGAAGGACTGATGTTGAAGCTAAAACTCCAATATTTTGGCCACCTCATGCGAAGAGTTGACTCATTGGAAAAGACCCTGATGCTGGGAAGGATTGAGGGCAGGAGAAGAAGAAGATGACAGAGGATGAGATGGGTGAATGGCATCACTGACTCAATGGACATGGGTTTGGGTGGACTCCAGAAGTTGGCGATGGACAGGGAGTCCTGGCATGCTGCAGTTCATGGAGTTGCAAAGAGTTGGACACAACAGAGCGACTGAACTGAACTGAACTAAACTGAAGGAGGTGCAATTCTTTTACAAGCAAAGGAAGGACAAACAACTGGGAACAGTAAAACATTCTCCAATGTCTCTCCTGGATGTATGAGCTATCCTGGAATATTTCAGCCAGGTTCCTCAATCTTCACATCTATTTAAAAGTACCTCAGGAATTCTTTCTCCTAATTGAGACATAAGTTATTTCTCTCAAAAACTTAAGAAATAATTAAAATGTTCTCATTCACATACTCAAAACTTCTCATTTTAATTTATATTCATGATGAACAGGAATTTCTAAGGCTTTTTTTAATGTATATTCAAATTCTCAGGTTGCCATCGGGACTTGTAAAAGAGAAAGAAAATGTGCAAACATTATCCCTTTATTAAGACACATGCTGTGGTCCCAAAATTCAATCAAACCACTTGTGGAATGACAAGCAGAGGCGTAATTCACTGGTTTGAACTTAATTGCCTTTGCTTTCACAATTCCACTTCAGATTGAGATTCAGATAGAGAAACTCAAAAGAAAGATAGAACATATGTGATTCCATAAATCTGTGCTTGAACAATCCAAGGACGAATATGGAATAAATCTAGTAGTTTCTGCTGCTCTGACTCCTATAAGTATGCAGTGGTTTTTTCTCTAGCTACTCATGATATATGATTTCCTTTAACAGAAACACCAGAAAAACTCCTGCCTAGCACAGGTACCCTTATTAAAGGTGGCATTTTATTTTGCTGCATACTGTTGCTCTAATACTGAACATCTACCAGTTGGAAATTTTCTAAGAAAATTCAATGAAGGATACTTCCTTGCTGACATAGAGGAATAAAAAACTGACTGTAATCCCTATTAAAAGACAAAGGGAGAAGATAAGAGTACAAATTGCTCACTGCTAAAAGGTAGATTTGCCAGCGGCGGTTTGTAGCAAATAGGTAACCTTCAAAGGGAAAAGTATGATTTACTTTTAGGCTGAATTAAATTTGCTGAAAATTAATGGCACTGTTGAGTAGTCCTTGAGTTAAAGGAGAAAATATAGAGTGACTGCTTTTAGTTAAAGAAGAAAATATGGCATGTGTCAACTTGGTTAAACTGAACCTACATTTCACAGAATCCCCTTCTTTGAATGATTCTGGGTGAGATGTGGCCTGCCCAGAGACCCACACGGCTTGGTGGGTGGAGGTAAAGTGGTTGCCATTATCGTCAGTAAGTCATCTTAGTGAAGTGGGGTAAGGGACAAACACAAATGTGTCAGCAGATCCCAGCTGATTCCCACTCCCATCTGCTGTTTATAGCTCTCCCTCCCTACAGCAGCCCAAGTCAACAGTGACTCCAGGTCTAATACAGAGGCAGACAGCCCCCCACAAACACGAGCTCCCCGTGGCTGCACCATCTGGTAGCTGGATGTGCCCAGCTTCCCTTAGTTTCGTGAAGAATCTGATGAATCTACCAACACCACTGCTTCAGCAGGTCTGGTGAGTGACTTTTCTGGGGTCCTCCAACACTGTAATACCCCATTTCACAGTTTTTTCCACAAGTTTGTAAGACTGTAGTCCCATCATTGGACTTCCCTGGAGGCCTAGTGGTGAAGAACCTGCCTCCCAAAGCAAGAGACAGGAAATGCAGGTTCAACTCCTGGATCAGGAAGATCCCCTGGAGAATGAAATGGCAAGGCACTCCAGTATTCTTGGCTGGAGAAGCCCATGGACAGAAGAGCCTGGCATGGGGTCACAAAGAGTTGGACACGACTTAGTGACTATCAACAGGAACAGCAACAGTCTTATCAGCAGCTTCCCATTCCAGAAAAATCATGATGGTTTTGCTTCCCCGAATTAACTCTGACTTCACAGAGGCAAAGAAGGGTCTAGTATCAAAGGAACCTAGTGGGAGAAGTAGAGACTCAAATCATTAGTTGATGACGACTTGACCACAAAATAATAGAACTACTCTTTCATTGTTTTCTTTATATGTTTCAGAGTCTTGATGTCTATCTGCTTCTTCTACTAATCTTTTATTAGAGTTTTAACAATCATGTCAGCATGTTATTAAAAACAATGTAGACAAAAAACAACAACAACAACAACAACAAAAAACACAACACAGACAAAACTTCCACAAGGAAAATGTGCTCAAAGGAAGCAAGAGACCCTTCCCCTCATTCCTCATTTAAGAATGTTTTTGTCTGGTACACAGTCTAAGAATCTCTGCAACAGCATCTCTAACCAAGGGGATCTCTGCTTTAAAGTCCTTGAAAAGACAAGGATTTTACTAATTCCTAATGGTAGTTCACCCCACTGTTGGAGTGGGTATTCTTAAGAAAGTTGGTTATGGAACTGAGCCAAAATTGATCAGCTTCTTTGTAATTTGTGGGTACTGCTTCCAGTTCATCTTTCTCTGAGCAAGTCTACTTGCCAACTGTCCTTTTTTGTATAGTACATCTCCAAATTGCTGAAGATAGCCACCATTTATTTCTTTTTCCCCATATCTGGGGGTTAAGAAGCCCAGTTCTCCCAAAAGTATTAATCCTCCTTGCTTCCACAGAATTGTGTGTGTGTGTGTGTGTGTGTGTGTGTGTGTGTGTGTGTGTCTGTGTGTGTGTGTGCGTATGTGTGTAGGGGGAGAGAGAGCGAGAGAGCACTGTGGAAGAACACAATGAAAATGAAATCTGTTATAGACCAAACTTTTATTGTACAGATGCCCAAAGGCCGAGTCCTTAAACTGGTCAGAGTTTGCAAAAGCAAGGTTACTATACTCTCAAGAGGCATCATTCACTCTATACGACCACTGTTTGTGACCTTTGTCGGAAACGCACAAGGAAGTCTGCTGATTGAACTGAAGGCCACTTAAAATGGAGATTGTTTTAAATTATCAGCATTTTTTAATGAGAACATAATCACAGCCCATGAGGGACTTTGTGTGAACTGGACATCACTCCAGAAAAAGTAAATAATATGAGATTTCAGGGTGAGCAAAGCTCCAGGTTATGCCACAACTGAATGGGAAACAGAAACAACATGATTTTTCATCTACAGTTAACAGTTCAATAAATTTTTTGGCCAACACATTGCAAAAGCTTCGTTGTCACCCTTTGATAGTCAGCTTTTTGTTAGTCACGTAAAAAGTATAATTTCTATTGCAGAAAACATGTGTTGTCTATCAAGAACTCTCAATGAGAGAATATGAGCAGAAAAGGAACCATCGGAATAGTGAGTAAAGTATTGTGCAAAGGAGAAGATGCTAACAAAGAGCAGCTCAAAATGTTCAATCTTTGCTGCTGTGTAAAGAATGAATCACAAGAGGGTTGAAGTCGAGTCTCAGATTAAAATAATCAATAAGGAATAAACAGCTTCCATTCTGCAGATATAGTGCCATCATTTCTAAACTCTGCTCTATGTTCAGCTTGGCTCTCAGAAACCCCTGCAGTGTGACACTGTGATGTAAGAACCTTACACTGATCCAAGGCTTTCTTGGACTTCAAGGATGGAAACCAAGATTCTACTTGAGTTGGAAGAAACCCTCATGCCTACACTTTGTTCTGCCATTCCTGTTTGCCTGTGATGTTTTCTCTCTCTTGATCTAGCCTCCAAACTGCCATCAATGAGTTTCCTAAAACATAAATCTGACCATATAAAAGCATTTATTTTTAATGGGCTTCAGTGGCATCCCTTTGTAGAGGGAGGATACAGACACAGTTTGTTCATAAATCAGTCCTCCCAGCTTCTCATAGATTTTGAAATCTTGAAAGGCCATGGTTTGCCTGGTAAACTAGGAAGGCCTGGCAGCAGATAAGGTCCCATTCTGGCTGGGTGGTCCTTAACCCTCACAGTGAGGAAAGGGAGCTGGACTGAGGCACAGCACTCACAGGACCTTACTCTGCCAGTGCCAATGAGGCCAGGTGTGCAAGTGGTACCGGCAGCCTGGCTCTGGCCCAGGACCTCTGTGAGGTGGTCCAGAGCGCCCGTGGGACTGCTCAGAGAGCATCGTTCTTTCTACACTTTCTGGACTATGTCCTGTCCCAGCACAACCAGTTTCAGAGACAATAATTATGTATGTTGGAAGTCCATGGATCCTTAAAAAGCAGAGATCCTATTCAAGACTCAGAGGTCTGAGGTATTAAGAATTATCCTCTAGTAAAATGAGTGTGACTTATCAGCAAAAAGCTGTAATTCATAGGAGGACCGAACCACAGGGTTTTGGATACCACACCTTTTGAAAAAGAGGATCCATGTAGAAGTCACCTTCACCATTTTGGGGGTCATGGTCTCCCCTCCATATTCAGTTCATATGATTCAGAAGAAGTTAAACCTTTCCCATTCACCAGCTACAGAAATGGATATGTGACTCAAGATCATCCAAATAATTAGGGTCCAATCCTTAGTTCAAGGCTTCCGTGGTGGTTCAGATGGAAAAGAATCTGCCTGCAATACAGGAGACTGGGTTTCAGTCCCTGAGTGGAGAAGATCTTCTGGAGAAGGGAATGACTACCTAGTCCTGTATTCTTGCCTGGACAGAGGAGTCTGGTGAGCTACAGTCCACAGGGTCACAAAGAGTCAGACACGACTGAGCGACCAACACTTAACTTAATCCCTTGTTCCAAAGTTGGTCCAGGAATAGTTGTGTGATTCAGGAAAATAAAACTCAGTTCTGAGATTTTTATTGGAACTCATAGGAAAAATAAATTTATGTCCGGAGAGAATGGTAATCTAGGACAGAGGTCAGCAAATGTTTTCTGTAAATGATCAGAGAGTAAATACTCTCAGCTTTGTGGGCCATAAGACTGCTTGCAACAGCTACTCAATTCAGCCACTATAATGAGAAAATAGTTACAGACAAAATGTAAATGAATGAGCATGGCTGTGTTCCAATAAAACTTTATGGACACTAAAATTCTAATTTCGTATAATTTCCATGTGTCACAAAGTTTTATTTAAAAAATGCTTTTCACTATATAAAAATGTGAAAAGTATTTAGTGAAGAGCTAAATTTGGTCAGTAGGTCACAGTTTGTCAATTTCTGTTCTGTTTGGAGAAACAGTAGCAAATAATATAAAATACCTTCTCTCACAGAGTTTACACACTAGCTGAAAATAAAGACAAAAAACAGTTGAAGAAAGGATATACTGGGTTGGCCAAAAAGTTCGTTCAGGTTTTGCCATATGTTACAGAAAACTCAAAGGAGCTTTTTGGCCAACTCAATATTTGAAGGTAAAGTCAGCCAGATTTGATGGAGGGAACAGGAGATGGAAGGAGGAAGGGGGAGAGAGAGAGAGAAAAGAAGGCTCGAGGATAAATCCAAGAGGATTTTTGAGTGTGTGTGTGTGTGTGTGTGTGTGTGTGTGTCCTGAGCAATTGGGTTCATGGGAATACCAATTTTTAAGATGCAAATGTGGGGATGTTGAGTTTTGGGTCAAATCCGTAGCTCTTTTTGGACATGTTATGTTTATAATACCTATTAGAAACACTGAATAAACAGCTATGTGCATGAGTATCGAGCAAAGGGAAGAATTAGGGGCTGAATTCTTGAGAATATAAATCATATTTAGAGCTACATGTCTGGTTACTATCTCTTGGGGAATAAGTAGAGACAGAGAGAAAAAGGGGGCCTATCACTTAACCCTAGAGAACTTGAATGTTTAAGAGGAACCAGGAAAAGAAAATAAGAACAAATAGCTAGTGAAATAAGAAAAAAATAAATAAGAAAGATGCTCAAGTACAAGGAACAAGTTGTTTCACCAAGGAAGGTGACCATTATGTCAAAGGCCACTGCAATGTGTCCTAAAAGAGGTCAGACTTCACAAGATGCAAGCCAGCAGCAACCTTACCAAGCATGTTTGGCAGTGGACTAGTGAGTTCAAGCAAATGGTTGTGAGGAAGCAGAGAGATAACAGAAACAGGTCCTCTGAGAAATTCTGCTCTAAGGGCCTGGAACAGTTGTTGAACAGGGAACATGGGGATGAAGGATCTTTTAGTTTGTTTCGGTTTGAAGATGGGAGATATTGGAGTCGGGAGAAAAGACAAAATGGATGGTGGAGAAGCAAACTCACTGCGTGAGAGAGGGTCCTGAACCCAGGGAGAGCATATGGGTAAGGATGCAAGGAGGTTTAGCTGTTTGGAGACGAAGTTCTCACTTGATGGCTTCTATTTTCTCAGGAAATAGCTAAGAATAAGTCAATTGGGGTTGAGTATAATATTTGAAGAAGGTGTAAAGTGGTTGTCTTGGTGATGGGGGAGTGACTTCACTGGAAGAATGTGGAGAGACTCTCCAGCAGGCTGAAGGCCCACTTGAGACCAGAGAGAGAGGTTGTGTGCTTTTCCCCAGCCATGTTCAGCTGCCTGGGAACAGATGGAGAGGAGGCAGGAAGTAGGAATTAATCAGTAGCATTTTTTTTTTTTCCCTCCCTAGGTGATTTTGATAGAGGGAGTCAAAAGAGTTGAGGGTGGAAACTCTCTTGTTTGGAAAGGCCATCAAGTTGGTATGTGAGCTCCACGCTGGAGAAGTGAGAACATGAATGGTTGAGAAGTGGTGGGCTCAAAGACAGAGATCCACGTGAGGTTCATGGCTTCCTGTTGGATTCAAGAAGTGCACTGCAAAGACACGGAGTGGCAGTCAGAGAGCGGGGGGCCTGAAGTTAATATTATGGAGCTGATGCGGCTATTGAAGATTGCGAGCTCGCAGTGAGTGGCTAAGGCTGGGTGGCACAGAGATACAGAAGGAGAGAAGTCCAGGAACTTATGGGCTCAGGTGATGGAGGAACCTTCATTTCTTACTGAAGCCACCAGGAACTGAGAGAGTGGTTGTAGAGAGAAGGAAAACAAACAAAAAACGCATGCCAAAATTTCTTAGAGCTGAGAGTGAGTAACAGGAGGGAAGCAATTAACTTTTGATGGTAGTAGAAGCTGAGGACACATAAACATGTATTTCAGAAAAGCTGACTTCTTGTTTTAGAAGAGGGGAGAATGATGGTCTGAAAGTGCTTTTTAGGAGCAAAGAGGTCACCTTCTTTTCCTCCAAGGCCTGGGGTACATGGTATGTGGAAGGGAAAAAAAAACAGACTCAGTTGAGAAGGCTGCAGACCCTTGGGGAGAGCCAGGCCAGACTCAGCTAGAAAGGGGAGAGAGTTCAGAGGAGTTACGGACTGGTGACCCCAGATGCCACCGTTGGTCCCAACAGATCCTGACGATGCCTGAAACAGTTAAGGGAAAGCACATATTGCCTGGAAGGCACTGACATTTTTTTTTAAGTTGTGTTTGTTTATATATATATATATATATATATATATATATATACACACACACATATATATATATATATGTATGTATATATGCATCTCTCAAATATCACTTGACCAAGTTAAAAAAAAAAACGTAGACAAAACAATGAAATAGAAGCTTGTATCGTATGACTATCATTTCTGTTTTTCTGAGCAGTCTTTCTGCATCTGAGTTTCTGTATGTGGATGATAACTGAAATCAACACACTACCTACCCTCTCGTCTGCCACTCTGAGCGGACACTGCTGGGGAAACCAGTGATGCCACTTGGATGCTCAGAACAAATGGTCCCTCAGAAAGCCAAGTAAATATCTCCAGACATCACCAGGACTGGAAACTCAAAACACAAGCCAGAACTTCAAGACGGCTTGAAGTTTATTTTCCAGGGCTCTTCAGCTTTTTGAGCTTTTTTCCAGCTGGCAGACACCAAGTCCCCTGACTCTTTTCAGCTCCAACTCTTGGACTGATCCTTTTCTTACGATTCCCTAGGACCTGATAAACTCCCCAGGTTCACCTTTTATGGAGAGTGCTGGAATGTTCCATAATTAGTTTTCTCACATAAAAGCAAAGCATATAAACACTCAGTGAAAACTGCAGAGGGAAAGTTAGTCAGTTTTCCAGGGGCCCTGTCCCCTCATTGAGGTTTCTGAGAGCTTCTTCTCACCCACCTCTTTCCCCTAATAGGCTCAGGAAAGTCTTCAGAGGCCCTATCACCAGCTTCCAAATGCAGTAACAAGAATCACCTCTGCAGTGGGCTCCCTGCTAGGGTCTCTCCTCTGTGTCTCTCTGAAATTCAGTGATAAAAGGAATAATTAAGAGAAAGACTACTGAGCAACACTTGTGAGAAACGACATCTATATATCTGAAACTTAATGTAGGCAAGACCCATAAAAATGCAATGTGAGCCTCCAATCTCTCTCACCAGGATGGCGCAGGGATTAATCAAATCAAACCAGGAGAAGTGTTTCAGTGACTCAAGAGGGAGAAATCAGCCATTCTTGGAGAAAAACATATTTTCCTTCTATTCATCTACTTAAAAAATATAAATGGCCTATACCAACCTTCCGAAAAATGATTTACCACACTACTAATACTAATCCTTTACATTTATATAGTGCTTTACCACTTTCAAGAAGCTTTCACATATATTATCTCCTACAGTATTAGATCCCACGACAAAAATGATGATTCTAGAAATGAAACAACTTTTTTTCCCCAACTCCCATGCACTTGGATATATTGATCACTATTCCCCTGATGTTGTGAACTTTAAGCATAAGACCTTTTACCTGTGGACATTAATCTTATGCTACTAACTGATAAAGAAAATTCATAATTCTTGTTTACTTAACAAGACAATAATGTGGGCAAGTGGGAAATAAAAGTGAATTTAAAATGAATAAGGAGTTAAAGGACATGATTTGTCCTTTGCTAGCCTTTTCCATGGCACCGAGTTTAAAACAATTCAAGGTCTGGTTTGTGTAAATTACTCACTACCTTTAATAACTTAATAGCGTAATTGTGTGCACAATTTCTCCCTGTTCTGGCAAGCTGCCACAAGACTAGAATCTTTGTCTCTTTCAAAACACTGTAAACATCGTTAAAATGCCAAAACCTGTAAAGCATTTTTATGAAGTAATTTGCAAATTTTATGGACTTAATAAGGCCACAGCAAATTTTAGCCCGAGCTACCTCATACTGCACTGTCATTCCATTTTATGCCATTCATTCATTCATATGCTTTTTCATTAATTCATTCATTTACTGCTTGTCCTCTGTGGAGTCTATGAAGGTTCGAGAGCTTGTATCTTAAAGTCTGTGTAGATATTAGGCCAAGAAATGAAAAGAAGTCGTTGAGAAAGCAATAAACACAAACATGACAAGTAAATATCCCACTTCTACTTTTTAAAAGAAACATGCTAAATTAAAGAAGGAAGAGATGCAGCGAGATGGTGGTGAAAGATCCTCAGTGATGGAAAATATGTTTCCAGTTTGATCTCTTGGAGCTGAAAAGTGAGGTCACATGTTACTACAGGCAAAGGGAATTGCCAAATAATCATTAGAATAATGACAGCAATACTTAGAACCCACAGATTAAGCACAGCAGTAGAGCTGTAAACTGGGACAGCCTTGTTGTTGTTTAGCCGCTCAGTCATGTCTGACCCTTTGCAACTCCATGGTCTACAGTGCACCAGGCTTCCCTGTCCTTAGCTGTCTTCCTGAGTTTGCTCAAATGCTCACGTCCTTGTGTCGGCGATGCCATCCAACCATCTCACCCTCTGTCGCCCCCTTCTCCTCATGCCCTCAATCTTTCCCAGCATCAGGATATTTTCCAATGAATCAGCTTTTCACAAAGTACTGGAGCTTCGGCTTCAGCTTCAGTACTTCCAATGAATATTCAGGGTTGATTTCCTTTAGGACTGACCTGTTTGATCTCTTTGCAGTCCAAGGGGCTCTCAAGAGTTTTTTCCCCAGCATTACAATTTGAAAGCATCAATTCTTTGGCACTCAGCCTTTTTTATGGTCTAAGTTTCACATCCGTATGTGAGTACTGGAAAAACCTTGGCTTTGAGTATGTGGACATTTATCGGCCAAGTGGTGACTCCACTTTTTAATATGCTGTCTAGGTTTGTCATAGCTTTCCTTCCAAGAAGTAAGTGTCTTTTAATTTCATGGCTGCAGTCACTGTCTGCAATGATTTTGGAGCCCCCAAAAAATAAAGTCTGTCACTGTTTCTACTTTTTCCCTGTCGCTTTGCCACGGAACGATGGACCAGATGCCATGATCTTAGTTTTTTGAATGTTGAATTTTAAGCCAGCTTTTTAACTCTCCTCTTTCACCTCCAACAAGAGGCTCTTTATGATAATATGTATTGGGAATAAAAATATTCATATAATAGGACTTAATGATACTAGTAACAATCTTTTCTGAAGAAATAATCAGAGATTCAGATGACAATTTATTATGAAGATACTTGCCACAGTGTTAGAACAAAGCAACAAATGATGTACTTCAAACAGTTTATAGTATGAGAATGTTTATATAAATTTATAGCTGCCTATAGAGGAATCTTATGAAGGTTCTCATGTAATAAAATCTTAAGCACCATTACAACAAAATGTATGATGAAATCTTAGTGACGTTGGGAAATGTTGTGAGACAGTGTTAAGAAAGGCACACAAACGTGTACAGTTAGTACCATAGCAAGTGTACAATATCTTAGGCACACACACACACAAGATCCATGGAGATGTCACTATACCCACCTTGGTTATTTCTCAATGGTAAGAGTATAAGTGCTTGTTATATTCTTCCGTGCTTTCTATAGTTTTCACATTGAACCTGTACTGTTTTTACAATCACGGGGGAAATTGTTTCAATAAGATGGCTCTCTTCTGTAAACACATATTCTGCCCACAAAGTTCTCCTAAAAGTACCTGCTGGCCACAGAACTGTGGTTTTGACAAGAAGTGCCTTCCCCACCCTTGACTGTCCCAGAGCACGTCTTCATCTCTTCACGACCCTGCGGTGGACGCTGTTGCTGCCCTCGGAACAATATCATCTCTCACGATGAGTCTCCGCCAGTCCTGAGCCTCCATCTACGCACCCTCTTGGCAGAGATGCGTTCAGAACTGAGCAGGCCAGTCAGTTCAGGGCAGAAAGACAGAAGGACTACCGTACTCAGAGTAACTGGGAGTGAGGAGGTGGTGATTCTTCAGAAAAGACAGGACAAGACTGCTGGCCCCCATCCTGTGAACGCAGAGGGACCTGTCTCATGGGGAAGAGGATGCTAGAAACAGCAGAGCAGGTACCCGAGTCTCTGAGAGAACTTTTGAGGAACAGAACAAACCCGGATGCCTGTTCCACCTTTGGTTTTCCTGTCCTGCACAGTAACAACACACCTTATACTTAAACCAGTTTGAGTTGGAAATTATGCTCTTTTCTGATGGATGCACAATTACAAGCTACTCTCTAACATCACATGCCTTCAGCCTTCTGATCAAACCAAGGAGAGAACTAATGGAAGACTAGTATTCACAGAACTTACTCTTCATGCTTCATCCTTCATTATATCTGCATGAACGTTGTATGCCCATCAGTAGTTTCCTGCTCTCTCCCCAAATGTGTTTCATCATTTGGTTATGAAAAAATTAAAACACACACCCTCTGTGTACCCATCAGTTGATCTTATCTTTTTGTTCAATATTTTAAAGAATCCTCCCATCTCCTCACCATCATCAAGGATAAACTCAAATTCTACTGACTTATTAAATATTCTATTGTGATTGACCTTTCCATGTATCCGCATCTCTTTTCTTGTGTTACATACCAAAATACTTATAGAAAGATGTCAGTGTTTGCATTGTGTACAACATCTAACACTCCAGATGAATTCCTGCTGTCAATAAATAAGTAAAACTGAAATGAACTTCAGTCATTAGAAAATATTGGATTTTGGCAACTTGTTATATTTTCATGGCTAAACAAAGACACAAATGGTATTTCAATGGACATGACATTTACTACAATTTCCCTGGTAATATTTTCTGCATCAAACTCTAAAAGCACATTTTTTTTTTCTATGAAGTTGAACTGGGCAGGAAACAGATTTATATAAGTATCTCTTTAACAAGGTATCTAAACATTGACTCTTAGAGGGAAAAAAAAAAGCTCTTTTTTTTGTAGCTTATTTTTATGAATCAAATCACACCCCAAAGTATTATTTTCCTTGGAGACATCTTATTGTGAAGAACTGATGCTAAAACCCTCACTTCAGTCCCACTTAACAAACAGAACAAAGCTAGAGCTGGACGTCAGAGTGTAAGAAACTTAAGCACAAAATAAAGCGTTCCTATTGACTAAATACAAGAACTATGTTTGTTTTTTTCTTCTTTTCTGAAGGTTTTCTCTAAAATATTTTCTCAAGGTTACAGTCAAGCTTTTGAGAAGAAATGTTGTGGTACCCGTGTGTGTGTGTGTGTGTGTGTGTGTGTGTGTGTGTGTGTTGGGAGGACTAAAAATCTGAAAGAATTGTGCAAGTCGTTGGTTCAGAGTTAACTGAGTTAACACAGAGTTAATACAGCTCTTGTTTTAAAATATTAATTTATATTCAGCAGATCATAAAGTTTTAGGAGTGTGTGTTTCTAGTAGTGAGAATGGTTGTAATACAGCATCTTTTTAAATTTATATTTTCTTTCAACTAATAACAATTGTAGTTGTTGAAGACATGCATAGTAAATATAGACAGATTAAAGTTATTACCATTTCACCTTCATGAGATTTATCATTTGATTTATTCTTTTACAGAAGTGCAAGGGGTAGAATTTAAACTGAAAACCTAAATGCTTGATTTTGAATAAAACTATCCAGGTAAAACCACATATATATTTTCTAGACTCTAGACTATGTAGTAGGAAGCCCAATCTCAAACCAGGAAACATGCAAAAGCTGCCAGGCTGAGGAATCAGTTGATGGAAAGAAGGAAAGAAATACCAAGACAACAACCTAAATCATATTCTTCCTTAAAGAAAACATTTGTTCATACTATCATACTTGAGGAAAAAAGCCAAAATGCTAAACTGTAGTCAGAAAACCAATGTTTCTACCCATAATAATTGCTAGAAAGAGGTTTATTAATTAGGATCATCCATAGATGAAATATTCCTATTCTTGCCATTATCAATGATAGACCGTCCTTATGTAGATCATTCTGGAAAACAAATCATCTCATTTGGCTTTAAATGTATTAACCATACAGTGACCACTCCAATACAAATCACATTTAAAAATTAGGATAATCCTGGGTTGTATGAACCTAGGAAATACTATTAAAAGAGTCACATCGATACTTATTTGCTATGAAATTATTAATTATAGAAAAATTGAGGGCACTTCCTTGGTAGTCCAGTGGTTGAGACTCTGTATTTCCAATGCAGAGAGTTTGATCCCCAGCTGGGAACTAAGATTACACATGCCCTGCAGTGCAGACAAAAGAAAAAAGAAAAAAACAATTGGCAAAAAAAGAAAAATTGAGTACCCTTAGTCTCTTAATAATGTATAAACTATACTTCAAAAGACTCATTACGTTATGTATACACACATGCACATACATATATTTATGTAGAGAGAGAGAGAGATGTTGAAATGTTATTCTGTTAATTTAAGAAACATTATTTTGAAAAGGAAATATTTACTTTGTTTTCAAATCATGCTTTTGGAATAACCTTGCATTATTTTCCTCTGGTTTACAGAATACATTTCCCCCTACGAAAATTATGAAACAAAAACAGAAGAAAAGGCAACTTCTAGTAACAAGTAAATGGAAAGAGAATCATGATAATAGAGGAAATGAAACCAAATGTAACAAAAATCTGTTACAACAAAGTAGCCAACTACAAGCATGTTTAATGGTGCCTTAAAATTACATTATGAATTTTAGAATTTAGAAATTGAAATGCACAATTTACTTTAGAATAAAAAACCCTAAAATATATTTATTTTTTTCCCTAAGGTGTTGGTTTTAATTTATAGCACTGTTGCACTGTTTTTCTATGAAGCAACATTTTTATCTTAATTTCTAAAAACGTAAGTTTGTTTGAAATAAATATGCTATAAATATAGAATCTGCAAAAAGCAACACTACCAGGAATAACTGGGAAGAGGACTGAGAAAAAAGATACTCAGGCAAATATTTCCTATAAAGTTTCAAGTGACATTCCAAGATTTTCTTCTTGCTTCAGACTTTTACTGAGCACCTACTCTGGTCCAGGTAGTGTGCTAGTGAAGGAAGGCCATGATTATGACAGTGCTTAGCCTCCAGTGAATGCCAGATTAGGGCAGCGTGTATTCGGAATAATTACACATCTCAAGAGACATCACAGAACTATCTTTTGGCTAAAAATGCCACCTACTTGTTGGAAGCTCTTGGCTGATTTGGTGGAAGCAGATTTTTTCTTGAATTCCAACTTATTAAAAACATACAAATGGTCTCCAGTCTTTCTATGTCTATTCTTTTTATCCTCTGATCAAGTAGAAGCATGTCAGCTATGGGTGATCCATCAACAACTGTAGAAACCTCCCACAATTGGTGCATTTAAATTACATTGTCAAATGACCCGGCAATCCCACTGCTGGGCATATACACCGAGGAAACCAGAATTGAAAGAGCCACGTGTACCCCAATGTTCATCGCTGCATTGTTTACAATAGCTAAGACATGGAAACAACCTAGATGCCCATCAACTGATGAATGGATAAGAAAGCTGTGGTACATATACACAATGGAATATTACTCAGCATTAAAAAAAAAAATTCATTTGAAGCAATTCTACTCAGATGGACGAAACTGGAGCCCATTATCCAGAGTGAAGTAAGCCAGAAGCAAAAACAACAATACAGTATATTAACACATATATATGGAATTTAGAAAGACAGTAACGAGAACCCAACATGGGAGACAACAAAAGGAACGCAGATGTATAGAATAGACTCGTGGACTTTGTGGATGAGGGTGGGATGATATGGGAGAAGGGCATTGAAGCATGTTAATTGTCATGTGTCTAATCAATCGCCAGCCCAGGATTGATGCTCGGGACTGGTGCAGCGAGATTTCCCGGGGGGGAGGGAGGAGGGAGGGGGGACCCGGAGGGGAAGCATATGTAAACCCATGGTGATATCATGACAATGTATGGCAAAAACAATAATAAAAAAAATAAAATAAATAAAAATAAAAAAATAAAAATAAATAAATAAAAAAAGAAAAAAAAATTACATTGTCAAGAAGGTACTCACATTTCTTATTCTCTTTAGGATTCATGAGATGGTTCAAAATGGGGTCAAAGTCCATAAAGTCAGTATTCTTAGCTATGATAATTTTACAAGTTGCATTACTTAACATCAAGCTGGTTGCTTATTACTTCTTACTATTCATAAGTGTAATAAAAGTGGTTTCATCAACAAATCATGCTCATGTCAGTGAAAAGTGGGGCGGCTCACCCTTTTTTACTTACACTGCATGCCCATACTTGTTCTGCACATATCAACAGTTCAAAGTCATTACCAACAGTTACTGTTGAGAGTGCATTAAATGTTATAGACAATATATGCATATTGCAGTCAATCATAAACAGCCATAGGATATATTTTAACGGTTAATGATAAAAATTATTCAATGACCATGTGCAATCCTTAAGAAGACTATGACAGAACTGAATTATATTACTGAAAGAGTAAAGGAAATTATATGCTAGGATCCACTGAATGGCAGAGAAGTATCTATTGAGACTGTTTGGAAAGAAAGGATATACTACCAAAATTTAGTATTTTTAATTAAAAAAAATAGTATTTACTTACAGAACAAATATAACAACACAACGGAGATCCTTGAAACTGTGTCAACAGTCAGAGGGGCATGAGCAACACCCACTGGTCCAATCCATGAGAAGAATATCAGCTGTATCTATTATTTGGTAAATGTAAGTCCCTGTGGGGTGCTTTTTTTTTTTTTTCCTTTTCTTTTCTTTTCCTTTTGAGACTGAGTTTTCTCAATAGGAAAAGAAAGAAAGTGAAGTCGTTCAGTCATGTCTGACTCTTTGTGACCCCATGGACTATAGCCTACCAGGCTCCTCCATCCATGGCATTTTCCAGGCAAGAGTACTGGAGTGGGTTGCCATTTTTTCTTCAGGGTTTCTTCCTGGCCCAGGGATCGAGCTCAGGTCTCCTGCATTGTAGGCAGACACTTTTACCATTTGAGCCACCTCAATAGGTAAAACACATACCAAAAGAACCATTTTGTAGGGAGTGGATTAATAAATATTTCTCACAGATTATTATTACCTATCCCCATCCAGGCTTCATCACAATCAATAAATTCAAAAATCAGTAGGCATATGAAATGTGTATACAAGGTCTATACAAAGCTTGTAAAGCACAATTATCTAAAATAATCTTTAATATGAATTTCAAAGTTTTCTAAAATCCTTCTACATATAATGATCAGTAATAAGGTAAGCTATGAAATTATACCTCACTATCTTTGTCTTTGTAATACTAGAATATCAATATATTTAAAAAAAAATAACAGTTTAAGACAGTGTATTCCAAAGCAGAGGCATCACTTTGTATTCAAAAGGTCCATGCAGTCAAAGCTATGGTTTTTCTGGTAGTCCTGTATGGATGTGAGAGCTGGACCATAAAGAATGCTGAATGCCAAAGAACTGATGCTTTCAAACTGCGGTGCTAGCGAAGGCTCTTGAGAATCACTTGAATAGAAAGGAGATCAAACCAGTCCATCCTAAAGGAAATCAACCTTTAATTTTCATTGGAAGGACTGGCACTGAAGCTGAAGCCCCAATACTTTGGTCATCTGATGTGAAGAGCTGACTCACTGGAAAAGACTCTGATGGTAGGAAAGATGGAGGGCAAGAGGAGAAGGGGGCAATCAAAGATGACATGATTGGATGGCATCACTGACTCAATGGGCATGAGTTTGAGCAAGCTCAAGGAGATAGTGAAGGACAGGGAAGCCTGGCATGCTGCAGTTCATGGGTATCACAAACAGTCAGATAGAACCTAGCGACTGAACAACAACAGTTCAAGTAATGTTCAATTTAATAAAGCATTTAAAAAGTTGCACTACTTCCTTGATGAAATTCTGAATTAACTTTCTGTGATTTGTCTGAGCTTGTTTCTAACTCAGAAGATTAAATGGGAAATAAAATGTGAAAAAGTATGAAATGAACAACAATCTGTCAAACTCGTTGTGTGCTTAGTTGTTCAGTTGGGTACAACTCTTTGTGACCCCATAGAGTGTAGCCCTCCAGGCTCCTCCGTCCATGGAGATTCTCCAGGCAAGAACAATGGGTTACCATGCCCTCCTCCAGGGCACCCTCCCATCCCAGGGACTGAACCCAAGTCTCCCGCATTGCAGGTGGATTCTTTACTGACTGAGCCACCATGGAAGCCTGTCAAACTTGTTACTTTCATCCTATTTTTATATTTTCTGTTTTGAAATTTAACTGTGTAGTATGGCATGAGCATTATTTTAAGTAACATTTCATAAATTTTAAACTTAGATTTAAATTAAAAAAAAGTCTATGGTTCATTGTATTTTTAAAGATGACGGTGTGGTGTCACTAATGTTGACCTTTGTTGGGTAACATGATATGGTCAATAGAATGTGGATAGAAATGATATTGTTCCAGTTCCAAGCCTAGGTCTTAAAAGGCATCTCTTGTTTCCATGTTTTCCTCTGGAAACTTCTAATCTCTGATATGAAAAGATTCTGCCCTGCAGAGCTACTGATCTCATCCTGGGTCCCACAATGTGTGGAATATAGATCAAACTCAACCATCAGGCCTGAAACATGACCACTTCACCTGGATAATAAGTGTCTAAGTGAGAAATAGTGCTTATTGTTTTACACCAATAAAATTTTTGTGATGGTTTGTTATGCAGCAGTAGCTGACTAATATATAAGTATTACTTAAAATGCTTCCCCTCTGGAATACATCTCTTATTTTATATAATGCAATTATCAAATAAAACTCACTTAAAAGAGGATTTTTATGGAATAGCTTGTTGGGTATATAGCCATATGCTGTACACTTTATTGGGAGAAAAAACAATACATTAACTTCTCGAATAATACTATAAAAGAAAACTACCCTCGTGCAGTTATATGATGACAAAAACAATGATACTTCTTGACTGAGAAAACAGTACAATCACACCCCTCTCTGGCTGCCAGAGGAATGAATGCAGATATTGTCCTATTTTCCTATTATGAAAATCTGAAGAGGTGGTCCAGTCATGCTGAGACAATAAGAATTGCATGATTCTGCCTAAACTCAAATAACAACCCTCCAAGATATTAAGACTTGCTGTAATGCATAGAAATGCTGTGAAAAATAGGGCAATATATATATTTTTTAATTTCCATTTAGTATCTACTTTGAATTATACTGTAGAGAAGCACGCATGGCTCTTCATCTAGTGCACAGTTCATTTGACGCAGTTGAAGACTGGATGTGCTACTTGGCTGTTAAAGTCTACCCTCACATTTGTTCTGACATGCCAGCATCACTCAGGCTTAATTCAGAGTTCTTATGCCATAACTCTCTTGAATAATTATACAACTTGGAAATAAGTGCATGTGACACTAAAGCCACATGTGCTGTTTTGCAGAACATGATGGAATCTATAAGTCTTTGCATCTTGTGAAAAGGCAGTCTTGATAAGGAAAGAACTCATTTACATATCTTTAAACGGATCATTGCTTGTGTCTGAGTTGTGGGAGAGGGTAAGGAGGTATATATGAGAAGACTATTACCTCAAAACCAGCAAGCATTATAATGCTTGGAAAACACCTATTGCCAGTGCAAATGAAAAATGGGAAGTTACCTGAGTGATCAGCATACTCAGCAAAAGAATGTAACCCATTTAGAAGTTACTGGAAGGCTCTGTATTATAAGAATATCAATGAAAAAGATTTGAAAAGCAAAGAGTAGTGTGTCTGTGTGTGTTCAATTGCTCAACAATGTTCAGCTCTTTGCAACTCCATGAACTATAGCCCTCCAGGATCCTCTGTCCATGGAATTTTTCAGGCAAGAATATTGGAGTGAGTTTTCCTCTCCTGATTCCAAGAGAATCTTCCCAACATAGGGATCACACTTACGTTTCTTGCCTCCTCTGCATTGGTAGGCAGACTTTTAACCACTGAGTCACCTGGGAAGCATGTAGACTTATATCTTAACCAGTAGGGCTTATGTTGCCTCATTACAATTCTTAGTCAATAGACTCAGTCATTTTGAATTATACAAAAATAACGCACAGTTACTGCGCTCTGAGCCTGCCAGCTGCGATGGTGCACTGAGCGCGGCCTGGAGGACCTTCCCCGGGCCGGAGGTCGGTGGTGGCGGTTGGGAGGAGCTACCCTGGTCCGAGATCAGGGGCGGCAGCTGCACTTTGCTGGAGCAGCTGTGAAGAGAGACCTCACGGCCAAGATAAGAGAAACCCAGAGGGCGACCGAGAGGAACTACCTCATGCCCAATGAGCAGCAGCTGTGGGGCACAGGAGGGCCGCGAGGAGCTACTCCAAGATCAAGGTCAGGAGGGACGGCTGTGAGGAGATACCCGTCGTCCAGGGTAAGGAGCAGAGGCTGCACTTTGCTGGAGCAACCGTGAAGAGGTATCCCACGTCAGAGGTAGGAGAAACCCAAGCAAGAGGGTAAGTGTTGCTAAAGGGCATCATAGGGCAGACATACTAGAACCATACTAGCCAATCTGATCACACGGACCACAGCCTTGTCTAACTCACTGAAACTAAGCCACGCCGTGTGGGGCCACCCAAGACAGAAGGGTCATGGCGGAGAGGTCTGACAGAATGTGGTCCACTGGAGAAGGGACTGGCAAACCACTTCAGCATCCTTGCCTTGAGAACCCCATGAACAGTATGAAAAGGCAAAAAGATAGGACACTAAAAGAGGAACTCCTCAGGTCAGTAGGTGCCCAATATGCTACTGGAGATCAGTGGGGAAATAACTCCAGAAAGAATGAAGGGATGGAGCCAAAGCAAAATCGATGCCCAGTTGTGGATGTGACTGGTGATAGAACCAAGGTCCAATGTTGTAAAGAGCAATATTGCATAGGAACCTGAAACCTTAGGTCCATGAATCAAGGCAAATTGGAAGTGGTCAAACAGGAGATGGCAAGAGTGAACGTTGACATTCTAGGAATCAGTGAACTAAAATGGACTGGAATGGGTGAATTTAACTCAGGTGACCATTACATCTACTACTGTGGGCAGGAATCCCTTAGAAGAAATGCCGTAGCCATCATGGTCAACAAAAGAATTCAAAATGCAGTACTTTGATGCAACCTCAAAAATGACAAAATGCTCTCTGTTTGTTTCCAAGGCAAACCATTCAGTCTCATGGTAATCCAAGCCTATGCCCCAACCAGTAATGCTGAAGAAGCTGAAGTTGAAAGGTTCTATGAAGACCTACAAGATCTTTTAGAACTAACACCCCAAAAAGATGTCCTTTTCATTATAGGGGACTGGAAAGCAAAAGTAGGAAGTCAGGTAACACCTGGAGTAACAGGCAAATTTGCCTTGGAGTACAGAATGAAGCAGGACAAAGGCTAATAGAGTTTTGCCAAGAGAATGCACTGGTCATAGCAAACACCCTCTTCCAACAACACAAGAGAAGACTCTACACATGGGCATCACCAGATGGTCAACACCAAAATCAGACTGATTATATTCTTTGCAGCCAAAGATGGAGAAGCTCTATGTAGTTAGCAAAAACAAGACAGAGAACTGACTGTGGCTCGGATCATGAACTCCTTTTTGCCAAATTCAGACTGAAATTGAAGAAAGTAAGGAAAACCACTAGACCATTCAGGTATGACCTAAATCAAATCCCTTATAATTATACAGTGGAAGTGAGAAATAAATTTAAAGGACTAGATCTGATAGAGTGCCTGATGAACTATGGACGGAGGTTCATGACATTGTACACGAGACAGGAGTTAAGACCATCCCCAAGAAAAAGAAATACAAAAAAGCAAAATGGCTGTCTGAGGAGGCCTTACAAATAGCTGTGGAAAGAAGAGAAGTGAAAAGCAAAGGAGAAAAGGAAAGATACTCCCATCTGAATGCAGAATTCCAAAGAATATCAAGGTGAGATAAGAAAGCCTTCCTTAGTGATCAATGCAAAGAAATAGAGGGAAAAAAAACAGAACGGGAAAGACTAGAGATCTCTTCAAGAAAATTAGAGATACCAAGGGAACATTTCATGCCAAGATAGGCTCGATAAAGGACAGAAATGGTATGGACCTAACAGAAGCAGAAAATATTAAGACGAGGTAGCAAGAATACACAGAAGAACTTTACAAAAAAGATCTTCACAACTCAGATAATCATGATGGTGTGATCACTCACCTAGAGGCTTGGACCCAAACATCATGGAACAGGAAGTCAAGTGGGCCTTAGAAAGCATCACTACAAACAAAGCTAGTGGAGGTGATGGAATTCCAGTTGAGCTATTTCAAATCCTGAAAGATGATGCTGTGAAAGTGCTGCACTCAATATGCCAACAAATTTGGAAAACTCAGCAATGGCCACAGGACTAGAAAGGGTCAGTTTACATTCCTATCTCAAAGAAAGGCAATGCCAAAGAATGCCCAAACTACTGCACAACTGTACTCATTTCACACACTAGCAAAGTAATGCTCAAAATTCTCAAGCCAGGCTTCAGCAATACATGAACTGTGAACTTCCAGATGTTCAAGATGGTTTTAGAAAAGGCAGAGGAACCAGAGATCAAATGGCCAACATTCGTTGGATTATTGAAAAAGCAAGAGAGTTCCAGAAAAATATCTACTTCTGCTTTATTGACTATGCCAAAGCCTTTGACTGAGTGGATCACAATAAACTGAAGAAAATTCTGAAAGAGATGAGAATACCAGACCATCTGACCTGTCTCTTAAGAGACCTGTATGCAGGTCAGGAAGCAACAGTTAGAACTGGACATGGAACAACAGACTGGTTCCAAATCAGAAAAGGAGTACATCAGGCTGTATATTGTCACCCTGCTTATTTAACTTATATGCACAGTACATTATGAGAAACACTGGGCTGGAGGAAGCACAAGCTGGAATCAAGATTGCCAGGAGAAATATCAATAACCTCAGATATGCAGACGATACCACCATTATGACAGAAAGTGAAGTGGAATTAAAAAAGCCTCTTGCTATTGTAAACAATGCAGCGATGAACATTGGGGTACATGTGGCTCTTTCAATTCTGGTTGTTTACAATAGCCAGGACATGGAAGCAACCTAGATGCCCATCAACTGATGAATGGATAAGAAAGCTGTGGTACATATACACAATGGAATATTACTCAGCATTAAAAAAAAATTCATTTGAAGCAGTTCTACTCAGATGGACGAAACTGGAGTCCATTATCCAGAGTGAAGTAAGCCAGAAGCAAAAACAACAATACAGTATATTAACACATATATATGGAATTTAGAAAGATGGTAACGAGAACCCAACATGCGAGACAGCAAAAGGAAAGCAGATATATAGAATAGACTCGTGGACTCTATGGATGAGGGTAAGGGTGGGATGATATGGGAGAATGGCATTGAAACATGTTAATTATCATATGTCTAATCAATTGCCAGCCCAGGATTGATTCTCAGGGCTGGTGCATAGAGATTTCCCGGGGGGGAGGGATGAGGGAGGGAGGAGGGAGCGAGGAGGGAGGGGTTTCTGAGGGGGAGCATATGTAAACCCATGGTGATATCATGGCATTGTATGGCAAAAACAATAATAATAAATAAATAGATAAATAAATAAAAAAGCCTCTTGCTGAAAGTGAAACAGGAGAGTGACAAAGTTGGCTTAAGTCTCAACATTCAGAATACGAAGATCATGGCATCTGGTCCCATCATTTCATGGCAAATAGATGGGGAAACAGTGGAAACAGTGTCAGACTTTATTTTTTTGGGCTCCAAAAAATGGTGGTTGCAGCCATGAAATCAAAAGATGCCTGCTCGTTGGAAGGAAAGTTATGACCAACCTAGACAGCATATTGAAAAGCAGAGACGTTACTTTGCCAACAAAGGTTCGTCTAGTCAAGGCTCTGGTTTTTCCAGTGGTCATGAATGGATATGAGAGTTGGACAGTGTAAAAGGCTGAGTGCCGAAGAATTGATGCTTTTGAACTGTGGTGTTGGAGAAGACTCTTGAGAGTCCCTTGGACTGCAAGGAGATCCAAGCAGTCCATCCTAAAGGAGATCAGTCCTGGGTGTTCATTGGAAGGGCTGATGTTGAAGCTGAAACTCCAATACTTTGGCCACCTCATGCGAAGAGTTGACTCACTGGAAAAGACCCTGATGCTGGGAAGGATTGGGGGCAGGAGGAGAAGGGGACGGACAGAGGATGAGATGGCTGGATGGCATCACTGACTCGATGGACATGGGTTTGGGTGGACTCCGGGAGTTGGTGATGGACAGGGAGGCCTGGCGTGCTGCGGTTCATGGGGTCACAAAGAGTCAGACATGACTAAGAGACTGAACTGATGGTGAATGCACATTTGAGCAAGTCATCAAGGTTCTCACGGACATGGCAGTTCTGGGGTGGCCTCACAGCGGAGAGGACTAGAGGAGTGGTCACTTTCTCATCTCTTACACCAAGGAAGGTGTCAGGGCGTCAGCTCTGTGTGTTTCTAGTTAGGCTGCTGATAACAGGCACGCCCATCCTCTAAGAAAGGAAGCGACAGGTTTAAGTGACTCAGACACTGGTCTGGAAGATTGTTACCAGGCAGCCCTGTAAACTTAGATAAAGCGCTTTATTGTCTATGAACCTCAGTTTTCTCATCTGTAAGTAAAATGAAGTTTGAACTAAAATGAGCACTTAGGGACTACGAACATTGTTACTATTGGTAGAACTTCAGAAATGGAATCGTGACTGTGGATCATGGATTATGAAGCAGCATCAGCCAGTGAGAGATAGATGTGATTTCTCCTACTCTATACATAGTACAGAACTTAATTCATGTTCGCGTCAGGAATAACAATACTATCACTAATGGGAAAGAAAAACAGTACAAAGGAGAATAGTTAACATAAAAAAAATCAAATTGTCGCCTTGTTCAGGTAGCAGTTTGTATTAGAACAACACTGAATGACACCTAGACACGCAGACAGGCACACACACGCAAACTCACATGCATTTCTGAGATTAAAGTAGGTATCTATTTCGTGATGCAGATTTCTTTAAATGTATATAGAAAGTGCCCTGATGCCTTTCTTTTAGAATAAAACATTAAACATACAATACTTTCCTAAAAGATATTTCATTCAAAGATGTGAGTCAAGTTAAAAATCAGCCACAGCAGACACCCTGATTCCCCAACAGATCATATTAAACTCAATATAATTCTTTCATGATGGGCAGTGCCCTTTATTCCATGTTCTGCCTGCATATGGTTAAAGTTCACTATCTGTATTTTTATTTTGTGTGTCTCATAGAGGGTGGTAGAAAGGTTTAGGGAAGTAAGGAGAAAGCAAAATTGTAATTAAATTTTAGGGGAGGCATGTGAAATATTTCATGCTTGCCCTTTTTCTTTATTTCTTAACAGCATCATATTTGATGATATTATAATTCGGAGTTCTCAGAAATGATGGCTTACTCTACCACATCCAGAACCCTGGCCCCACCAGCTGTGGGTGACCACCAACTATCGTGCCTTACTGACTTCTCTTTTTTGACTGAATGAAGTGAATACATGAGCGAAACAGATAAAGCCGCAGGGTTCATGCTGCCTCAGATCCTTTTGAAAATGAAGTATGATATGAAAACCACATATTAGTAGGCCTAGCCAAGGACTCCTCGCTCAAATACCACCTGCAGACAGATCTTCTTGAGTAGGAGCAGTGGTGGGCAAGACTCAAGATTTTGCTCCGGACAGTGTCCTAGGGGAGTATTAGACATTACAGCCAGAAAGGCAAGACTTGAAAGACCTACAGCAAGGATCAGCTCCTTCAAAAATTTATGAGCCACCTGGCCTCAAATTCTGTTTTGTTTGCCAAGTACACTCATCAGTAGAATCAAAGCTGTGAGGTCAAGAACTTGGTCTGCATGGTTCACTGTTGCTTGTCCAGAGCTTAGAACTGTGCTTGACATGTAATAAGCACTTGATCAATACGTATTGAATGGATCCATTAATTAAAAGGAAAAACTAATTAATAAGGTTACACATTAAGTTCCCATCATCTTTTAGCTCAGGGTGGGAGCATAACAAAGCCTTCACTTTTGTTGTTGTTGTTTAATTTTTCAGAAGATAGGGTTGATTGTTTATTATATGTTCCTGAAAAATAAGAGAAGTAAAATAGCCCTCATTTCTTATCTCTAATGAAGCCTTCACTTTATACTCCAAGAACCATTTTACCTGTATCATACCAAGTACTTCATTTCCTAATTATTTTACTTCTAGTCTTTTTGGAAACTTAGGTAGAGTGGAAGTAGCGTCAATGCATAAAACACAAGATGCCCAATTAAATTTGAATTTCAGCTAAACAATTACTTTTTTTAACATAAGTATATCCTAAATAGTGTGAGGTATATACCTAAACAAAATATTTGTTGTTCGGATACAATTTTATTTTAATTGAGTATCCTTTATTTACAGTTGCTAAATTCAGTAATCCTATTTCTTAATACCTAGAAATCCAATTATTGACACCGATTTTTTTCTGTTGCAGCCATTTACCCTTTGAGGTGCTCCTATTTTCAGGATCTAAGAGAACATACACACAGCCTCTCTCTCTCATGCAAAAGGCCAACATGTATTCCAGTGGGAACACCCACATTCTTTGCTCATATGTCAAGTTACCCCTGGGATGCTGGACAAACCCAAGTCCACAGTGTCTGGCCTTGCCCAACAGAGGGCAGGCACCTTTCCGCTGGGTCTCCATCCTTCAGGAACACATGCCAAGCTCCCCATGGAGTCCTGTGGAAGCCCCCACACAGGGCTCAGAATGACACCTCTTCTGGGTCTCATAAAACACTCGGGGTCCTGAAATTCATCTTGAGGCTTCCATGGAAACTTCTAAATTAATATCCTAGCACACGCTACAACTAGATGTCTTTGCTTTATCTGCAAACTCATTTCCTTTCTCTTCTGACTCAATACAAATTTGATAAACAAATCCTCAACAAAACTGAACAGGCAGAAAAAGTATACCAGCCTAAGAGCCGTGGAAAAGGCCTGATTCTCAGTCTCTCAGAAGCATCCCTGAGACAGACACACAGGTCACTATTTTATCTGGAGGGTGATCCCAGGAAATACCAGGAGGGGAGGAGGAAGTGAGGCAGGCAGGGGAGGCAGGCAGCCACTACAGGTGTGTCACCAGGTCCAGAGCCGCTCTGGACGACTCCAAGCCAACTCCACGGGGAACCTCTGGGGGACAACGTCCCAGTGGAGAGGCAAAGAGGGAGCTGGGGCGAACATGCACGACTCCCGGTTGTCAGGGAGTGATGTCTGCAGGGCGCGGGCTCTCCAGCATCTGGGTCTTACGTGTGGGCGACAGCCTCCCATTCCCGGGTAGAAGCCCTCAGGCAGAGTCACAGCTATTCTCAGAAGCTGATTTTCCCGCTGAGTGCCAAGGGCGTAGGCAGTGCACTGACAGCGTCCGGAACACTGAGAAATGCGGGCTGTTTTCCTAGCTGATCCTAGCAGCCCAAAGATGGAAATAATCCCGATATCCAAGTGTGAGGCATCGCCAGTATCAGGACCTGTTAAACCACGTGCTGGACAGACATTCTGTTCCCCTTCCATCAGCAATTTCATACCATTTTGACTTTCATCGGATTGTTTTCTCCGAACTTTTTACCCATACGATGTGCCCGCTACTCAGTTTTAGCAGCTACAGCTCCACACAAGTTAAAGTCACTGCATTTAAATGAGGCCAAGCTTTTCGAGCTGGCTTCATTGCATGTGAACTTCCCTCTCAGATGAGATCCTGGTTCCCTAGGAGTTCCCATCGCTCGTGGGCACACCGCTCTCCCGCGCATCTGGTTGTTCAGTTCAAATGTAAACACATCAGCTTCTCCAGTCTACCTGTAGCCAGGGTACGCGGGCATCTGGGTGAGGCAGTTTGAAGGTGGGCTGGTTCTAAAAGGGAGCAGGGGTCCACTGGGCTGGGCTTTGAGAGGGCTCCGACCTCCAGCACATGAAGCTCTGGGATAAGGGATGGGCTCTCAACGCAGACCTTCTACCCATGAGGGAGAAGATGGGGGAACACCAGGGAAGTCAGCACACAGTCCATCTGAGAAGCCGGGGCGGGGTCGGGGTGGGCATCCCCAGTGGCTGGGGACTGTTGGGAAGCCTTGTGGAGAAGAACCCTTGCTGCGGCCTTGGTGGTCTGCAGTCAGGCCCCCGGGGTGGGCCTCAGGCCACACGTGGGCAGCAGGGTAAGCAGGTGTGAAGAAGGGCAACATACAGAGGGGCGCAGGGAGGAGCCGGGGCCTCGCCGAGGTCTCTGCGGCTGTCTGTCCCCACATCCGACCATGACAGCCTGCAGAGAGCGACAGCCGCCGCTTCACATCGGCCGTCTGAACTCCCCTTTTAGACCAGCAGAGCCATCCAGGAAAGGGGATTCCGGGACCACAATTCCAGCTTAACCAAGTGGACGCGACACACAGCACTCTGCGTCCCTGTACTTCATCAAGGAGAGGATGCCAGCCACTTTCTTCACAAGGGTGTAAAATGGATACTTATCACAAGGCACTCTGGATACACCTGTATTCATCTTTGTCATGTATTTTCACTGGAATATTTTGCACTCTTGCTGTGGGAGATGGGAGCAGTCACATTTATATTTCCCTTTAATCTATAACAGATAGGAAGAAGTTTTAACATTTCTTGTTTTTCTTCTTTTTCTAACTTAGAGTGACATACCACAGGCATTAGGGAGCCTTTATTTTAATTCACTGAAAATAAATGACTTAGCTACATTCATTTTTTCCTTCTCGGCCACATGAAATTGGCTGGCTAAGAAAGTGGGGCTAGAGGCAAAGAGCTTTAAAACTATTTGCCTTAAAATTCTATTCTGTTACAAATTTTCAGTGTGACCTTGAGGAGTCACATGAAGTTCCTATCTGTTAAGTTAAAATACTCAGCATTCAATCTTGTGAGGAATAATGAGTCAAGTGGATTGGAATGGACTTTGCTCAGAATGAGTTCGGTAAAAATGGGAAGAAGGGATAAAGGATGCCATTCCAAGACAGAGCTATTCTTTAAAGGTCTCAAAAAAAATTATACTAACCTTGTAACAGAAACAATGATTTGCTTTAATAACCACTATTATTAAATATTGATAGCCTACCTCAAAATCTATTAATTTCTGGAATCCACTGAATCATGGTATACTTTCAAGAATCCTTTTTATTGTGTTTGTAACTCTAATTCTGTAGAGATATATCAATGATAGATTAACAATATTAGAATTCAAATTTGGGAAAAGCATTAGAAATATGACCACAGATAACCACATGCATCACTCATTAAATGTTCACAGATCATCTAGTATCTGGAAATTGTTTTTCTAGATACTGATTATGATACAGAAAAAGTTACTTCCTTATATCCACTGTGTTATAAGTTTATGCTCTAGTTGGCTTAAAAAATTCTATTACAATCAAGTACTAATATATTTTTTTCAATATAAAAAATGTTTAATGTTGAGTTGCATTTGGGGACAGATACATTTAAAAAATAATAAATTTACAATTTATATTCAGTTGGTCCATGAAGTCCTTTTGGCAGGTTATATTTGTGAAAAGGTGTTTGATATACACAAAAATATTACTCTGGTACTAGAACATAGCATGATAAAATATGCAGACCAGCATGTAATATTAAGTATGCATGTTAGTGTTTCCATATCTCTAGGGACAATTATTTGTTCTTTTTTAAAATGTATGCTCTGTGGATGGTTAGGATATCAGATATGCTGCATTCTAAAGAAGATTAAGCACCTAGAAAAACTTTCCTGCTATTTAGGAATGACATCTAAGCTACATCCTTAAATGATTCTACATCCAGTCATTGGTCAACAGTGATTCTAATTCACTGATTTCAGCTAAAAGAGAAAAGAAATCTTGTTTCTAGAAAGTACTTGAAAATGCCTTTCATGAATATTTCATTTAAGGTAGTGTTCATAACACCTGAAGTTCAGCTGGAGTATGTTGAATTAACTGAACCTGTTTTATAAAGTATGTTGTGGCTGTTTACTAATAAACACTTTCTTAATAAGAAAAATAAATAAATAAATAAGTAAAGAGGGTTGGCTGGCCCAAAAGAGCAGACATCTTTAAAAATGCCCTTCCACTTTTGAGGTGCAACAGTTAGCAAACAGAAATACAGGATGTCCAGTTACATTTGAATTTCAGCTAAAAAATGTACAATTTATTTTAGGTTAACTATGCCCTACATAATATTTGAGATATACTAAATCTAATTTATTATTTATTTGACATTCAAATTTAATTTGGAGTTCTATATTTTACCTGGTAGTCCCCCTTACAAGGAAATGAATGTCCATCAAAACAGAATACAACCACCATGTCAAAAGAACTTTGAGGGAAGATACCACAGTTTGGGGGCCTCTGAAGAAACTTTATCCATACAGTAGTCATGCATGAACTATAAAGAAAGCTGAGCACCAAAGAATTGATGCTCTTGAACTGTGGTGTTGCAGAAGACTCTTGAGAGTCCCTTGGACTGCAAGGAGATCTAACCAGTCCATCCTAAAGGAGATCAGTCCTGGGTGTTCATTGGAAGGACTGATGTTGAAGCTAAAACTCCAATACTTTGGCCACCTGATACGAAGAACTGACTCATTGAAAAGACCCTGATGCTGGGAAAGATTGAGGGCAGGAGGAGAAGTGGACGATGGAGGATGAGATGGTTGGATGGTATCACTGACTTGATGGACATGAGTTTGAGTAAACTCCGGGAGCTGGTGATAGACAGGGAGGCCTGGCGTGTTGCAGTCCATGGGGTCACAAGGAATCAGATATGATTGAGCGACTGAACGGAACTGAACCGAAGATACTCTAAAAGGATAAAGCCACTGTCAGGGAAAAAACTTTTCTATACTCCTTAACCTCTCAAGCTCATCTTCTTCCTTCTGGTAAAATTACAAACTTTAGTTTTCAAGTTACTGAAGGAGATGAAATGATAGGTGTGAAAAGAATATAGATTTTGCCTCTCTTCAGCCTTAAGAGGCCACCTGATAACAGCCCCCAGACTGAGTGGAAGAAAGAATAAACTTTAAACCCAATCCGGGGTTCTGAGATATATGACTTAATATTGTAAATTCTGAACTGACACTGTGATTGTCCTGTCAAATGATGTTAGGATATTTTATTATCTAAGAGTCAGCAGAAAAGTCATGGGAAAAATCAAGTTGTCATCTAGGGGTAGGGGAAGAACAACCAGCACTGAATAAAATTTGAGGGGCGGTGAGAGAAGAAACAAAAGGAAAGGAAAAATAAACAGCATTCTGATTCTGTCCATTCAGTCCCATGAGTCCTGCTGCTCATCACCATTCAGGCTGCAAGAGCGTAGGAAGAGAGGGGAGTTGGTAAGATAAGCAGGGAATAGCCATTAAGGAATATTCAGTTGTTCTATGGTTTCTAAAGTAAACCTGTCCCCACTGGAATGTCAAGGTGGGCTGAGCTCATATATACCTCACAGTGCAATGTATGCAAACTTATATACTGGAATATGTTCGGTATCTTGATGGGAAAGAATGAGTAGTTACCTGCAGAAGAGGCCTCCTAAGTCGAAGGTCACACATGGCCTCGGAGAAGCTGGCCAACCCTTGAGGTGCAGCCCTGATAGCTCATTTGATTATAATGAGCCAAATAAGATGGAATATGTCTGATTTCTGAGCTATCCTGATGACCACAGAGAGGGGAACATCCCATCTAGTGATAGGCTTCAGAACTTTATAACCAAAGAAAAACGCTTACTTTACACTTACTTTCCCTGTAATTATAACTTAAAAGAGAAAAAACTTGCAGAACGTAGTCCATATCCCTGAAATAAAATGGATGGGATCAGATTGACACACTGCAAGCACACATATCTTATTATGTGGGGGAAATATACATCAATACAACTAGATAGCATTATTTTTAAAGTTTGGTTATGGCTTTGTCATTCACTGTTATTATCGGTAGTACTATAGCATGCTGGCAAAAACATATGTTAAAAAATAAGAGGCATGTAGGGTAGGAGATAAAACAAAGAAGTCTCCCACTCAGACACCCCATCATCAATTCCATTTCCTTCCCCAGAGGCAACCACCTTTAATGGTCTAAGGTTCTTCAAGTAACCATATAGGATGCAATGATGAACGTCGGCTTCTAAATCTTGCTTATCTTGGCTCACATTAAAACACAAAACAAAAAGACCACACCTCATTTCTACCATCCCCATCTCAGTCCTCTTTCTCATGATATTTGAAAGTTATATTATTATTTATCCTCTTCTTTGTTATGACTGTGTGTTTCAATTATGTGTGTGTGTATGTGTGTGTGTGTGTGCACACGCCCACTAAGCTGCTTCAGTCAAGTCCAAGTCTTTGTGACCCCACGGACTGTAGCCTGCTAGGTTCCTCTATCCATGGGGATTCTCCAGGCAGGAATACTGGACTGGGTTGCTATGCCCTCCTCCAGGGCATCTTCCCAGTCCAGGGATCGAACCTGCATCTCTTATGTCTTCTGTATTAGCAGGCAGGTTCTTTACCATTAGCGCCACATATATGAATCCTTCTTTGCTATTGCATCAGTTATATACTCCCCTTCAAAATCTCTTTCAGCATTATCATTTAGTTTACATTTTAAATACTTAAAATATTTTAGTTCTGCCCTATAACCAAGATTTAGTTTTCATTGAGTTATTCCTTGATTAACTCTGGAACAAATACAGCAGTCTGCGTGTGTGTGTGTGTGTGTGTGTGTGTGTGTGTGTGTGTGTGTGTGTGTGTGTGTGTGTGTGGATAGATGGATATCAGCCTTTGGGTTCTGAAACAGATGGAGAAAAATAAAACCAAGCAAAGATAACTTCATACCAAAAATGTTCTAAAAATTACCCTCTTCACTTGGACATAGTGCAGACAACCATTTACAGTCACAAACTAATTATTCCCCAACTAAATAGATTAAATATAATAGTGACATTAGTTAAATCAGACAGAACCATGGGTCCTCTTGGCAGATTTTTAAAATCAGGTTTCAACTATTATTAAACTTCTAAAAATGACCAAGTTTGGAAAAGAGCTATTCAGATATATCAAAAAATGTGTTTTCTCAGCATCTGAACCAAATTCAACAAAAACTCTTTGCTCAACCATAGTTTTACATTCCATAACAGAATCATCTCATAAAAGAACAATGTCAAACCTTGACCACATTTTGAGTCAATAAAGAGCTGTCTTCATTATAATTTATAATTAAGTATGAATTCAGCCTACAAAATGGATGAATTTGGTTTTACCTTCATATGCCTCCCCTTCCTCTGAGATACATGATTTGTTTTACTAATTACAGCAACCTAGGCTTCAAAACATTCTATAGAGCCACCATTTCACTAGTTTTAAAAGTATGCAATGACTGAATTGATCAAAATTTACACTGAAAACTAATCAATTAAGAGAAAATTATGGAAAAAGTGTGTGGCATTTACAATAGTTTAATAAAGCATTTTTTTAAATTTATAGACTATTGACAGTCCTTTGGACAGCAAGGAGATCAAACCAATCAATCCTAAAGGAACTCAACCCTGAATATTCACTGGAAGGATTGATGGAGAAGCTCCAGTACACTTTGGCCACCTGATGTGAAGAGCTGACTCATTGGAAAAGACTCTGATGCTGGGAAAGATTGAGGGCAAGAGGAAAAGGGGACGACAGAGGATGAGATGGTTGGATAGCATCATTGACTCAATGGACACGAGTTTGAACAAACTCTGTGACAGTGAAGGACAGGGAAGCCTGACGTGCTGTGGTCCATGGGGTCGCAAAGTGTCAGACACGAGAGAGTTAGAGTTAGGGTTAGGGTTAGGGTTTGGGAGAGACTGAACCCTAGGGTTACAGAGAGACTGAATGACAATAACAAAAATAAAGCATTTGCTTTTAAATCAATGTGCTACGCTATAGCGGGCTTCCCTGGTGGCTCAGTGGTAAAGAATCCACCTGCCAATGTAAGAGATCCAGATTCGACTCCTGGGTCAGGAAGATTCTTTGAAGAAGGAAATGTCAACCAACCTCATTTCCAGTATTCTTGCCTGGGAAATCCCATGGACAGAGGGGCCTGGTGGACTACAGTCCATGGAGTCACAAAGAGTCAGACAAGACTTAGAGACTAAAGAACAACAATTACAAAAATGCTATATTAAGGGTGCTTTTAGCCAGTACCAGACAGATGTCAAGTTGCCTCCAAGTTGCCTCCGAGTTAATATGCATTGTGATCCTGATATGGAAGCAATGGGTAAATGGCAGATCAAAGAGAAGCATTAAAAGCTCCTTTCATATGATTCTCAGTGCTTTAGAGCACAGGACAGAGATAGAAATAAAATTATGCTAAGAGTATTCTTTAAGGATTTCTGTGGTTGGCTGTTGTTAAAAAGGCACATGGAGGAAAGAAAGGCATCCATGGTGTGAAATCCTCTTGTATCATGTAGACAGGCTCACATCACATAGGTATGTTCTGTAACGTATCTTCAAACTCTGTCTCTTGCACCTTTTATCTTAAGAGGTGACCAACTGTCCCTTGACTAGGCCCAGTTACTCCGCAACAAATTTAATTTGACTTGTGCATTAAAAATAAAGTTTCTGATCTTGTTTCTGACTTTAAAAGATCAAAAGCATTGCATGTAAATATTGGGGTTTCTTAATTCTCTTGAAAAATCACATTTGCCAGTGCTGGGATACAATCGGTAGTGAGAACAGTGGGCTTCAAATCTGCTCAGTCACTGCCTTTAGAAAGGCATGTGCTTTCCTGGTGGCAATGATTCTTTCTTCTTTTCTCTTCCTCTCTCTCTCCCACCTTCCTTCCCTTTCTCTCCTTCCCCCTGATCCTAGTGTCTTTCCTGAGCCTGCATCTCTGCCTTTATTAATTCATCTCCTTGGTCTCTATAGGTGCTAGTGTTTGCCATCTCAGGTCATAAATATCACTATTATTTCACTTTGCTCCATAATGACAGCAGCATATGCTATGATAGCAGTCTCTGTAATATTCTCTTTTTTTATACATAAAAAAATAGTTCAAATTGTATTAAGTGGTAAGGAGTATTCATTTTTTAAAGAAAAAATCTTGATTGACAAATTTTATAAAGCATGGTTCATTTATCCAGCCGAGTATTATGAAACCATTAAAAAGAAAAATGAGGAACATGTTCCAAATGTATTAAGTGACAAAAGCTAAAAAACATTATGCATAAAAACATGTGTTTATGCTTATTCACAAGGAACTTTTAACAGTAGATACCTCTGGGATTGGGAATGTGGGTGATCGGGGGGTGTCAGACTGAAAGATTTTTGCTAATAATTTTACCCTTCTTTATGGCTTAGATTTACTATGAGCATGAATTGCCTTTAAAATCAAATAGAGTTTTAAGTTTCTAAAATGAAAATAATTTAAAAATAACATCTTATATGTATGTGTATCACTTGGTTTACATAACATTTCATGCATTATTTTTTAATTTGGTCTTTTATTTTATTTACATTATCGTGTTGGTTTTGCCATACATTGACATAAATCTGCCATGGGTATACATGTGCTCCCCTTCTTGGTATTTATAATAACTCTATGAGGTAGGTCCTTAGATAGTACAGTCACTATTTTGCAGTAAGTGAAAAAAAAAATGAGGATTTATCAACATACATAATGTCATATAGCCAGGGAAATGTAAAGCCATAATCACACCAATCTGATAGAGTAGCCAATATCCAGACTGCAGTTAGTCAGCACAGCAAAGGACAGATCTTGCATTGCCATGAAAGACTCAGCAACTTCTACTCACAATTCACTGGCCAAAACTGATAATGCAGTGTATCCAATCACAAGAGCTCCAGTAAATTGCCATATAGCACACAGAATTGGGGGTGGGGCTTCAGGGGGAGAATAACAGGGAAATCTGCTGCTGCTGCTGCGAAGTCGCTTCAGTCATGTCCACCTTGGTAAGACCCCATAGACGGCAGCCCACCAGCCCCCCCCCCCGCCCATCCCTGGGATTCTCCAGGCAAGAACACTGGATGACAGTGAAAAGGGAAAGTGAGGTCGCTCAGTCGTGACCGACTCTTAGCGACCCCATGGACTGCTGCCTACCAGGCTCCTCCGTCCATGGGATTCTCCAGGCAAGAGTCCTGGAGTGGGGTGTCATTGCCTTCTCCGAAACATATGACTAAACCCCAAAACCTCTAACTTCAGGCCTATCATAATAAACCAGTATAACTGCATGAATCCCTGAGTACCTCATATTCAAAACAACACTTTCATTTACAATGTCCCTGTATAAATGAGTTAAAACTATTTTGAGAAAGTGTATGTGTGTGTGTGAATCATCCTCATTTATCTTCCATAACTCTATGAAAGTGTCCTCGCCTGCTTTTATTCTTTAAATCACTTACATTTCATCAGACTCTTGTAGCCAATAAGCATTTTGTCCTTCATGCGGTTGGAAGAAACATTGAAGCTGAGCATCTCAATACCCACTCAGCCACATCAAGCACAGAATATTAACATAAGAGAAAGCCAGCTGCAGCTCCTAGACAGCTTACCATGCCACACAGGGCTTACTACAAACAAGTATCTCCAAACATTCACAGGCTCTTAACCTCAATCACGTATCCTTAATCAGATGTCAATTTCAGTAGCAAATTTTCTGAATAATGATGATGTAACATCCATTAGTAAATAGGAGACATCAATTACATTAAATATCATGGTTGGGCTGCCAGATAATCATGAATAAAACACATTGATAAACAATGTGCTTTTCAGCCAAGGGCAACAAGGAAAGCAGTGAGTTATCAAAGAGACATACAGAAAGATGCTCTACTTTAGGGAATGGCAGGGCAGCTGTTAATAATGTGTAGGTAGCTGAAGTATAGTCGACAAAATTTTAAGAACAGCAGCACCAAAGGTTCAGATTAGTAAAATCCTTCTCAGAAAGGAAGTATATGCCAAGACAAGAATGGTATAAGATATAAGGCCTGAAATTGAGTAATTTACAACCCAGCTTGGGAAAGCAGATAGGAAGAACAGCTGGGTGTGTCTTATGATAATCTAGAGGGAGGGGACAGTGGCCAGGGATAACAAGAAAAAAGAAAAAAAGGTTAGAGAAGTGTGACATTGAGTTATTTCAAAGGCAGAATCCAGGATTTGGAAACAGTGGGTATGGATAGAGCGAAAAGTGCAAAGGTCAAAACTAAAAGGACTAATTCCCTTCACAACACATCAGAGCATGCGTGTGTACATACGCGCACACACACACAGATGTTAACACTTGCTTACTGGGACTCAGCATTTCACAGACAGAAACAGACAATCTAAAGAGCTTTTTATTGTTTTCCTGCTAGTTGGAGGAAGTCTCAAGTTTGATCTTGGTCATGCTGAATCTGAGATGATAAAGGACCTTGGGTATGGAGCAGTTTTTTTTAAACCATTCTTTTTGTAGAACTTGTGCTTAAGAGGGAGCATGAGCTCAGAGTTGCAGCTTTGTAAGTCATCCACAGAGGAGAGGTCAGAGATAGGTTTAAAATTACCCATAAGTAGGTTGTCTCTCACTGCAAATCATCTCATTTGAATTATTTGATTTTTTTTTTAATGTTTCATGTAGCATTATCCTACCTCATTCTGGGAGTCTGAGAAGGTCTGAAATACTAAAACCTTATGAAACAGAAGCGATAAAGGGGGAGATGTTAAAATATATGATTTATTTACGTGAACAGCTGAAGTTTTGAGAATAAAAATAATCTCAGTGCAGACAGAACACCAAAGGCGGAAAGGCTGGACTCCCCAAATGCACTGCTACACACACCTGGATACGAGGAGGGCAGAGCTAACGGAAGGAACAAGTCCACAGAACAGAGAGCTGTGCAGAACTCTCTCAGAAATCTTGCTCTCCTCTTCTCGTGGCCATTTTTTCATGTTTTGGAATATTTTTCCAAAAAGCACTTCAATATAATGAAGTTCCTTCAGTTCTAATAAGATCATTTTTCACAGCTATTTTGGTAGACACTCCAAAATTGTGCTGTGTTATCAGCAAAGGGGGAAAAAAAAACTGGTCTGGAGAGAAATCAAGCAGGGGAACGTTAGAATGAGCCAATTGGTTTAAAGTAAGTTTTTTTTTAAAAAAAGAAAATCTGTGGGTGATTTTTCTGTGCTAGGAAATAGCCATGTATTCCACATGTATGAATACCTGTACACATGTGATTTACGAATGTATCACTCAGAGCATGGCTGGGGAATTTATTTAAGAAGTAAATCAGGGAAGAAAGCCAGGTTTCCCAATAGCTCTGTCTGACATGCTGGGCCTAATGTGTTCTGAGCAGCATGTAGAAATGCCTGTAAACACCATTTGTCCTCTAGGTATCACGTATGTGCCAGCAGACCCTTCACTTCTCATTTTCTGCAAAGGCCTCTAGCATAGATGACTCCCTTCATTGTCATAGCTGAGTGAACTTAAGTGGAGAAAAGGACAGACAAGGTTAGGGCACTCTTACAGAGGTGGGAAGGTGTCCTATTTTACGGAATGCTTGGGACTTCCAGGCTGAGACCCTAATCTCAGACATTGTTAGAAGAATATTAAAAATTTAACAGAGTGGAGCTGTGTGCTCTGACCGTTTTCCATCTCCTGCTGGCATGCTCCCAGGACATGGTGAAGACCATGATAACCTGTTATTGATAGACTTTCCTCAGTTGTTGGAGACCTTAAATAACCCCTGTTTCTTCCCTCTGTTCTATGTCAGGTTAAATATTATTAGGTTCTTTCAGAAATGGGTGTACTGGGGGATTCCTTGTGTATTCAGAGATTGTGATGGAGGACTTTAAAAGCTTCAATTCAGTTACTCTGGACTCTTCTGAGTCATAAATAACTGTTTTATAGAAAATTCTTCCATTGCTTCATGGTTCAGATGCTGCATTTTAACATTGATTTATTTTTAGATGAAACTTAAAATATGCATAAATATTATTGACTATGCCTATGGATAAACAACCGTTTGGAATGTTATACCCGTTAGAGTCCCAACAGGAAACAGATGGTGCTTTCAAATTGAGTCATTTGAAAGTGGTTGATGGAGAGACGATTTACGGAGGTGTGGGAAGGGGTTAGTACCATCCCCTTGGGCGAGGAGGCATTGAACTGTCACTATCCACATACCAGAAAGCACAGAGAAGGAGTACTACCAGAATGTAGAAAGAGAAAGAAAAAAGAAACAGCTCGCCTTTACTCTCTTCCCTTCCTCAGGCTTCCCGGTGGTGCTACCCAACAGCCAAACCCAGCAGGAAGCCAGAAGGCAGGGAAGCCCATCGAGACAGTTCCCAGAGATCATTTTCATGGGCAGAGAGAACAGAATGGAGCTGAAGCGTGGCTTTGGAAGTAAAAGGAAGCCACCCAGCAGAGACGTCCTCTCTGACTCAGGACAAGCATGTGTTAGTACAGGGACAATCTTGATTATGGACTTCTGAATTTCAAAATCATGCACCCCTGGGACACTCAGGCTTAGAGCATGGCCAGAATTGGGCATACAGACAAAGTGTTGGAGAGGAGCAGAGTGCAGGAAACAGAGCTCCCCTCCACCAACCCTAGACCCTAAAACTTCTTTCCGTAGGGTGGAAAGAGGAGAGAAAAGAGGTAAAAACTGAAGGAGATCTATAGACCCAGGAGTAGAGAGGCCTGAGCCTGTCTTCCAAAAGGAGCTGCTCAGGGAGAGAAAAACCCCAGAAAGGGACCATGACTGTGCAGTGTTGGGGCAAAGTAAGGAAGTCAAGAGGATGGCTGGGCCTGAGTCTAATACAGCCGGGAGCACTGGGGTCTGAGAAGAGCTGAAGAGCCCCCATCCTGTCCCACAGCAGACGGCACCAGCACAGAATGACACACACAAGAACGAAGACGCGGAGTCCACTGCGATTTCTAATTTTTCAAGAGACACCAGAAAACCTGGATTATCCAAGTCAAACTTCCAGATTCTTAAAACTTTGTGGGCTAAATAAACCATGTCTGTGTGCAAGCTCAGTCCACACCCTCATCCTGGTCACAGAGTCCTAGAAGCTTTCTGGGCTCTTGGCAAGGCTCCAAAGCAGCAGACAGATTTGCTAGACGTGAGGGCCCATGCCGGATGGAGTGGGAAACACAAGAAGGCTGACTTCGGACCAAAGAATAGGCCAGTTCTCCCTCTATTCATTCCCTGATTTGACACCAGTTTCCAGAAACACGATATAACCCAGGGAAGGGAAAAGGAATGCCCAGAAGATGGAGCTGAAATCCCTGGGGCACATCCACAGAAACAGAACCCCCAAAGAAGTGGTCCCATGCAGAAACAAAGAAGCCACCACTCATCTCTGCTCTCAATGTCCACTCGAGTGAGTTCTGGCTTTACATTTTCAAGGCACAAGTTAGGTTTCTGGTCAACCAGTTGTACCATTCTGTGGGAGGGATGCAAGCAGAGTCAATCATGAGGACTTTGTTCTTCTCTTCTATATAGTTACTGCCTCACTGAGCTTCTACCAGCAGGATTTCAGGTGCTGAGACAGGAACTTTCCTGGTTCACCCACAATCCTGAAGCGGAGGTTTGTGGGTGAAAGATGAAGACACTAGATGATTCAGACTGTGGTTCTGGAGGGGCAATGATTCACTAGGGGACCTAAAATGAGCTGCTTCTTCCTTGCTTAGTCCCCGGACTCTGATCGTAAAATAGGAGGTGAAGGGGTCAGGCTCTAGCTGAACACTGAGATCCCATTCCATCGTTGGATGACACTGTAGGTGGTCAGGTGAGGGCATACTGGAAATGAACGACCAGTCCATAAGCGAGAAAACACTACTCTTTTTGTGTAATTGATTCTTCCAATTCAGTTTTGCTTTTTACAGAATGAGGTTAGTCATTTTCCTGCTTTTGTTGGGTACTTTAGAAACTGTTGGAATTTATACATTTCTTCAGCCTGTTCCTTCTTTTTCAGCAGTCAGCAAATTTTCTGGAAGATAGGTTATGAAAATAACCTAAGAATTTCACTTTCTATTTTTCATGGAGTAGTTTATATCCAAAAGAAGCAGAATACTTCCTTGTTTTTTATTTTTATTTCACCAGTGAAAACTAAGACCAGGAACCATGTGTTTATTACTCATGTTTTGGGTCTCCAAACTTTTCTGAAATCCTCCCTCTAGCCCTTTTGCCCTTGGATTGCTTCAAGCACCCCAGCTTCCTGGAATCCTGATAAACATGTGTGATAGGGCTCTGTAGCACAGTATTTTCTATCTTTTAAAGATCTGTTTCAGTCCGTGGCACTAAAAGAGCCCCATGTTAAATTGTAACATTGTGTGGCATTTAATGAAGTATAATGTTTCTATGTTAAAACTCAAAGAAGCAGGGATAAGGAAATTAAGTACTCAGTGGCAAGAAGGACACAAATCTTGAAAAGAAAAAAAAAAGAGAAAATTATGCAAAATCTAGAAGTGTAATCCTTTAAAAAAATCTAGAGGTCAGGTGCTTGTCTGACATTGGAAATGTAGCCAAAAGTAGGCACTGGGAATTCTGCTCAATATCAAGCAGATGTTAATATTATTGGGAAAATCATTCTGGCCAAGAGATGCTCTCCAATCAGTGGGAATTGTGTCATAATCAAAAATGTGTTCATGTCGTTTCCGGCTGTAACATTACAGAATTAAAGAAAGCTCCCATTTCTTGGCCTTTTCTACTTCAAATGGAGATCACCATCTCAGGTTCCAATTTTAAAAAGCACACAATTCACTGAAGTGAATCAACACCAAAGCTGAAATATAAAAGCCAATCATAGTGTCAAGAAGGCATACAACGGGCCACACCAGTAAATTTGACGAACTGCAAAAATTTCCATCAAAGAATGAGTTCCAAAAGAATGAAAAATGAAACATTTCATCTACTTCAATCAATAATTAATACTCCTGGCAGACTTGATCTGTACTCAGGGAGCTGAGTACCAGCCATAATCACACAGCTCACCTCAGGACCTGAACTTCCTAAGTGGATGAGAGAGTTGAAAGCCAAGACTCCAGAGTTACTTAAATATATTACAAGTATTATAAATTTCCCATAATGAACAGTTCAGCCCTAAAAACACTGAACATAACCAAGAGTTGCTCAACAAGAAAGAAGAAGAAGCCATCTGCTGGTCAATGCTCTTACGGAGTCAGAGAAACACTATTTTAAACCCACTGAGGAAAGTAATACCTGCATGGCAAGAGCAGGGGGGATTAGCAACCTGAAAAGGTAGAGGAAACAGCAACCTATAATGGGGGATGTGATTTGAGATAAAAGCCCTCTACAATTGTTTTTAGTGTTAGTTGCCAGTCATGTTGGACAATTTTTGACCCCATGGACTGTAGCCCACCAGGCTCCTCTGTCTGTGTGATTCTTCAGGCAAGAATCCTGGAGTGGGTGGCCATTTCCTTCACCAGGGGATCTTCCCAATCCAGGGATCCAACACCTTTGTCCTAAATGGTCACTTGAATACCCTATTTCAGTGCAAATGTACCCACAGATATACACAGTCCTTCTTCAAAATTCTTGACTAAAGGCTATAACACCGGGATACAAGGCAACAGATCAAACCACTGCCTCTATGATAAAAGCTATTGTCACTATGATATTAGCAAAGTTGGAGGAGGAGAGGGAAGAAATGGACCTGGCCAAATGTACTGTTGAGGAGGGCTGCATTAGGGCACGTGTAAACAATGAAAGAACCACTCTTCAGCATGATACCCAGCAAACAGATTTGTTCTCCAGCCCCGACGCATGAACAATGCTTCATTTTCAAGACACCCCCTATATAAACACTGGAATATAAATGCCACTAAACAGTATTAGCAAGGACTCTGAGGCATCTAACACTCCAGAATCTTTTAAGACAACCAGAACGTTACAACAACTAGATGCAGATAATGCCATTCTTAAATTAAAAACAAACAAACAAAAACTTCTGGATTTTGGGGGGGGGAGGTGACAATAGAAATAAGCCTGATACAGGTTGCCAGATGGAAATATCTACTGTCTCCAATTAATTCTTCATTCTGTGCTGTCCTCTCTATTTCTTAGCAAGCCCTAGGGTGGCTTTCTGCTTAGACATGGGAATGCCCTTCCCCACTCTCCTTTCTTTCTTCTTAACTCTGGCACTGGTTTGTTAAGTGGCTTGCCTTGACTAGGTCCTCAATTATTAGTCGGCCTGATTAATTAATTAAGACTTGGCGTCCTTTGCCTGCAGGTTTGTGCGATCAAATCACACACAGGTGGTGATGAATGGAGCTCTATTCCCCATCATCATGTTTACCAAAACTGACTCACATAAGATAGTCTCAGTTTCCCCCTTGCCTTCCTCACCCAAGCTGCATCAAAAGGTGTCTTTAGAGCAGGCAACTAGGGCCCATCCATCGTTGCTGAGATTGGCCACGTCTGAACTTGTCTTATGAGGTATGTGCTGGTTCTAAATTGAACATGGATCATAAATAACAAATGGAACATGTTTTGGTACTGTCAGATTTCCTGATTACAGCTCTTAACTGCCCCCATAGTAGAGTCATATATGTGGACAAGCGGCACACTCATGAAGCTCCTAATAGGTTCATCCTATATTTCACAATTTCCTTGGCCACACTCAATAACAGAGCTCAGAAATAAAATGCAAGAGAAAGGCTTGCTTTTTGGAAAGAATTCCTTGATAAATAAGTTGGAAGCTATCTGCAGGTTGTAAATAAAACCCCATTGACAAACAGAAGACTCATTTATGGTTTTACAAATCATACTTTGCTACATATTCTTTTCATGAAATGCTTGGAAAGAAAAGTCAACCATTGTCTAATTTGAGGTGCAAATTACCCAAAGATATAGCTGTAGTTTGAAGTCTTAATATTTCTATTTCCATTCTTAACAAAGAATGTGGTAAGACATAGTGTGGGGGTGACATAAGATTATTTATGTCTTAATGTTACTAACTAGGTGACCAATATTCTAAGCACTTCACATACGTTATCTCACTTCTTACTACTCTTGATAATCTTGTGATGGAGAGATTATCATTCTTGTTGTACGGATGAGTAAACTAATTGACAAATGATCATATGATTAATACGTGGATACACGATAATGCAAAATTTGCAGCCTAGATCATCATCAAGCATGGCTCAAAAAAAAAGAGTTAATATTAAAATTAAAACAGCTAAAAACAAAGGCACAGGATAGAATCAAGAAAGGAGAAAGTGACAAAAAGAGGAAAAGTCCTCTATTTATTGTATTTTCTTTCAGATTCTATCCCTAAGATACTGAATTAAAAAAAAAAAGACACATTAAAATGTTTTACCTGTGACAATCTTTGCCTATGTATCACCCTAAAGTGCTGAATCACAAAGGGGAGAAATGGTGTTTTCCCTCTGGATGAGCAAATTAATTTAAAAATACCAAATAAAAAACCCTCTGCACTAATTCTCCACATTCTTTTTGTTTTGTTTTTTTTTTTTTCAGAAAAAAAAAAGGTAAGGTAGACTTGGAAAGCAAGGTAGACTTCAGTGAAGAACACATTTGATTTAAAGAAAATAAAGAAAGAAGGATATTACTTGCATGCCTAAGTTTGACTGGAAATATATCTACTTCATATTTTGACAAACTAGTTCATACCTAGTCTGTATTTTTTTTAATTTTTGGTCACAACAAACAGCACACAGGATCTCAGTTCTTTGACCAGGAATTGAGCTCATACCCCCCTGCATTGGAAGTACAGTGTCTTAACCACTAGACCACCATATGTACTCAATATTTCTGAAAATTTAGTAACTTTCCTATATTATGAGAAAAAATTCCAATAACAAGAAAATAAAATTACAAAATACCCAAGAATAATTTTTTTTAATGATCAAGATGTATAACGAAAACTACAAAGCCTTAAGAACAACATACACACACAAAAAAGAGAGACTTGAATAGAGATATAAAGCTGTGATACTATATGGAAGAAGTTAAGCTTAGAGAGAAGTCAGTCCTTTTCAATATGCAAATTTAACTCCTTTCAGACTGGATTTCTTTGGCAAGGATTGTGGGGGATGGGGCATGTGGAGATGACTGAGAAGTTCTAGGTCTCTTTGGGAGAATCCGATAAATTAACTGGTTGATAGTGTTACAGAAATAAGAGCTAGACCAATGGAGCCAGAATATGAATATATGTTTTTTTTTTAATTTTCTTTACTTTATTGTGTTGGTTTTGCCATACAATGACATGAAACCGCCATGGGTTTACATATGCTCCCCCTCCAGAACCCCCCTCCCCTCCCCCTCCCGATTCCCTCCCCCTGGGACATCTCGGTGCACCAGCCCCGAGCATCAGTCCTGGGCTGGCGATTGATTTCACATATGGTAATTAACATGTTTCAATGCCAATCTCCCATATCATCCCACCCTTGCCCTCTTCCACAGAGTCCATGTGTCTGTTCTATACATCTGTGTTCCTTTTGCTGTCTCGCATGCAGGGTTCTCATTACCATCTTCCTAAATTCCATATATATGCGTTAGTATACTGTATTGTTGTTTTTCCTTCTGGCTTACTTCACTCTGGATAATGGGCTCCAGTTCCGTCCACCTGAGTAGAACTGATTCAAATGAATTTTTTTTTAATGCTGAGTAATATTCCATTGTGTATATGTACCACATCTTTCTTATCCATTCGTCAGTTGATGGGCATCTAGGTTGCTTCCATGTCCTGGCTATGGTAAACAATGCAGCGATGAACATTGGGGTACACGTGGCTCTTTCAATTCTGGTTTCCTCGGTGTATATGCCCAGCAGTGGGATTGGTGGGTCATATAGCAGGTCTATTTGCAGTTTTTTTAAGGAATCTCCACACTGTTTTCCATAGTGGCTGTACTAGCTTGCATTCCCACCAACAGTGTAAGAGGGTTCCCTTTTCTCCACATCCTCTCCAGCATTTATTGCTTGTAGACTTTTGGATGGCAGCCATTCTGACTGGTGTAAAGTGGTACCTCATTGTTCTTTTGATTTGCATTTCTCTGATAATGAGTGATGTTGAGCATCTTTTCATGTGTTTGTTAGCCATTTTTATGTCTTCTTTGGAGAAATGTCTGTTAAGTTCTTTGGCCCACTTTTTGATTGGGTTGTTTATTTTTCTAGAATGGAGCTGCAGGAGTTGCTTGTATATTTTTAAGATTAATTGTTTTATATATATATATATATATATATATATATATATATATATATATATATACTTACACATAGACACACAGACACACAAACACACACACACACATGCTAATAATTTGATAAAAAATAAATATTTTCTCCATCATAAGGTACACCAACATAAATAACACAGGGACCAAAGATACAAATGCAAAAAATAGAACCATGCTGGATAAAAACAAGGTCAGGAGATGGCTTATAAATCATAGTCCTACAGATAATAGAAACCATAAAAAATTGATTATCTAAAAAATGTCATTTCTAGATGCCAAAGGCAGAAAAAAACAGAAAACCAAGTATAAAGTATTTGCAACCCATATAGGAGTTAACTGATTAATAACTTTACTAAGTAAAAGACACAAATCAATAAGTAAATAAAAATACTAACTAGAAAGAGAAATTCTTTGAGAAGATACATGAAGGTCAGATAAAACTTGAAAAGGTGTTCTACTTCACAAATTATTACAGAAATTAACATAGTCATGTGATGTAGATTCTTACTGACAAATTGATAGTAATTTTATTTAAGTGACAATATTCAGTGTTAGCAAGAACAGGAAAATGGGCTTCTCAGATCCTGCTGATATTAGTGTGACTCCATATCAAAAGACATAAAATTTTATTGAAACATTAATCCAGCATCCCACTTCAAGACATTTGCATTACTTAAACAATTAGGCATACATAACAAAATCTGGCTCCAATAACTGGTCTGCACAGCCCTATGCATATGAGTGGGAGGACAAACTTAAATGGCCAACAATTGCATTGAAGTGGATTCACAGAAGAGCATTCTTGGCAATTTTGCACAAAAAGTATTTTGTTAACATCAAAATAGATTACTAATTTCTGTTGAGTGAAAAAAAGCAGGTTATAAAATATCATAGTTTCATTAACTATATGCCTGTGAATGTATAGGGTTTCCCGGGTGGCTCAGATGGTAAAGAATCCTCTTGCAATGCAGAAGAACCCAGTTCAATTCCTGGGTTGGGAAGATCCCCTGGAGAAGGGAATGGTTACCACTCCAGTATTCTCGCCTGGAGAATTCCATGGACAGAGAAGCCTGGCGGGCTATAGTCCATGGGTCGCAAAGAGTCAGACATGATCCAGTGACTTGCATTTACTTACTTCACTTGTGGATGTATGTATTTTTAAATATTAAAATATACATGGGCAAACAAATGAAACAAGTGCTCTAACTTGCTGATTTTGACCAAAAAAACGTTTCATAATTTACATCCATTTGGGAATACCTTGCTGTTTCGTTAATGTCACTTCCAAAGTTGGCACAATTTACATCACCTCAACTGTATCCACTACAGGCTGAGTCCCTCTTCAGAGTCCTGCATACACCGAGGAGACCAGGAGACAGAGGCAGAGCTGTGGGGGTGAATTCCTGGAGAGTTCCAGCAAGCGACTCTGCTGAGTTGGCAGTTTACACCTCCGGGAATACAGCACAGAGAATGACGCGCCTCACCTTGTGACACCCCGGAAGCCTCATTGCTAGAGATGCTCCCACTCACACCTTTAGAGAGCACATGCATTCTGAGGTCGTATGGAAAGTGTATACAATTACAGACATCACACTTGGTACGAGAGCTCTATACTGCTTCTGCAAAATTGTCATAACGTCTTAACTCCCCCGGCTGGCGAGGCTCACGCGGCATCATTTATTTAAAGATATCTACATTTTCAAACACTGTGGGTGAAAACCAGCCCCATCAATCACTGTGACAGGCTATGTTCCTCTTGAGTTTATCTTCCTGTACATTTTGTGCCAGGTTTAGTTTGCCAACCTCTAAACGGGGGAACATGAGTCTTGTTTAATCTCCACAAATATAAAATGATGTTGTTAGACTATCATTTGCCATTTGAACTCTCATTCATTACAGAAACGTTGGTTAAACAAAAGCCTGTGTACCTTTTAAATGCAGTACTCTCGTGTGTCTCTTGACCCCTTAATGGATGTCCCTTTTAAAAACACAGGGGGTAGATTTCACTCATATTACAATTTGTGTGAAACTTGTCACTGTAGAGGATCCTGTCTCTGAATGCGGGCAAATCTGTTTATTTTAATTTCCATTAGCGTCTGGACAGACAAAACTGATGAATGATGACTCTCGAGCTACAGATATTGCAAGTGAGAGGGTTACGTGGATGTGTTTTGCTCATCTCAAGTTATTTTATCAGAAGCACAAACCACCACCACCCCCCTACTATACATGATGACTACCTCCTCTTGGTTTACATACTAGTATGAATTTCCAAGGTTACCTTAAAAGTACATGCTAGGAAAGTGGTAGGAAGAACAATGTCTGTTGAACCCTTAATGGCCATCCTTGCAAAACAGATCCTGCAAAATTACACTTTTTCCCAGAGTTCTTTTCTCTCCACACCATGTGACGTGGTCCAGACAATGGGAAGAGGGTGAAGGGATGAGGAGAGTGCTGAGGGGCGAAAGCTCAGTAGAAGGACAGTGTCTGAAATGAGTTTTCATTCCCCACCCTTACCATGAGGGGAAACCTGTTTTAGTGTGAAGGCATAATTTATTTTTACTGTGACACAATACACATAATATAAAATGTATCATTTTAACCATTTTCCGCTGTATGACTTAGTGGCATTCAATTAGTTCACTTTGTTGTACAACCATCAGCACTATCTATTTCCAGAATGTTTCCATCATCCCAAATGGAAATTCTGTAGCCATTAACCAATAACTGCTCAGTCCCCTCTTCACTCAACCCCTGGTAACCTTTATTCTACTTTCTGTCCTTTGAATTTGCTTTGCCAGGTACCTCATATAAGAACCAAGCAATATTTGTCTTTTTGTCCTGACTTATTTCATTTAGCATAATATTTTCAAGGTTCATCCGTGTTTGGCATATATTAGAATTTCATTCCCATTGGAGGCTGAATATTACATTGCATATACACTCCACACTTTGTTTACTCATTCATCTGGAGATGGACATTTGGATATTTCCACCTTTTGGCTATAGTGGATAATGCTGCTGTGAACATCATTTGAATATCTATTGGCACCCCTGCCTTTGATTCCTTTGGAGGATATACCTTGGAGTGAAATTGCTCAACTGGAAAGCAAGTCCATGTTTAACTTTTTGAGAGACCATCAAGCTGTTTTCCACAGTAGCTACTGAAGGCACACTTTTAAAATAAATGTGCACTTCCAGGTGGACAGAAGGTCAAAAACTGACTAGTTATCCCGTTAGTGTGAGCAGCTTTGACAGTTGCCCTGGCTAGTTCAGGTTGACTTATGGATTTATGCCTCTCAGAGACCTCTTGGTTCCCAGCAAATCCCAGTCACTGACACATCTGCCTGCAGGCCGGCTTCCACCTGTCCACATCCAGCCTCAGGACCATACGATGAGTTCTCAAGTGTCCAGAATTCTCTGTGAAAGTAGCTTTGAATCTACTTCCAGGGCCTTCTCAGATAGCTCCCACAGGTCTTGCCTCCAAGGGCAGTCCAACCCCTAGTGTGTATACCTCCAGGCTCTAGGAGTGGCTCTGGCCTCCCTTTTGATGGAGATGTGGATGCAGCTTGGGTGCAGGGACTCAGAGGGCCTTGCATTGTGAAAAAGAGCTAGACTTCAGAAGAGAGGAGAGACGTTTCTAGGCTGAGTCGTGAGGACTAATTCTCCCCAGCCACCATACTCCAACAAGAAACTCTAAAGACTCCAAGAATTCTACATTCAAACCAGACCTCTAGATTTTGAATGTATCCTTATCAAGGTGGTTGGAGAGAATACAGTTAATTCAATAGCTTGTTCGGTTCATTTATTATTCTGAAGTATCTGGATAGAACAGTTAGGTGTCCATTTGTAACCTTCTACTGGAACCCACAAGAATGAAAACAAGCTTACTTATCCTCACAACAAATTAGAATTAAAAAAAAAGATACTATTATCATCACCCATTTCAGGTCTGGGTAAATTAAAGCAAAAACGGGTTAAGTTTCTTTTCTATACAGCTGAGAAGTGGCATGGCTGCAATTCAATCAGAGTCATCTGGCCCCAGATCCCATACTCTTATCCAGGGGTCCCCAGGCCCTGGGCCACAGACCAGGAAAGGTTGCTGTTAGGGACCAGGCCACAGAGCAGATAGTTAGTGGCGGGCATGGGAGCAAAGCTATATTTATAGCTGTTCCGATCATTTGCATTACTGCCTGAGCTCCACCTCCTCTCAGATCAGTGCTGGCATAATAAATGTAATGCACTTGAATCATCTCAAAACCTTCCCCTCAACGCTTCTTTCCCCAGGTTCATGGAAAAATTGTCTTACATAAAACTGGTCCCCAGTGCCAAAAAGGTTGGGGATCACTGCTCTTATATAATCCCAGCGAATGAATGACAGGGGCTGTGTTTCAGAGTTAGGACAGAGCCTTAAGTTAAGAACATCAAAATCAAATCCAACCGGGATCAGGGACTATAAAAGGACAAAGTTAAAGCAATGGAAATTAGTACTGAAGGCGAGAAGCAGAAACACGATAAGAAAAGGAGATGAATAGTCCTGTAATAGAATGGAATAAGAGATGAAAATATTTCTTTTTCCTGTGAAATGGTTTTTCAACCCAATTAAAAACATAAAAATGAAAAAAGAAAAAAATTGTTCTCTCCTGAATCTTTCTAGATTCTCTCTATACCGACCCTTGCTGTCTCCACATTTCTGAATCAGCCAAACGACATAAATCACTGTGCAAACCAAATCATTAGGGTTGCCAGGTGTTCAATTTTGAACCAGCTAGTCTGGTATTTGAGTTTTCTACCGAGGAAACAAATAGAGAAAATACCAGTGATTTTTAATTAAGTTTTGTTATCATCATGTAAAGATGAGCTTGCAGGAGAACATTCTCGCTAGCTCTCCAGGCTGCACTTCAATCTGAGCTCACGTTCCACTTAGATATCAGCCTATCTAGGCCAGGCTGTCTCCAAACCGAGGGCTAAAGCAAGCTGATGAGGTTGGCTCCCAATTCGTGTTGGCGCCTTCTACATACTGGCTGGGCTCCATGCAACCGTGCTAGATCATTTTCTTTCACTGATACCTCCAAAGCTCCTGCAGCAATTGGCAGAGTTTCCTGGGTATATTTAAAAAATAATAATAACAAAATAACTCAGAAGGACACTGAAATGGAGGTAAATGAGCCACTGATTAAGAGGACAACGTCCTCAAAACCATCCCCTCAATGCTCCTCAGTTCATAGCACACACTTCTATGAGTTGAGTGTGTCCATAAGTCTAATCATGGCCATTGAAGAGAATAAAGTGACAAAAGATTGTTTTTCCACCATTTACAAATAAACACAGTTATCCTTAAGTAAAATTCTATTTAGGACCCAAATAAATACAGCTCCAGTAACATAATGTTACATTGATATGGGCATCTATGGTAAGAGAACAGTTAGGAATCCTCACATATTGAGGAAATGGTACATACTCTATTCATAGATTTTCCAAATTTGAAGAGTGAACGGGTTTGGATGAACATTAGTTTAAAAAAAAAAAAAAGAAAACAATAATCTTGTTTCCTTAAAAAACTTTGTTTAGCCTTCAACACTGAAAAGCATTTTTAACCACTGATCTTCAAAGACCTTTAATATCCTTATATCCATTCAGAAGAAACAGGACGTAGAAGCTTCTGTTTTTCAGAATAGCAATTAAAGCCCCCTGGCAAGATTTCTTAGAAAATACTAGTATATCTCAGTGAAACTTTAAAGTTACAAAGCTTTTTACCAGCTGAGTGAAAGTATTAAATTGTATACTTTAATCCTTACTTGAGTCTTGTGAGGCTTAATTCACTATGATAGAGAAACATACAAACAAGCAAAAATATAACGATAGACTATCGCAGAATTTATTCTCATGATCCAAGCTTTCTCTTTTCTGCTTCTCATCCACAAACTACTTACAAGCAGAGTGTCTCAGCAGCTTGGGGGAGAGCTAGGTTTTGCCCTCTCCCTTCAGGGGTGCATTTGACCACACTTGGGAATAGTTTTGATCAGGAGGTACCACTGGCATCCAGTGGGTAGAGTCCAGGGAGGTAGCTAAACATTCTGCAATACCCAGGACAGGCTCCTGCACTGAAGACTCATTCACCCCCAAATATCCCCTGGAGAAGGAAACGGCAACCCATTGCAGCATTCTTGCCTTGGAAATCAGACGGACAGAGCAGCCTGGAGGGCTACAGTCCACAGGATTGTAAGAGCTGGACCTGACTTAGCAACGGAACCAAATACGCATAGTGTGAAGGTTGAGAAACCTTGCTCCTTAGATCTCTGGACCAGACAGTTCACTGATTTGAGGTCACTTGAATGATCAGAAGTGATAGTACAGAGAGCTATGGACTAGGTGATCAAGAGATTCTGCGGGCTGGTGAGGGAGTAGGGAAGTAGGGGTTTGCACTGCGCCCTTTGGGCCTTGGTTCCAATGTCTGGCCAAGGCCCCCTGATGAACCCACCAGAGCTGCCGCTTCTTCCCACTCTGACACCCAGTCTGGAACTCTGTACTGGTTCATCCAACACAAGGTTTATGTCAAGACATAATAGGACACTTAGGATGGTGCTGGAAAGGCCAGCCACACACTCTGCCCTTGTGATACTCACCGGCTGGCTAACTTCATGGGTAGAAACCAGACCATTCGTTCCAGAAAACAATCTATTTCCAGTGAGGATTTTTCCATTCCAATGGCCCAGAGATCACATATTAGCACTCAGGAGCAAAATCTGGCTTTCATGTGTGCTTTTTTTGCCCAGAAACATTCAAAAATTGGGTCACACAAAAATTCTGGATTTATGTGTGAAACCGGAATTTATGGTTTGTCTGGAAAGTCACAAAACTGGTAACATTGGGCATGTACAGCAGCAAGGTGCTAGAGCGTACTGACCACACTGGCTTAGCCTGATTGCCCCAAAAGAAGGGATAGTGTCTAAGAAAACAGTGGCTCATTTGGAAAGTACCAGCTGGTGAAACAGGAAGGGGAGAAAGTCAGTTCAAGGATCTGCTCTGGAGTGGCCGCTCCAAGAGTGACGAGTGCTTGGTTTCTTTAGGCTTTTTAAAGAGTCTTCTGAAACATGTCTCATGACTGCCCACCCAGGGGATGGAAGAAGAGAGAAGTTACTCAACAAACCTTGGACCCACTGATCATGGTAGCCCCGAAGGCAATGGTTCTATCAGTTATTCAATTGGTCCAACCTGGGTTATGACTGCTGAGTGATTGTTGGGTATCCCAGCCATGGGCAAGAGAAGCCCCAGGAGTACAAAATGAGGTACGGACCCCAGTGGACTGGCAGGAAGCCTGCCAAAGCCCCGGGCTCCACATCAGTGGCAGGAGTACGTGTAGGGCCCAAGAAGACTTAAAGAAACACACAAATGGTATTTCATTCAGTCACTCATGGATATAGTTTTTCAACAAAACGCGTAGTACCAAATCTGCTAAAACATGTTCAATATTTAGGTCTCATTTGCATGTCCAATAGTGGAAAAAATATTTGGTGTCAGCTGTAATCTATGGAAACCACAGATTGGCTGTAGGATTATGAAGACGTTCACTTGATATCTTTCATTTGTTCAGAGAAAAATCTGAGTTTTCAAACATTAAAAGCATTTTAAAGTCTAATATAAATAGAAAGCGCAATGCAGATTATTATCAGAAATTCCCCATATATGCTTTAACAAATATTTTTAGTTACGATGCTTAATATATTTGTTAATGTGCTTAACAACCCTACAAATCATGCATAAGTCAGGCATATACTCAAACTAATCAAATTAATTTAGGTTTACAGATGGCTCTAAGAATATATTATAATTTCCTTCTTATTCTACCCCTCCCTCTTCTGATTTTTCTCTTCTTCCTCCTACTTGTTAAGATTCACAGTATTAAGGCCCTTCAATTTACTCATCTGAATGGGGGTATACAATAGAAACTTCAAAGTGAGAAATTTAAGAATTAAATAATAATAATAATAATAATAATAATAATAATAGTTATGGGTGCTCTGTGATGACCGAGAGGGGTGGAATGTGGGGTGGACTGGAAGGAAGGTTCAAGAGGGAGGAGATATATGTATAAATATAGCTGATTCACTACTTTGTACAGCAGAAACTAACACAACATCATAAAGCAATTACACTCCAATAAAAAATATAGCCATGAAATTAAAAGACGCTTATTCCTTGGAAGAAAAGTTATGACCAAACTAGACAGCATATCAAAAAGCAGAGACATTACTTTGCCAACAAAGGTCTGTCTAGCCAAAGCTATGGTTTTTCCAGTAGTCACGTATGGATGTGAGAGTTGGACTATAAAGAAAGCTGAGCGCCGAAGAATGGACGCTTTTGAACCATGGTGTTGGAGAAGACTCTTGAGAGTCCCTTGGACTGCAAGGAGATCGAACCAGTCAATCCAAAGAAAACCAGTCCTGGGTGTTCTTTGGAAGGACTAATGTTCAAGCTGCAACTCGAATACTTTGGCCACCTGATGCGATGAGCTGACTCATTTGAAAAGACCCTGCTGTTGGGAAAGACTGAAGGCAGGAAGAGAAGGGGGTGACAGAGGATGAGATGGCTGGATGGCATCACCAACTCAATGGACTTGAGTTTGGGTAAACTCCAGGAGTTGGTGATGGACAGGGAGTCCTGGCGTGCTGCAGTCCATGAGGTCACAGAGAGTCAGACACAGCTGAGCAACTGAACTGAACTGAAAAAATAATAAAATAAAATGTCTAGTCTTGGGTGGACTTTCAAGAAATCTCTTTCAGTACTAAGCATAGTTCTTCTAAACATAGTTCTTTGGACTGTAACAAAGTAGATGGGAGACATACATTTCATTAAAATTTATCAGCAATAAAAGTTCCCACTTTAGAGGGTCTACAAAGTGTCAGGCATGGTGTAAGGTAGTTTGCATGCTTCTTTAATCTTTGTGACAATTCCAGAATGTGCCAATAGGAGTGAATTACACTTATGGAACACTCATATGTTAAAGCATCTCATCCTAGCAATAGCCCTTGAAGGTGGTAGTACAATTATCTCCACTTGACCCCACTTGAAAACTGTGAGAGGTGTTCACCCATGTGCTCCTCCAGGGGATGAACAAGAAGGATGACTATCCTGTCCATCACTGATTTATATAATTAGTAAAGGATGCCCTCTCTGGGCAGACACATACATGAGCCAAGAATGGTAGTTGGATTACAACTCCTAAAGTTGAAATGAGGCATTTGGGGGAGAGTATCTCTGTGAGTGGTGGCCCTGAGTAATCCTTCACCAATTCCCCAGAAATGAAAATGCCCATTTAGCATTCAATATAAGTTCTTAACTGAAAATATAAGTTGAGTAAACTTGTTTTTCCAATTACAGGGGTTCAGAGGATTTCATGAGATTCTAGCTCAAAGCATCTCTTTCTAGAGCTACCCCCTTTTTATTCTTTTTCTTTTTACTTGGATGATTTTTAAAGTCTTTATGAAATTTGTTACAATACTGCTTCTGCTTTATGTTTTGGTTTTTTGGCTGCGAGGCACATGGGATTTTAGCTCTCTGACCAGGAATTGGACCCACACCCCCACACTGGAAGGTGAAGTCTTAATCACTGGATCGCCAGGGAGTCCCTAGCATTACCATCTTAACACCCTGTGCCACCTTCAGCAAATGACAGTGGCCTGAGTCCCGAGGATACCTGAGGGCACAGAAGCCGGAGCTGGGCATGCAGTCAGTATCCATCCTTCAGGGACCTCATAAAAGGAACCAATTAGTTGATGCTTTCTTGTCATTGTGGAGAAGTAAGCTGTCTTATCTTTTCTAGAAGGTATCACCAGTGTCTGCGGAAGTCTGATTTAAAGATTAAGCTCAAATGAGACTGTCACATGAATAAAAGACATATTCATAAAGTGTAGAGGATATTCTGCTTCAAGCATTCTCTCTAAAGTAAAATTCCATAAAATAAGGCCTGTCCAACTTTAATGATACAAGATAATAGTCTACCGCCAATAAAAACATCAAAAAATATCAGAAACAATGAAAGGAAAGCCTGGAAAAGGAGCTTTTCTGCTGTTAGACTGCGAATTGATATTTAATGTGTACTTGCCTACATTAGTAGCAACCCTGCAATTATAGGTTGATTAGCTAAAATGTTTGTCATGTTTGTGTAACACAGAGATAAAAACCTGTGTTGTATACAGCAACACATACTCAATAATGGCCTCATAATTACTAAGGCTGTCCATATTCAAGATAATTCGTTAGTGATAAAATAGACACCACAAAAACATTATTGGAATAATTTAGGATGGATCATATGATGCAACAGCTACTCCTGATAACTTTGGTCAGATCCATATAGAGTAGCAGATTTGTGGGCATTTATATTTTTATTCTTTAATTAATAGACTTATTTTTTTTAAAGTATGGTTGCTATACGATATTTTACAGGTGTACAATACAGTGATTCACGATTTTTTAAGGTCATACTCCATTTATAGTCATTATAAAATATTTGCTGATTTTGACTTTATTTTTTTAGAGCAGTTTCGCACTTTACAGAAAAATTGAGCAGAAAGTAGAGAGAGTTCCCATACTCCCTCTTCTCGCTGCATTCCCTGGCCTAGTTTCTCTTTTTATTAACAACTTGTCTTGGTGTAATACATTTGTTACAATTAAAGAACCAATGATGACACATTACTATTAAACTAAAATCCATAGCTTACATTAGAGTCCACTCTGTGTGTTGTGCAGCTTTATGAGTTTTGCCAAATGCATATATACTCACCACACCTGTATCATAGAGAATAATGTGCTGCCCCCAAAATGCCCTGTGCCCTACCTATCTATCCTCTCCCCTGCCTAATCCCTGGCAACTTCTGGTCTTCATTACTATCTGCAATGTTTCCCTTTCTAGAACATCAGACAGTTGAAGTCATGCAGTACTTAGTATTTTTCAGAGTGGATTGTTTCACTTGGCAATATGCATTTAATGTTTCTCCTTGTCTTTTCATGAAGCGATAACTCATTTCTTTTTATTGCTGGGTAAGCTTCCATTGCATGAGTGAACCAAAGTCTGCTTATCTATTCACCTACTGAAAGCCATTGCTTCCAATTATTAATTATAAATAAAACTGCAATAAAAATTGTGTGTAGGTTTTTGTGTGGACATGCCTTTTCAACTAATCTGTGTAAATACTTAGGGATGCGACTGTTGAATGGTATGATAAGATTGCTTTTAGCTTGGTAAAAAGAAAAGTTGCCAAACTATTTTCCATAGTGTCTGTGCAATTTTGCATTCCCCTCTGCAGCAAATGAGAGCTTTTGCTGCTCCACATCCTTGCCAGCGTTTGGTGTCAGTGTTTCGGATTTCAGCCATTTTCACAGTCGGTGATGGTATCCCGTTGCTTTTTAATGTTTGTTTCCCTAGCGATATAACGATGCCTGAGCATCTTTTCATATGCTTGTTTGTCCTCTGTATATCGTCTTTGGTGAAGTACCCGTTCAGATCTTTGCCCATCTTTTAATCGGGTTGTTTGTTTTCTCACTGTTGAGTTGTCAGAGTTCTCTGCATGCTTTGAATAGCAGTGGATTTGTTCTGGATGCTCATCTTGTAATGGAGATATTAACTGGAGAGTGTGATAAACTGTCAATTGGCACATTTATGTGTCCAGTATTGTTCTGGGGAGTCTCAATAGAGAGATAACAGATTAAAGTCAATAGAGTCTAGAAAAGCACAGTGCACAGGCTTATTTGGTTTAGGAGAGAAACTAGTAATAGAATGATGTTTTATCCCTAGACATTTAACCAAACTACAAGTCCAAACCTGCCTTGCACTGAGATTGGGGCAATGTGACCAAATTCGGGACAACAGATTGTGGGTGAAAAGCATGGGCCACCTAGATCTGGCCTCTAAAATTCTCTCAAAAATCTACTCAACCTCACCTTCTTTCTCCACATACTTTAAAGTAAATCGTCTCAAGATGGAGCTACATGGTGGAAGGAACCTGGATGCCTGACATCTCCAGAAGGAGGGCTGCCCCAGGACGGCCTCCCAAACTACACAGTGCTGTGGAGTGAGTGAGAAATAAACTTCTTATTTTGTGCAACGACCAAGCTTTTGGAATCATCTGTTATAGCAGCCAGCAATAACTTCCTTGACTAATACGGAGATAGTGTGGGAAAAGGGAAAGAAAGCTAGTCTGAAGCCTGGAACACTTACAGTAGTGAAAAGGGACTCTGAAATGTAATTGGGACCGAGAAAACTCCCAGCCCTACTTCTCTCCATTCTTCCTTGTGTCCACTGCTAGTGCTACAGGAGTCAATCGCTAGCTAAGCTAGCGGGCTCATGGCAACCGAACTGACAGGGGTGTGTGTGTGTGTGTGTGTGTGTGTTGGTTCAAGTCAGTTCAGAATTCCAATTTTCAGGGCTCTTAATAACCTGTGATTTTACTCTCACCATTATTTTTCCTGACTACTATAATACTCCATATATTCACAGGAAGTATTCAATGTAGTTTTTTTTTTAAGACTCAGGAAGTGAACTGTCCTTGTGCTCCAGGAGCAAGAACCTATGACCTTTAATTCTTACAAAAGTAAAGAAAATACTTCATCTCTGAGGTTTCTCCAGAAATATCCACACCTTGGAAGAGGCAGAGAATACAATGTTCTTAGAGTGGAAAAATGAAAAGGCTGAGGCAAAGCCTGTTTCTGCCAAGAAGAAAGAATATGACTCCAATTCCAAGGAGTCTCCATTTCCCAAACCTTGTGCTTAGAGCCCTTGGAGTCTGGTTTATCGTCTTGGCTCCCGTCAGCCCAGCACAGGCCTATTCAAGGACACCCAAGGGGAGCGCTAGATGCTCAAATCACCATCTTGCTGCTAATGCACAGTTTCCTATAAGCATTTTATTTTACTTCCTGCCATACTCCTAACAAGAATTTTATCAACAGTGCAGAACTAGTTCAATGAGGGCTGACTTGTTTCATGAACACCAGTTTCTGAATCTTTGTTTTAAAAAGTTGAGGCTACATAGCATTCAACAACTGTGTCATGTCCCCTTTGGTAGTCTTAACCTACCCCACTTTCTTCACAGTACTGAAGGTTAAATTTGTCATAAATACAGTGACTTTCACAATTAGAGTGTAAATCAACAACAGGATCACAGTTCATCTGCTTTTAATCAATGGAAAAATGTCTAATATGTACTCTACTAAAAACAAATAAACAAAAATGTTACAAAATAGAAAACAAAGAGAGACAACTAACAACTAGCTTTGGGATATCAAAAAGTCTTAGTGCAGTTTTAAGCATCAATAATCTCAAAAGGATAAGGTACAAACTTCTAAAACCATCATTTTAAACTTTAATTTGACAAATTTTCTTTATATTTATATAGTTTTATGAATCTTGAATAATGAACTCATAATTTAAATTTTTGGTTTCAGTTCCTTTGAAGAAGCCAAATGTTGCATGAAGAAGCAAAGGAAATAAAAAGGAAAAAAGATATTAAAATGAAAAAACTAAATTAATATAAAATAAGTTTGCATAATTACACATTTATATAATAGGTAAAGTTGATAGTATTTAAATTTCTGAAACTATTAAAGCTTAAAATTGCACAAAGATTTCTGGGACATCCTTATTCTAAAAAGATTCAATGAGCATCTCAACATACTATATGGTATTATATACTGAGACTTAAAAATGAATAGGGATTGGTCTTTCTCTTAAACTGACAGAAAGTTACAGAATGCTATTATAATAGAGCACATTGAATATCAGACTTCTATAAAGTGGAATCTTATCAGAGAAGTTTGGGGGCTAGGTATACTTAATCAAACTAGGAAATTATGCCTTACTATTAGAATTAGGTTTTTGGGTTGGTAAATCTGTAGTGGATTATATCATAGGTACTGACATAGCTTGTATTTACATAAAATGATCCTGCAGAAGCAATATGGAATGTATGCTTAACTGTTACACTCATACACAATTGTTTAATTGGAGGATTGCCTCCTTAGAGTTTAATTATTATTCAAGTCAAACAGTAGGAAAGAAGCGCGCAAGCCATAGGTTTATTACAGGGCAGCCACTGCCATGATTATAAGAGCATCCTTTCAACCTGTTATTAAATTTGAGTGCTGGTGATCATTTACTCTGGCTTCAAGTTATTAAAAGTATCTCCAACATATAGTGCATACGATGTTTGTTTTTAGTCACTGTGTATAATGGAATTCACATGGGGAGAATGTTGGCAAATACATACAGACCAGAGAAAAATCTTGATATTTGAATAAATGTTAGTGTGCTACTATTTCCTTATCATCCTTAAAAAAGAAAGGCAATGTTTTAATTTCCTGAGAATTCTTTCAGTGCTCTACATTTGCAATGGGATTGGAAATGCCACTTGTGATAACATTTTAATTTTAAACTTGGTAAGACTTTGGTCATTATAAAGGTAACTACTGTAAACTTTCTTTTAAAGATGCCTCACATCAGACAACCAGAAAGAAAACAAAGACCGGATGACACTTTCAATGTCAAGCACCATTAAAAAGTAGTTACTGTCCATAAGAAAACTATGACATTCAGATTCTGCCTGCATAAAATCAGAACAACCGCTCAATAAATTGCCAAGTCAAAACTGCACACTCAATGCTGTATGGCCCAAAGGACAAAGGCATGGTTCAAATCCCCACCTATGCTGAGCTTCTGAGCTAGAGTCTTGTGGAATGTGACAGTTCATGCCACTGGACTGGAAAAAGTCAGTTTTCATTCCAATCCCAAAGAAAGGCAATGACAAAGAAAGTCCAAATTACTGTATAATTGCACTCATTTCACGTGCTAACAAGGTTATGCTCAAAATCTTTAAAGCTAGGCTTCACCATACATGAACCAAGAACTCCCAGATGTACAAATTGGATTTAGAAAAGGCAGAGGAACCAGAGATAAAATTGCCAACATCTGCTGGGTCAGAGAAAAAGCAAGAGAATTTCAGAAAAACATCTGCTTCATTTATTATGCTCAAGTCTTTGACTGTGTGTATCACAAGAAACTATGGAAAATTCTTCAAGAGATGAGAATACCAGACCACCTCTCCTGAGAAACTTGTACACAGGTCAGGAAGCAACAGCTACAACCAGACATGAAACAAGGACTGGTTCAAAACTGGGAAAGGAATTCGTCAAAGCTGTATACTGTCACCTTGCTTGTTTAACTTATATGCAGAGTACATCATGCAAAATTTTGGGCTGGATGAATCACAAGCTGAAATCAAGATTGTTGAGAGAAATATCAACAACCTCAAATACACAGATGATACCACCCTAATGGCAGAAAGCAAAGAGGAACTAAAGAGCCTCTTGATGAAAGTGAAAGGGGAGCCTGAAAAAGCTGGCTTAAAACTCAACATTCTGAAAACTAAGATCATGGTATCTGGTCCCATCACTTCATAGCAAATATATGGGGAAAAAAGTGGAAACAGAGACAGATTTTATTTTCTTGGGCTCCAAAAATCACTGCAGATGGTGACTGCAGCCTTGAAATTAAAAGACACTTGCTCCTTGGAAGAAAAGCTATGACAAACCTGAATAGCATATTAAAAAGCAGAGACATCCCTTTGCCAAGAAAGATCTATATAGTCAAAGCTACAGTGTTTCCAGTAGTCATGTAGGGATACAAGAGTTGGACCACTATGAAGGCTGAGTGCTGAAGAAATGAATGTTTTTGAATTGTGGTGCTAAAGAAGACTCTTGAGAGTCCCCTGGACTGCAAGGAGGTCAAACCAGTCAATCCTAAAGGAAATCAACTCTGACTATCACTGGAAAGACAGATGCTGAAGGTCCAATACTTTGGCCACTTGATGTAAAGGGCCAACTTACTGGAAAAGATCCTTATGCTGAGAAAGATTGAGGGCAGGAGGAGAAGGGCATAACAGAGGCTGAGATGGTTGGATGGCATCACTGATACAATGGCCATGAGTTTGCACAAACTCCAGGAGATGGTGAATGACAGGCAAGTGTGGCATTCTGCAGTCCTTGGGGTTGCAGAGTCAGTAACAGCTTAGTGACTGAACAACAACAAGGTCACCTGTAAGTTACCGTTCTCCCTCTACTCAGTGACTGGTTATTCACTTCAATTAAATCCACCTCTAGGAAGAAACAGAAACTACTTAGCTAAGTGCTGTAAGTTGGTCCCCAACCGAAAGCAGTTTAGCAGGCAGGAGCTCTATTAGGGAGGGCTCTGGAGATCCATGTCCACAGAAGGGAAGGGGTGGTAGCAGGATCAGGCAGAGACAGCAGCCATCTGGCCTTAGGGGATCTTTCAGGATCTCTGAAGATGGGCTGAAGTTTCAGAGCTGTTCTGAGCTGAGGTGAAAAGGTCAGGTCTTCATACCCCTACTTCAATCAGAAAGATGCCACGACTCTGGGCAAGGCGGCTCCCTTCAGCTGAGGGACTTTGGGAAGGCAGCTGACAGTTCAGGCTATCGGCACAGGAATTATTTTTTTATTCCTAAACTGGATGCTCACCGCGGCATCCACTACACCCAGGACATAGGCTGTGTCAGCCCCAAACTGCTCTTTTCCTCTTATCTCCAGTCATTCTTCTCTATGAACTTTTCTCTCTAACCAGCCTGTTGTGCGAACTCCCCTCAAACACGGCATAAATGGTACCTGGCCTGATCTGGGACCAAATTCCCGCTCTGACTCTTCTGGGCTCAGTAAGGGGCACTGACCCAAACTGTTCAATCAGAACAAATCAACTGAAGTCTCTTCAGGTCAATTTCCTAATCTGTGAAATAAGATAGCAATACTGACACTGCTGGGTTATTACAAATATTAAGATAGTATCTATATAGGTTGTAAAACTTAGATCTCTTTTGCTTGCAAATCACAGAACACCAATTGAAATTGGCTTAAACTTCAAAGAATCACAAGATTAAAAGGTCCAGGACTCAAGACTATTCAGATACTGGAACTTCCCTGGTGGTCCAGTTCAGTTCAGTTCTGTCGCTCAGTCATGTCTGACTCTTTGCGGCCCCATGGACCGCAGCACACCAGGCCTCCCTGTCCATCACCAACTCCTGCGATTTACTCAAACTCATGTCCATTGAGTCAGTGATGCCATCTAACCATCTCATCCTCTGTCGTCCCCTTCTCCTCCCACCTTCAATCTTTCCCAGCATCAGGGTATTTTCTAATGAGTCACTTCTTCGCATCAGGTGGCCAAAGTATTGGAGTTTCAGCTTCAGCATCAGTCCTTCCAATGAATATTCAGGACTGATTTCCTTTAGGATGGACTGGTTGGATCTCCTTACAGTCCAAGGGACTCTCAAGAGTCTTCTCCACCACCACAGTTCAAAAGCATCAATTCTTCTGTGCTCAGCTTTCTTCACTGTCCAACTCTCACATCCATACATGACTAAAGCAAAAACCAGAGTTTTGCCTAGATGGACCTTTGTTGGCAAAGGAATGTCTCTGCTTTTTAATATGCTGTCTAGGGTGGTCATAACTTTTCTTCCAAGAAGCAAGCAGTTAAGATTTTGCCTCCTAATGTAGGGAACTCAGGTTCGATCCCTGGTCAGAGAACTAAGACCCACATACCGTGGGGCAACTAAACCCAGCTGCAGCAACTCCTGAGTCCCTGCACCACAATGAAGAGCTTGAGCATAGCAACTAAGACCTGATGCAGCCAAATCATCATATGTGACATCAATCACCAGCCCAGGTTTGATGCTCAGGGCTGGTGCACCAGGATGACCCAGAGAGAGGGAATCGGGAGGGAGGAGGGAGGGGGGTTTTGGAAGGGGAACATATGTATACCCATGGCAGATTCATGTCATTGTATGGCAAAACCAACACAATAAAGTAAAGAAAATTTAAAAAAATAAAAAATTAAAAAAAAAATCTCAGTATCTTAAAAAAAAAAAAAAAAATTAAAAGCCTACACAGATACAGCTGGGTTGGGAGCTGACGCCGTGTGATGAGGCCTCCCTTTCTCTCTGTTCCTCAGCTCCTTTCTCCCATCGTGTGTGCTGACCTCTGTCATGTTCCAAGTACTAGATGATGGTCAGGTAGAACGGACCACTACTCGCAGTTTCTTTACCCTGTCTTCCAAAAGAAGAATCATCTGTTCCCTTGCTTCAGTTTTGTGATGTTTGGAGAATGCTTTCTCCTCCCTTGACTTTGGGCTTAGCGATGTGGCTCACTTGGGCTCCTGACATACTGCTGGATATGACAGCAAAGATGGAAAAAGTGCCTGCAGGGCTAGACTTCCGTCTGAGCATCTACCTTTCACCAGGCTGGATGAGACCCAGACTGACCAGATTTGAACTTAACCTGTAATCCAGAATCTGGAGTCCAGACAAGCCATGGTCAACCCATTGGCCCATGACTGAGAAATGAACGCCTGTTGTTTTAATCTGTTAAGTTTGGCTACAATTTGCCATTCAGTATTACTGTGGCCACGTTATACAGACAGAGATGTCTGCACCTTCAAGCCTCTATATAGTCTAGGTTTACCAATGCCCCCATTTCTCAAAACCAGGTCTGTGGACTTAATCTCACGACCTCTTTTGGACCCGAGTTAAGTCATGAGCCTATGCGTGACCCAGCGCAGCTGCAGAAAGGATGTTACGCTCCCCTTGACCAGGCCCAGGAGACATCCTCCCAGTAGGAAAGGGGGCTCCATTCCAAGAGCACGGTGAATGGATGTGGGGAAGCCGAAAGAGCAACGTGTGCCCCCAGTACACTCAGAGATACATTTTTCCTCTTTTGTCTTTGCTTCTCCCTCTCTGGAGTGCTGGCGGTTTGCTCTTCCGGGGCCCACGTACATGGCAGGCATGAACCACCACATCTGCAGGAACTCAAGGCAACAGCCTTGCCAGAGATCATGGCCAAGGTGCAGAGGAAGCCCACCCAGGGGCTTTATTCAACCTGCAATTGTGCTGCCGAGGCTGGGATGCTGCGCTCCCAAGGCGGCTCTGAGGTGGAACAATGACCGGCGGCCGGCAGCTGTGCAGATGACTGGGCACCAGGCGGCGGGGCGGGGGGAGCAGAGGCCGGGCCGGTGGTGGCTTTTATCTCCTCCACGCCTGGCAGGACCCATTACCGCCCACTTCAGGATGACAGAGCTAACTCTGCTTTCCTATTCAGAAGGGGAAAGAAACATCAACCAGGTAGAGACTCCAGCAGTGGCTGTATGAGATTAAAAAAGGTTCCCTCCTCTCTACCAGCTCCCACTGCTATCAGAACTACTAGCTCTTCTGCGGTTTCCCAAGTACCCTATTATTTTCATGCTTGGCCCCCCAAATTCTATCAGAGGTGTTTTATTTGTTCTCAGTAATTTGCTTGAATGAGCTGCTTGCTTACTGTAGCTTGGGGCCTGGATGTTCATTTACTCACAGACACACTTTAAATTAAAATAAACAGCTGAGGTGTAGACCCTATTCTTCAGTTCAGAGCAAAGGAGAAGTCTGATTCAACAAAGGACTTCAGGGAGCTACCCATCAAACTTTCACTGTCAAGGTAGCTTGCCATAGCGGATACTTTCCTTTCTAGCTCCCACTTTCCGATTAAAAAATTAATGACAAAAGATTCTGAAATGTAATCAAGTCGTTGTAGATCTGTGGGGTTCATTTGGACAGCAAATAAGAAAAATCCAACTCAGAATGACTTCAATAATAAAAGGAATTTACTAGTCACATAACCGAAATATACAGAGGTAGGAAGGGTTATGGGTAATCACCATAATCACCTTGTTCTTTCCATCTCCTCTCTCTGCCTCACACCTTATCTGCTTGCTGCTACGCAACAAGCTTAAACACATCAGGGCTTCCCCTGCCCATGCAGCACAGACCACATGGCTGACAAGGTGAGAGATGGATTTCCAGGGAGAAGTCTGTGTGATGCTAACAGAGAAAGAAAGTTTCTTTCATGAAGGACTAGGTTGCAAGAGAGTCGACAGCTCAAGTACTGACTCAATAAATGTCTTCACTCCTCCTGAGGATCACAGCCACACGTTTTGGGAGTGCTTTAATAAGACCATGGCCGAGGAAAACGGCAAGATGAACTCGGGGAAGCGATGAGTCCCATGTTCACTACTCATCACTGTGCCTTACAGGTATAGGGATACAATAGACATTGATTGGATGATACAGGGAAGGTTTATCTATTCAGAGGGGAAAGTTATTATGGCTCTAAAATGATCATTAAAACGGCATAGTTGACCATTAGTAACATAGATGTGCTTTCTCTCTCTCATTTCTTCCACTTTTGCCTCCTTTTCCCTTCCATCCTTCCTCCTATCACCTAGGAGATGCATCACAGGACTTCACTGAAGGGCAGAACCACCGACTTCAAGTGAGATGTTGTCTCAGATCAGAAAATGATGTCAACCCAAAGTGGGCAGAGGAGTGAGGAGGTCTGTGAACAAGCCACACCCAAGGCTCTGTCCACATGCGTGAGGAGCTAGCTGCCACCAGCATCAAATAGCACTGCTTCTAGCTTTACACACGATTGTGTGGTCCTCAGCACAGCTTAAGGATGTCACTCCAAAGTAACTAAATTGAAACCAGGTTCACTCAGTGACTTTGAAGGAAACCCATGAGAGAAATTTAAAATAGGCATTTCAGCACATCATGGTGGTAGGTATAAAGTTTTCTGGTAGTTTCTGATACAAGCAGGGCTATGAACAGGTACAGCAAAAGAGTCACTGATGCCTGTTTCAAATAAATTTTTTAAAAAAAGGAGAACGGTAGGCTAATTCACTTCCTAGCTACATATGGGAGTGTTATGTCACTTCAATTGTGTCTGACTCTTTGTGACCCTGGACTGTAGCCCACCAGGCTCCTATGTCCATGGGGTTCTCCAGGCAAGAATATTGGAGTGGGTTGCCATGCTCTCCTCCAGGGGATTGTCCCAACCCAGGGATCAAACCTGCGTCTCTTATGTCTCCTGCATTTGCAGGAGGGTTCTTTACTACTAGCATCACTTGGGAAGCCCATTTTTTTTAGCTAAATTATTATCACTATGGACATTTTTGTTTTCGTTGTGTTGTTAGGCAAAAAAAAAAAAAAAAAAGCAATGGGAATGTAGATAAGTAAATTAATGGATATTTCACAGACTAATAGGAACAAACGCGATTTTTAAAAAGTACCCAAACAAAGAAGAAGTAGACAGAATGTCCTCTTCCCAATCAAGTGTAGACAAGTGGACTTGGTGTTAATCGCTGTTTAAGTCATTTGTTGTCACCTGGCTGCCTTTACCTAGAACCATAAAACTAAATGACCTACCCTGTGCATTTGTTTTAGGAGCACCTATTAAGGCTACAACAACTTGAGACTCTAATTTATTTTTCAAGTAAAGACTAATGCAAAACTGTTTAAGTACTTCTCCTGCTGTGTGCTTCTGCCACAACAGAAGACATAAAAATGGCTTAGCAGACGTTTTAAGGGAGGTCTTGGAATAACGAGTAACGCTATCTAAATTATGGCATGGTGCCCTACACTTTTTGGCAGTGCTGATTTTCTAAAATAAGGTTTTACTTAAAGGAGGGAAGATGGGTAATGCTATTTATTTAGCTCTATAAGTCTTATAAAGCTCACACTTCAAAAATATTTCTTCTTACTTCTTCTGCCCCTGCCGTTTCTGGCTATCATTATGACATGCCCCTCAACAGTGTGGTGAATTTCTGTTGAGGAACATGTTGGTTTGGGATTTATGAATGTTTGAACTCTCCAATCTTAGAGTAAAAGCATCAGTGTGAGCTGTTTTTTAAAAAGTTGAGGTTAAAACAACAGAGGAAACATAATCTTGCCAATAACCCTAGGACTAGACACTTTATATATACTGGGAAAAGAAGAGAGAACAAAAACACTTCTAAATTGAAATTTGGTTGGAAGTCACAAGATAGAGTTTCTGGAAACAACCCATAACTTAGCCAAACACTTATTTGGTGTAAAAAAGTAGTGAGAATGGTGAGAGATGGGATCTTAGGGAGTTTAGCTTCTCTCCCATTTCAGGATGTTTAAGTTTCCTAAAATAAAGAAAAAAGTTGTGAATCAATAATAATAAAAATCCAAGAGGGATATTTAGTCTTGTGCTATGGTTTTGTTAGGAAGGATAAAATGTATTCTCTATAGAAATATGGAGTAATAATGAATAATTTCCATAATCAGACCTCTCTCATCTGAGTCCAGAACAGCAAGTGTGAGACAGCACACATCTGGGCTGATGATGATTTCCCTTCATGCCTTCATTAGTGTAAAACTTGACCAGAGAGACGTCTCCTGAGGAACTGTTAAAATCCTGCATCAATCCTTAGGCTCATGTTCAGTCACTAAGTTGTGGCTGACTCTTGCGACCCTGGGGACGGTAGCCTGCCAGGCTCTCTGTCCACGGGATTTCCCAGGCAAGAACACTGGAGTGGGTTGCCATTTCCCTCTCCAGGAAATCTTGCCAACCCAGGATTCAAACCCACATCTCTTGCAATTGCAAGCAGACCCTTTACCACTGAGCCACTAGGGAAGCCTGCAATCCTCAGGAGGGTTGTATAGATCTTATACAACGTCATGATGACAGATTTTGCTGAGAGTCCTATATGTTCTAAACCTCTTCAGGGAAATATCAAATCAAAGGATATAGTTTTATACTTGTGGTCCTGGTAGAGTGTCTGGAGACCAAGGTAAGCCCGACCTGGTCTGTCTCTAGTGGTCCAGGTCAGTATCTATAATGAATGACCAGCATATGGGGAGGAAACAGACAATCACCGTTTTTGGTTTTGTTTTTTTTCCTGAGACAAAGTACTTCCTCTTACGTTGAAGGATCCAGCTGGCTCCCATAGGATCACTGTTTCCTCAAGGCTCCCCTTGCTGAAACCCACAAGGACTCCTGCTTCCCTAGGTGGAGACAGCCACGTATAACTGTGACAATGTCTGGCTCAGTCAGAATTTTAAACTTTCAAACTTCTCCACCAAACAGAAAAGGAAAATACATCCACCCAGTCATGATGTACAGCGTCTCAACACTTTTGAACTAAGTGAGCTCAACATATTTACCTTAAGCAGGTGACCGTGACCAAGTTTGTCAAATAAATAAATAATAAACTGCCTTCAGTCGTTTCATCCACACATTTTATGTGCATTTTACTAAGTTTTAACCCCTGTGGTTCATATGGACATTCCTCCTATGTAAGGAGAGAAGTGTCCTTCTTTTCAGCACCTAAGAACCACTAGTACTTAATTGTCTCAACTTAATAATCCATGTCTCTGCTTCAGGGGCCATGATCTTAATTTTTTGAATGTTGAGTTATAAGCTAGCTTTTTCACTCTCCTCTTGCACTTTCATCAAGAGTTTCTTCATTTACTCTTTGCTTTCTGCCATGAGGGTGGTATCATCTGAATATCTGAGGTTATTGATACTTCTCCCGGTAATCTTGACTCCAGCTTGTGCTTCCTCCAGCCCAGCATTTCACATGATGTACTCTGCATATAAGTTAAATAAGCAGGGTGACAATATACAGACTTGATGTATCCCTTTCCCTATTTGGAACCAGTCCACTGTTCCATGTCCAGTTCTAACTGTTGCTTCCTGATCTGCATACAGATTTCTTAGGAGGCAGGTCAGGTGGTGTGGTATTCCCATCTCTTGATGAATTTTCCACAGTTTCCTGTGATCCACACAGTCAAAGACCGCAGCATAGTCAATGAAGCAGAAGTAGATGTTTTTCTAGAACTCTCTTGCTTTTTCTCTGATCCAGCAGATGTTGGCAATTTTGATCTCTGATTCCTCTGCCTTTTCCAAAACCAGCTTGAACATCTGGAAGTTCTCAGTTCACATACTGTTGAAGCCTGGCTTGGAGAATTTTGAGCATTACTTTGCTAGCGTGTGAGATGAATACAATTGTGCAGTAGTTTGAGCATTCTTTTGCATTGCCATTCTTAGGGATTGGAATGAAAACTGACCTTTTCCACTCCTGTGGCCACTGCTGAGTTTTCCAAATTTGCTGGCATACTGAGTACAGCATTTTCACAGCATCATCTTTTAGGATTTGAAATAGCTCAGCTGGAATTCCATCAACTTCAATAACACTGTTTGTAGTGATGCTTCCTAAAGCCCACTTGACTTCACATTACAGGATGTCTGGCTCTAGGTAAGTGATTACCCCATCATGGATGGTGTAATGGTTATCTGGGTCATAAGGATCTTTTTTGTACAGTTCTTCTGTGTATTCTTGCCACCTTCTCTTAATATCTTCTGCTTCTGTTAGGTCTGTATCATTTCTGTCCTTTATGGTGCCCATCTTTGCATGAAATGTTCCCTAGGTATCTCTAATTTTCTTGAAGAGATCGCTAGTCTTCTGATTCTATTGTTTTTTTCTATTTCTTTGATTTCTTTGCATTGATCACTTAGGAAGATTTTCTTATCTCTCCTTGCTATTCTTGGAACTCTGCATTCAGATAGATACATCTTTCCTTTTCTCCTTTGCCTTTTGTTTCTCTTTCTCTCAGCTATTTGTAAGGCCTCCTCAGACAACCATTTTGCCTTTTTGCATTTCTTTTTCTCAAGGATGGTTTTGATCACAGCCTCCTATACAATGTTTTGAATCTCCATCCATAGTTCTTCAGGCATTCTGTTTATCAAATCTAATCCCTTGAACTGTTTGCCACTCCCACTGTATAATCATAAGGGATTTGATTTAGGTCATATCTGAATGATCTAGTGGTTTTTCCTACTTTCTTCAATTTAAGTCTGAATTTGGCAATAAGGAGTTCATGATCTGAGCCATAGTCAACTCCAGGTATTATTTTTGCTGACTGTATAGAACTTCTCCATCTTTGGTTGCAAAGAATAGAATCAATCTGATTTTGGTATTAACCATTTGGTGATCTTCATGTGTAGAGTCTTCTCTTATGTTGTTGGAAGAGGATGTTGGCTATGACCAGCGTGTTCTCTTGGAAAAACTGTTAGCCTTTGCCCTGCTTCATTCTGTACTCCAAGAACAAGCTTGCCTGTTACCCCAGGTATCTCTGACGTCCTACTTTTGTATTCCAGTAGGACTCTCTTTTAGAAGGTGATAATTTCCATAGCCTGTACTGAACCCACCATACAGTTGTTCATTTGCTTCTCTTTAATTTCAGTTTTTGATAGCAATGCCATTTCATTTTATTTAAAATATTTTAAATAAATTGATTTTTAAAAGCTGAAGTATAGTTGATTTGCAATGTTGTGTTAATTTCTGGTATACAGCAATACTTAGGTGCTTTTAATGAGAAATGTAGACAACTTGAGTAAAGTGTTTAATGCAGTGCCCAGAATAACAGTAGGTACTGAATGCATGTGTGCTAAGTAGCTTTAGTTGTGTCTGATTCTTTGTGACCCTATAGACTGTAGTCCACCTGGTTCCTCTGTCCATGGGAGTATCCAGGCCAGTGGGTTGCTGGCCGGGCTCCACAGTATCTTCCTGACTCTGGGATCTAACCTGTGTCTCTTTTGTCTCCTCCATTGGCAGGCAGGTTCTTTACTACTAGCACAGCCTGGAGGCCCAGACATTGAATAGATGCAACTACTGTGCTTACAGAAATAAAGAATTTAGGCTAGGGATGATTTATCATGTCTCTGTGCTACAAAAGGTTTGATAATGGTTCAATTTCAAATTACTTATTCTAATCAACGCTTAAGAGGCAAAGTCATAGACTTCAAATCAAATATTATTCAGGGAAGCTCAACAGATTACACAGTTATCAACCAGAACATTGTAGCTCAAATGGGTTCAACAAGGAACCAGCTAGTCACCCAGAACTGCCTTGATGGAACAGAATTTTCATTGATAGAATCATTTCACTGACACAAAGAACAAATTCTGGGCCTTTAGCAGATGGCTCCATAGTATAAGACCTATAACTCAAGTTTATGAGTAAATTCTGGCCAAAGCTTGGAAAATATCTAAAGATAGAACCACAGAACAGGGAGTAAAGGAGACAAACTTCCACGGCTGCATCAAAGCAAGCGATAAACCATGTGAGTGCAGTCTCAATGCCAACAAAAATGCACTCTTTGAAAATTAAAATGAATGGTATGTACAACAGCTTTCCAAAAACAAAAATATTCAGTTAAGTGGAACATACCATTCTTTGGTTATGTGAGATAAGCTGGCATTCACTATCTGTGCATTCACCCACTCCTACTTGAACAAGTCTGTACACAAGACACTTGGACGTTCCCGTAAAACAAACAGACATCCTGAGCTTTTGCAGGTGAATTTAATCATTACCATATTATTACAATGATGAAAGACATGCTAAAAGCTGTATTCTTTAAAGCCAGCCACAGTAATAGGAAATTCCTATCTCTTCTGTTGTGTCAATAACACCTGCCATATGACACTGAAGGGTTTACTTTTTACAGAAGCTTTTCAATAATTCACTTTATGTTTAAAGGTGGCTGTTTTGCTAAGTAAACAGCCAAGAGACCTATGGAGCCTTCCATCTCATTAGTTTAACCAATACTTCATGAAATCATTCTTATCTAGACAGTTATCACAGATGAATAAGCCGTTCCTCCACCCAGAAATTTCTGACAAGATAACTTTCAAACAGCAGTGTTTAACTTCCTCCTTACTTCTCACAATATTATAACTTTTAAGGAAACTGCCTGAAGGGTCGTTTTGAAGTTATGTAGGAATCAAACCCTCCTTCCTACACGTCTACGAAATTTCATATGCCAGAGTGAATGCTTATGAGGATATTCACAGAAATGGAACATTGGGACCTTTGCTGCCTCTGTTGATCTATAAAGCATATTTAAGAGTAAATAGTTGGAATAGTAATCCCCTCAGAATTCCCAGAGCATACAGTTTCCATCTTTATCACAAGCAAAGAGTTCCAGAGTTGAAGACAGTTTATCCACTTAACACGCCTTCTTTGTGGCTGCATCAGAGTCTACAGGTGGAAAAACAAATGACTGCCCCGGATTTAACTTGCAGCTAAGCTAAGATGGCCGTTAGTGGCCAAAGAAATGAAATACCATGTGGATAAATGTGTGCATGTGTGTAGACAGTTAGCTAGCTGAAGTAAATATGCTTTCTTAGTGCAATTAAAGGTATGTTTTAAAAAGGTGTTGAAACTAATTAATAAGAGGTCTTCAGACACTCTGATACAGCCCCGACGACACCTCTTTTAGAAGTCAACTGTGAAGTAATTTTACAATTTGGTTTTCTTTGGGGATTTGGGATTTTCTTGGGATTTTAACAGAAGAATAGCCCTGAGACATGGGACATATTTATACAGTATCCAAAGGGGCTAATTATTTCCCAATTATTTCCTGGGGCCTTAAAGAAATGCCAACAAAGCCTCTATCTCTGAAATTCTACACAATTGGCCAAAAGGTTTGTTTGGGTTTTTTCATAGGATGTAACAGAAAAACCCAAAAACTTTTTGACCAACCAACCCAGTACTATGCAAATTGTCCCTATTGTTATTAGATTTGTCTAACGCCCATCTATTTATTTCTTCTCTCCGACTAGGGGCTGCTGGACAATAGAAAACATATTTGTTTGTCTTTGTAACTTTAAGAACTCACACAGGGCATGGAGTCCAAAAGGTTCTCAATAAGTACTACTGTATGCATGAGTAAGGGATTTTTTGGGTGGCTCAGTGGTAAAGAATCTGCCTGTCCAAGCAGGAGACATGGATTTGATCCCTGGGTTGGGAAGATTCCCCTAGAGAAGGAAATGAAAATTCACTCCAGTATTCTTGCTTGGGAAATCCCATGGATAAAGGAGCCTGGTGGGCTACAGTCCATGGAGTCACAAAAGAGTCAGACACAACTGAGAAACTAAAAAACAACAACCATGCACAAGTAAAGAATGAATGTATGTAGTATTCAGCATTGTTCCATATTATTTTTATACAGATGGTGTGTTCTATTTCTGCTGATTACAGCGGAAGGCTGAGGTCCACAGTTCAGTTCAGTCACTCAGTCGTGTCCGACTCTTTGTGACCCCATGAGCTGCAGCTCACCAGTCCTCCCTGTCCATCACCAACTCTCAGATTCCACCCAAACTCATGCCCATTGAGTTGGTGATGCCATCCAACCATCTCATCCTCTGTCATCCTCTCTCCTCCTGCCTTCAATCTTTCCCAGCATCAGGGTCTTTTCTAATGAGTCAGTTCTTCACATTAGGTGGCCAAAGTATTGGAGTTTCAACTTCAACACCAGTCCTTCCAATGAACACCCAGGACTGATCTTCTTTGGTTGGATCTCCTTGCAGTCCAAGGGACTCTCAAGAGTCTTCTCTAACACCACAGTTCAAAAGCATCAATTCTTTGGTGCTCAGCTTTCTTTATAGTCCAACTCTCACATCCATACATGACTACTGGCAAAACCATAGCCTTGACTAGATGGACCTTTGTTGGCAAAGCAATGTCTCTGCTTTTTGATATGCTGTCTAGGTTGGTCATAACTTTCCTTCCAAGGAGTACGCATCTTTTCATTTCATGGCTACAATCACCATCTGCAGTGATTTTGGAGCCCAAAACAGCCCATAACAGCAGTCTCTTTGACCCACATGATAACAATAGAGGGTGCATTTGTTAATTTCTTAAATGGATTGGTTTTGAAATTGGGAATTTCATTTTTGTTGTTGTTATTGTTAAGGGGAGGCATTTAAGTTTTCTCTTTAGAAATCAAGGTTTGACAAGACTTCCCTGGTGGTCCAATAGCTAAGACTCCAAGCTCCCAATGCAGGAGGCCTGGGTTCCATCCCTAGTTAGGGAACTGGACTCCACACGCTACAACAAAGAGTCTGCATGCCACAACTAAAGATCCCGCATGCTATAACAAAGATCCCTCACAGTCAAATAAATAATAATAAAGGGAAAGAAAGATCAATATTCGACAGCAGTCGTGGGCCCAAATTCCTGAATCGCTGTAATCAGTTGGAGGTGAGTGGAGCCTGTCCAGGAGAAGGTTCCAGTTCAGCACCACTTCCTGTTGTTTTAGGACACTGAGGCACGTTCTCAGGTCCCATTTATAATGGTGCTTGATCGTTTTCTTATACTTTGCTCAGTTGGATTATATCCAGGTCCCAGTGGGCATTTGAGCGTGCACCCACATTAAACCTAGCTACTTCTTCCCATCTGTGTCTAATCTCAGGCTAATGAAGTAACATATCCTAGAGACCACCACCACTCTCCAAAAAATATATCCTGCTAGAAAATCTGTATTTTAGATTTTTAGACTTTTGTTTACAAATGAATGTAGTCCAACTGAGAATTAACAAGATATGTTGCAATATACTACAAGCCAAAGAAAAACAACAATAATAGTACAACTTAAATACTCAAAATGCAGTTGAACACCAATAGTTTGATTCCAGATTTGACAATCCGACCCTAAACATTTTAGAGGAAAACTGGACAAAAAGTTATCCTGAGTCAACAGCAAACAACAAATATGACAGAGCAGAGTGCTGTGCTATGCTTCTCTTATCCCTCAGACGGGGGCTCCTAAAAACAAGGAGAAAATTGAAGGCCTGTATACTCAGTCCCTGAGTAACTGAGTGTTGCATGAACTTCCCTTGGACAAAGCATTTTTGAATGTGATACCATAGCTTATCAAATGAATGTTTACTCCCTAACAGCTGTAGTACTCCAAGTGCTCCCAAACACCCACTTTAGATTGTTGCTGAGACTTTTTACCTGCTTTCACTGACAGTATATAGAAATAATATTGGTTCCTATATTTTGACTAGAGACACTGTTTACGTCTTACATTAATTCTAATAGCTCACATGGATATTCTTAAGTATTTTCTAAAACATAAGCCAATCATTTGCAAAAAATATTTTTAAAAAAAATTCTGTCCTTCTAATCTTTGTACATTTTAGTTATTTTTCTTCCCTTATTACATAGATAGAACTTGTAGGAAAATATTGAATAGAAATAATTATACTGGAAATTCTTGTTTCTGCATCTTTTGAGACAATCATAGTTTGATCTTTACTTTGTTAACCGGTTAGTTATACAGATTCATTTGTGACTGAATAATTTCTCGGTATTACTTTAAGATTTGCTGTTATTCAGTTGCTAAATCGTGTTTGACTCTGTGACCACATGGACTGCTGCACACCAGGCTTTCCTGTCCTTCACTATCTCCCTGAGTTTGCTCAAACTCACGACCACTGAGTTAGTGATGTTATCAAATCATCTCAAACTCTGCCACACCTGTTTCCTTGTACCTTCAATCCTTCCCCGCATCAGGGTCTTTTCCAATGAGTTGGCTCTTCCCATAAGGTGCCCAAAATACTGGAGCTTCAGCTTCAGCATCAGTCCTTTCAGTGAATATCTGGAGTTGATTTCCTTTAGAATTGACTGGTGTGATCCCCTTTCAGTCCAAGGGGCTGTCAAGAGTCTTCTCTAGCACCACAATTCAAAACCATCCATCCCTCAGTGCTCAGCTTTCTTTATGGTCCAACTCCCACATCTGTACTGGACTACTGGAAAAGTCACAGCTTTGACTATCTGGACCATCATTGTCTGCAAATGATGTGTCAGGGTTTTAAAACACCATCTAGGTTTGTCATAGCTTTCCTTCCAAGGAGCAAGCCATTTTCTCACTTCACAGCTGCAGTCACCATCTGCAGTGATTTTGGAGCCCAAGAAAATAAACTCTGTCACTGCTTCAACTTTTCCCCCCTCTATTTGCCATGAAGTAATGGGACTGGATGCCATGATTTTAGTTTTTTAAATGTTGAGTTGTAAGTCAGATTGTTCACTCTCCTCTTTCACTTTCATCAAGAGACTCTTTAGTTCCTCTTCACTTTCTGTCATTAGAGTGATATCATCTGCATATCTGAGGTTGTTGGTATCTCTCCCACCAATCTTGATTCTAGCCCTGCATTTCACATGATGTACTCTGAATAGAAGTTAAATAATCAGGGTGACAATATACAGCCTTGACACACTCTTTTCCCCATTTGGAACCAGTCCTTGCTCTATGTCTGATTCTAACTATTGCTTCTTGACCTGCATACAGATTTCTCAGAAGGCAGGTAAGGTGGTCTGGTATTCCCATCTCTTTAAGAATTTTCTACAGTTTGTTTGTTGCGATCCACAGAGTCAAAGGCTTTAATGTAGTCAATTTGCGCAGAAGCAGATGTTTCTCTGGAATTACTTAATTTTCATATACCATCTACTTTATATTTTTCTGAATCCTGTATAAAATATTTTTGTTTACACACAAGATTGGCCTGTATTTTATATTTTCTTACAAATTTCTTGTCAAGTTTTTCCATCAAATTGATGTTGACTCAAAACAATTTTGAAGATATTCCCTTCTCCCTATTCCTTAAAAATTTAAGATTTAAAAAAAGTAAATAAATTTATTACTTGAATGATTGAGAAATGTCATCAGTTAAAATATCTAGATGGGGAGGATTCTTTGTGGAGGTGTTTTTAATTATTTAAATTTATTTTAAACATTTGTGAGTGTTTAGATAAAATCAAAAGTAAATGTGAATTTTTAAAAAGGTGTTCAAGTACATTAGCATAGAGATATTCAAGGATATCTGATATTGATCTGCTGTGCTGTCTTGCTCTCTCCCTCTTTCCTGTATCAATTGTGTTACAGTCTAAACATTATTAATCTTTGAAAGGACCAGCTTTCACTTGTTTTAAAGTTCTCTATCATGTGTTTGTTTTCTATTACATTGATTTCTTCTCTTTATTATTACTTCTCTTGTACTTTTGCTTCTCGAGCTAACTACTTGGATCATTGATTTCTAGCCTACCCTTCTTTCTAATGCATGCCTTTGGTACTGTAAACTGCCCTCTTAGCACTTCTCAAGTTGCATCCCACAAGTTCTGATACAGAATATTTTCACCGTTGTTCACTTCTAAATAGTTTTAAAATGTACATTAAGACATTTTGATTCAATAAATTATTTAGAGTATTTCTTAATTTCTAATTGCTTAGAAATTTCTAATTTAACATTCTGTTATTAATATCAAGGTTAATTCCACTGACAAGAGAATATACTCTATACGAATGTTTTTAAATATTGCCCCAGATGACTTTAATCTTCTGAAACTGAATAAAATTTACTCATGACATTTTTTTTGTCAATTTCCTATTTATATTTTATCTAAATTATTGTCTGTGGAACTTTCTTAAGAACTCTAATTCCCCTTATAACTTAACAAATGATAAGCAGGATAACAATATACAGCCTTGACGTACTCCTCTTCCTATTTGGAACCAGTCTGTTGTTCCATCTCCAGTTCTAACTGTTGCTTCCCGACCTGCATACAGGTTTCTCAAGAGGCAGGTCAGGTGGTCTGGTATTCTCATCTCTTTAAGAATTTTCCACAGTTTATTGTGATCCACACAGTCAAAGGCTTTGGCATAATTAATAAAGCAGAAATATATGTTTTTCTGGAACTCTCTTGCTTTTCAATGATCCAGCAGACACTGGCAATTTGATCTCTGCTTCCTCTGCCTTTTCAAAAATCAGCTTGAATATCTGGAAGTTCACAGTTCACGTGTTGCTGAAGCCTGGTTTGGAGAATTTTGAGCTTTAATTTACTAGCGTGTGAGATGAATGCAATTGTGCAGTAGTTTGAGCATTCTTTGGCATTGCCTTTCTTTGGGATTGGAATGAAAACTGAGTTTTTCCTGTTCTGTGGCCACTGCTGAGTTTTCCAAATTTGCTGCCATATTGAGTGCAGCACTTTCACAGCATCATCTTTTAGGATTTGAAATAGCTCAACTGGGATTCTGTCACCTCCACTAGCTTTGTTTATAGTGATGCTTCCTAAGGCCCACTTGACTTCACATTTGAGGATGTCTGGCTCTAGATGAGTGATCACACCATCGTGATTATCTGGAATCCATAGGATGGATAAAATCCAAGCAAAAGTGTAAAGTAATGTTTTAAATTTTATTTTTCAAATTCTGCAACTAAACACTGATTCCTGAATATGTATTGTGTGTATAGTTTTCCCAGGTCGTTCAGTCATAAAGAAACCATCTGCCAATCAGGAGATGCAGGTTTGATCCCTGGGTTGGGAAGATCCTCTGGAGAAGGAAATGGCAACCCACTCCAGTATTCTTGCCTGGGAAATCCCATGGACAGAGGAGCCTGGTGGGCTACAGTCCAGGGGGTCGCAAAGAGTTGGACACAACCTAGTGACTATACAACAACAAGAAACAACTGTATGTATCGCTGGCTTTTGAGGCCATTCACATCCTTTATATTGAAAAAATAATTAGGATGCAGTTGTAATATTCATTTAATGTTTCATAATCAGAATTCTCATTTAACAAAAAAGGATAAACACTGCTTGGATTACTAATCAGATTCATCAGCTAGTAAGGTATCTACACTAGTGGTCAAATAACTATGTCAATGGCGTCTTTTCTTCAGGTTCAATGTATGAGGCTAGTTTCCTGGGGGCCCATGAAAATACCCAGGGGCTACTTTGTGTGTGTGTGTGTGTGTGTGTGTGTGTTCTTCGACATCCATTTTCATTCTTCTCTGTTCTCCTGCCTGTGGAGGTTGACCCTCTACCTATTGTTTCAACTGGTGTCCTCGCCATTGGACGTCCTGTTAGGCGAGTGCAACAAGAGCCCCTCTGAGGACGGGTGGTGAGAAGAGAAATCAAGAATTCTGTTTCCTCCGTGAACATGTTCTTTCCTCCCTGATCATAATTTGACACTGGCTACATCTCTATCAGGCCCAGCTCCTATCAAGCATTCCTTCTACTTGCAGAAAGTCCTAGAACCTTTCATTTGTTCTTTTATTAATTTAATGGAGTGACAACTATGTTCAAGTAGTATGCTAAGTTATACATAACTAACTGTGAAGAAAAAGGAATATAATATATATATGTAAATGTGTATATATAAATATATATGCATGCATTTATTTGCATATTTGTATGATGTGCATTATCTTATTTTCTAAAATAATTATTGGATGGCCCCTATCTATAGTGAAGACAATCATACCTGATAAACTTCTTGAAGATTCAACCAAAAAAATGTATATTTTTCAATTTATATGCAATTTAACTTTGAAGTTGAAACTGCGTCTCAATCATGCTGAAAGCCATCTTGTTTTATTTTTAAACTTCTTAAGTATACTCTGGATCCTTTGATTAAGCAAATAATTCTTTCATAAAGATTAATTCCACCTTAATTCACCTATTTTCTAAGTTAAAAATATGTGTATGACGCTCTCTTTCTAACTTTAAAGTTCAACCTGTACAGATAGTATATCTTACTAAATCCTGAGTGAAACTGTCAGTTCAGGAAATAAGTCTGCAATTGTCTACAGACTACAGCATTTACTTGTTGACTCACAGATGACTTCTACTGACTCAGGTTTTTTTCTTATTAAATATCACAACATTTATTTTCTATTATCTGGGCACCATAACAGTAAATCTCTGAGGTTTAGGCACAATAGGAAAATGAATGAAATTTTATTTTATAATTTTATTATCTCCAACTAGATACATGGCAATTTTTGTGTGTGTGTGTGTGAGACACTGGCTCTTCTGATCAGTATCACATGTTATAAAGACACATGGAAAATGAGACTTATTTAGTGCACACAGGACATATGTTCTCATAGTTACAATTAAAATTTTACCCGAAAAGTTTACCTAGAGTGGCACACTTCTATGAAATTTGAGGTCATTTGACCTAAATATGGTATAAAGTCCCTTCCCTCATACATTTTTTTAAGCTACTATGGGAGATAACATCTGGTTGCATGTAATCTAAATTCATCTGAAACCCCAATGTAAACAAGTTCACCAATAGCAAGGGGCAGTTAAACATTCCAATGGCTTTAGATAATTGAAACCATCTTCTAAAAAATTACCTTCAATTACTGGTCTCCAGGAAAGAAGCAGACAACTCTGGCAGAATACCAGAAAAGGCAAGGGAGGAGGAGTGGGAGAGTGGGGAGAGACTGAAAAAGAAAGAACAGTCTATTTTCCAGAATACAATGGAAGATCATTAAATATTCTTATGTATATATAAGACAAGGTGGCTAATGCCATTCCCATCCAAAATATATTTCTAGTGAGAACAAAGGATTAAAGCCTAGAAAGCTACTGCTGTTTGCTTTTCTTTCAGATTCTTGCTTTCAAGCAATAATATCTCAAAACATCCTGGACAGAATGGTTTCTTAAATCTGATTAAAGAAAAAAATAGAAAAAGGAACACTTTCCCAGTTCTTAACTTTTTTTAAAAAAAAATGTATTTTAACTTGCAAGCATGCATGTAAACCATTATTTATAAATATTTAAGCATATACATTTATTTTTTGAAATCATAAATGAGATGTATGTCTAAAAATTCACAGTTCTTCTGGTTTATAGCATATATGGCATTAAGGATATCATAGTTTTCTTATGAAAGAATTAATTATCAAATGATATCTTCTTTCTTAGTCTTTTCCAAATCTAATCTCTGGAAATGGTGGAACAAAAGAATTTGCTTAAACCCTCTTGCATCTTAAAGGCTATTTGGAGTCAGGGAAAATACATCACATTATTGCATATTGTAAATCAACTATGTCAACCTACTGCAATAGTACATTATCAACGATAATAAAGTAGGGGTGGTCATTTGAACTATCTACAAATATTACTATTAATAACAATACTACTACAGCTAATAAGTATGCAATTGGAATTTTTATACTAGACAATCAAGTTGATTTACTTTTAACTGAAATATACATTTTTACTAGTTTCTAGACAGATGTATTACACCTAATTCTACAGATAGAGGCATCATTGCATTTTATTTATTTTGTGAGCAAAGTCATTAAGCCAGTTCTGACACAATGGTATAAGCTTGCTCTAAAGAATGTTGTAGATGGGAACTTCATATTTTAAGAGATTTCATTTAACAAAAGCGATTCTAAAGCCATTTATCAGAAATAAATGAGTGATTTTTCTCTACCTTATAGCTTCAAATAAGTTATATAATAGATGAAAAAACAATTTTTAATTGGCTTCCATATTTAACACATGCTGCATGCTAAGTCTCTTCAGTCATGTCTGATTTTTTTGTGTGATCATATCTGTCAGATGTATTGAGTATCAATTCTTTGTGCTAGATTCTATGTGAAATCCAACGTTGTGTACGTCTTCAGAATGTTTTTGATAAGGTTCATTCATGGTCGGATTTAACACATAAGGTAAAATCTCACAAGCAGAAGTTTTAGAAATCACTTCATGTCTAGTCTAAATTCAGGGATAAGGAAGCCTTCAGCATGAAGCTGTGGAGCTGGGAGAGATTAAGAATTACATCCCCAGCTTGTTTTTGGACAGAGAAGCTCCTCTGTCCTCAGAAATGGAAGGTGAAGTTAAAGTGGGAATCTTGACGAATATTTTACAAAAGTCATATTTTACACATATTAAGCAGATCCACCCGCCCTGAGGTTTTGGGCAATGAGCAAGGCAGCCAGCGTTTTGCTTTAAAATATCATGTTGACCTCTGTCAATCTACAGCTCTATAATAACACCTTAGCTTCTTAACTCAAGTAAACTATGTCTCCCCTGTAGGAGCACTATTCCAGTCACATCCTTTCTAAATGTACTACTACTAATAATAATCTCTTATTAACTCTCAGGATGGTCACATTTCCACACCCTTTCATTGACATAGGTGAGCTGGCTCCTCTCTTAAGTTCAGGATTCATGGCTTCCAGTGAAATCCCTGGCCAACTGGTGGATTCCAGGCAAATGATCAGTGTAACTTTCTGCATCACCTAATCCACAGCTGTTTATCAAAACCAATCCAACCTGAGGGTCATTTTAGATCACTGCTTTTGCACCAGATTGGTTACAGCTATGACCATAGGATATGGAGAGCCCTAGAGATGTTTTAAGTTATTCAACAAAATAGTTTAATTAAAAATTTATTTAATAATATTTTATCTCAAGGCTTCCCTGGTGGCTCAATGGTAAAGAATCCACCTGCCAACCCAGGAGATGTGGGTTTGATCCCTGATCTGCAAAGACCCCACACGCCGCAGAGCAACTGCGCCCATGCAATACAGCTAGTGAGCCTGTAAGCTAGGGCTGGAGACTGCAACCGCTGAGCCAGCGGGCCTCCGCTGTTGAATCCTGTGTGCCTTAGGACCCGTGCTCCACAACAGGGGAAGCGACCGCAACGAGAAGCTCGTGCACCACGACCAGAAGGCAGCCCCCACTGGCTGAAACTAGAGAAAGGCCAGCACGCGGCAAAGACCCAGCACAGCCTAAATAAACAAATAAAATTGCCTTTAAATATTTAATGTTTTAATTATTATATTAAATGTTTCAAATTATATAAGATATATGCATATATAATACATATACACATTATGCATAATTGTAAATATATATACACACATTATGCATATATACACACACACACACATATACAATAATGTATATATTGTATGTATATATATACATACACACACATACATATATACACAATGTGTATGTATATATTTATATACCGACCCAGGTTTGATCCCTGGGTCAGGAAGATCCCCTGGAGAGGGGAATGGCAACCCACTCCAATATACTTGCCTAGAGAATTCCATAGGCAGAGGAGCCTGGAGGGCTACAGTCCATGCGATTGCAAAGGGTCAGACACAACTGAGTGACTAACACTTTCACTTTCATACACACACACACACACGCACACACACACACACACACATATGTATACACACACACACACACACACACACACACATTTTTGACCACACTGCACAGCTTGCAGGATCTTAGTTCCCCGACCAGGAATTGAACCTGGGCCCCAACAGTGCAGTGTGAAGTCCTAACCACTGGACTGTTAGGGGCTTCCCCAAAATTTCAAATTATTAATAAGATTCAGAACAATAGCAAAATGAGTTTCCTTCATTCAGAATATTTCTCTATTCTGAAAACATTATCAGGTTGATCTGCCTACTTTTTCACCATATGGCATTATTATGTATGATTACTCTTCCAGAGGAGCAATATACAATTGGGATTGTTTCAAAATGTCTAAATTTTGTATGTTACCATATGGTGAAAGACTTTTTAAAAACTATGACAAACACACATGCCTACACACACATATCCACACACATCTTGGCACTTGCCACATATGTCATATATCCCACTTAAAGATACAGACTCCACTTAAAAACATAGACTTGGGCTTCCCCGATAGCTCATCGGTAAAGAATCCATCTACAGTACAGGAGACCCCATTTTGATTCCTGTGTCGGGAAGATCCACTGGAGAAGGGATAGGCTACCCACTTCAGTGTTCTTGGGCTTCCCTTGTGGCTTGCCTGAAATGCCGGAGACCTGGGCTTGATCCCTGGGTTGGGAAGATCCCCTGGAGAATGGAAAGGCTACCCACTCCAGTATTCTGGCCTGCAAAATTCCATGGACTGTATAGTCCATGGGGTGGCAAAGAGTCTGACATGACTGAGTGACTTTCACTTTCTTTCATCTTGGCACTGCTTCATATATACCAGGTATTCACAGATATTTATTGATGAATTCACCTGTGTATTATTTTTTTCTAATAAAAAACTTACCACTTTCTACTACTAATCTGGTCTTTATTAATTTCTATAAATGCCTATTCCCATGTGAATATGGGAATTATACAGAATTACTTAGAGTAAATAATTTAACTATTAACAAGTACCTTTAAATGTCCTCAAGAATCCTGGATAGAGATGTTTTAAATAAACTTTTAAAAGTAAAAGTCACAGATGAGCCCTTGTATTTCATCAGCTTCCCACCAGGAGAAATTCTTCTTGAAAATGAGCTTTGTTAGATAGTTTTCAAGCTAGAGTTGACGTTGGACTTGCGACCTTTAAAACCAAGCTCCTGTGCAAAGAGTGGTCTGTGTAAAGCTCTATTGATGGACCACTCAGATATGCCAAATCTTTAGTTTTCAGTCTGCAGTGAAATAAATTATATTTTCAGAGATAAGGACTACATGAGGCCTCAATCCCACTTAAAGACACAGACTCCTGCAGGAGCTTCTGAAGAAACCCTTCCTCCCTTTGAATTTCAGGAAGACAACTGTAAAGAGTCAAAATCATCCTTCTAGAGAATTTCAACTTATTCTGTGGCAAAACGCTGGCTGCCTTGCTCATTGCCCAAAACCTCAGGGCGGGTGGATCTGCTTAATATGTGTAAAATACGACTTTTGTAAAATATTCATCAAGATTCCCACTTTAACTTCACCTTCCATTTCTGAGGACAGAGGAGCTTCTCTGTCCAAAAACAAGCTGGGGATGTAATTCTTAATCTCTCCCAGCTCCACAGCTTCATGCTGAAGGCTTCCTTATCCCTGAATTTAGACTAGACATGAAGTGATTTCTAAAACTTCTGCTTGTGAGATTTTACCTTATGTGTTAAATCCGACCACGAATGAACCTTATCAAAAACATTCTGAAGACGTACACAACATTGGATTTCACACAGAATCTAGCACAAAGAATTGATACTCAATACATCTGACAGATACTCAATACATATTTTACAAGTTAATGAAACCAGGAAATTGTATAAAAACCATGAGATGTATCTATCTACTAGGAAACTGTATAAAAATCACAAGCCAAGCGAATTAAAAATATGTAGATAAGTTACTTAATGGATTAGTAAACTAATTTTCTGTTCTTTTATAACATATCCCATACCATATTTGCCTTCAGAAGCTGGAATTCAGTCAACATTATCCTTTCTGTTCAACATGTGATTAGAAGTGGCTCAGACAGTAAAGAATCTGCCTGGAATGCAGGAGATCTGGGTTCAATCCCTGGGATGGGAAGATCCCCTGCAGAATAGAATGGCAACCCACTCCAGTATCCTTCCCGGAAAAATCCCATGGACAGAGAAGCGTGGAGGGCTACAGTCATGGGGTTGCAAAGAATGGGATAATATTGACAAACACTTTCATTTTAAAACAAATCTATAACTTATTATTCAAAACCTCTGAAATAGTGATATAAAGAATCGCATGTTGCAAATACATCTCATGCTTCCAAACAGTCTAGAAGAACTCAGAGTCAAGTGTAGTGAAAAAAAGTATGTGGACAAGTTGCTTAGTGATAACAATGACAGGAACCACACTGATTAGAAGAGTAAGTAATGCCTTTTGTATGTTTATTAGTTGCCAAGGACTGGATTAAACTCCCTACCTTTAATCCCCAGAGCAGGTTTCTGAAGCAGGTTTAATCACCATCCCATTCTAGAAATGAGAAAGCTGAGGCCCTAGGTTAGACAAACTGCCATAAACTTCAAGTGTTAGATTTGAGACTCCAAAGTATTTGCTTTTAACAACTATAAACATTGCCACTCCTAAGGATGAAAAATGAAAAGGGCTATAAAAGAAAATTAAATTAACTTTTTTCCCCCTATGGCTTTTAAATAGGCCATAGGTGATTCCAAAATTCTTTGGAAATGGCAGTTTCAGAGAAATAGAATATTTAGCTGCTTGAGATTAAGGACACCACCCCTTGTCTTTATGCAGGAGTTCTGGGTAAAAGTGCCAAAGACTCAGGCCACAATCTGTTATATCATACTATCTAACAGCACCATGGGCTACAAAGAGCAACGTGCTGCCAAAACATATTTTATATATTAGCAGACTATGAAAAATGTTTGCCTTTGAATGAGGATTCGGTTCAGTGGTCTTCTGAGATCCTCAGGAGGTGATGGGTGGGGTGGGCGGAAGAGCTCTGGAACACCTGGCAGAGGCAACTTTGCCAAGCTGAGCCCTGAGGATGCCCTGCTCCACCCCCATCCACTAGCGCCCCATCAGAGCACCTCTACTTTTACCTGATTTATATTTATGTTTTGAAGCTCAGAATCATATATATATATATATATATATAGAACATGTTTGCCGGTTTCTCAGAGCCTTTTCATCAACACCTAAGGTTAAGAATCCTTTGTGAAACACATTCTTTTATTTACCTAAACTTTAGCCTCTTTGGCTCACTTGACTAAAGAGCCCCAGCACTTAGAAAGGCATCTAAGTTGTTTGGTTAACATGTGATTTGGATGTTTTGGAAAGATAAAGTCTATAGTTAAGAGACTGCCAAACAATGGGTTCAGGGAAACTAAAGGTCATTTCCCATAAAAAAGTGCAGCTCTGGGGAACCTCAGGTGGGCTATATTGCTCTCACCCCTTGTCCTATATTTGGCCATTCATTAACTTTAATTAGGGCCATAAAGAGATGCCTAAGGAAAAAGGAAATGCTCCTTTGAAGATAACATTGTAGTCACTCCCTTATTCCTTCCTGAAGTGAAGACAGGAGAGAGAGAATTTTTACTTGACCTTTATTTAAACAAGCAACCAGGAAAGAACAGCTATTGAGACTAGGCCAGGTGCCCTGTTTTCAAAGGCCTAGGAAAAGCCCAGCCACTGTTGCTCTGCCAAATCTGAAGTCCTCCACTGAGGACAACTTTCTTGTCAAGACAAAATCCAAAGGTTAAAAAGAATAGGCCATAGGGAATGACGACTCCCACATACCTTACTTACTACAAGACTTTTAATACTTGGCATTTCTTATAAAAAATCATCAGTCAATAAAGAAAAAAAAAAAAGCTAAGATTGCTGACTGCCTTCATTAGGTCACCAGAGAGCTGTTCCATCAACTGCAGCTCCTGTTAATCCATCTTGCTGACAACTGAGTCTTGACAAGTTTCTTTGCAAGGTGAGCCTCCTCTGAGAGGCCCCAGTAAGCAGTCCCCTCTGCTGTGACCCGAGAGGCTTGTCAAGTACATACAGAACTTCCTACACACATCTCACTGCTAGAGACAAAGCAGGCAGATGGACGGAGGAGACAAATGATCACCCCCCTGGAAATAACCGAGAGTTAAGAGTCAGGGCAAACTTCCTTCCTCGACATGCTAGCAGTGAGAACATCTGTAGGGGATTCCCAAGAGCGTCATGGAGAAAAATGGAGTTCAAGAGGCAAAGTTCAGGACCGGTGTTTGCTTTGTCATCCTGAGGTGAAAATGTTGCTGAATTATCTAAGCCGGGAGCTCAGAATGCAATTGAGTGAGGGGTCATGTATCAGCTGGAGACGGATGATGGGTGACTATCTTTGGAGGCGTTTAAAAATGACAATAATGTGAGTTCCTAAGAAGACTCTCACTGGTCTGGAATATCCTTGATTCTTCCCACCCATTTCAAGAGTTCACTGATTCACAATATTTCTCCATAGCTACCTCAGGATGGCCATGTTAGATCAATTAAAGCACCCTATTTTAAAGATGACTTGTTAACTCCCAGAGACAATGAAAGGCTCGCAGAACCTTTCCTTTTTACTCTTTTAAACTTTTCTTTGTAGTTGAAGGATAATTGCTTTAAAATAGTGTGTGGCTTTCTGCCATACATCAACATGAAGCAGCCGTAGGGATACATCCCCCTCTGCTATCTCCTGCCCTATCCCACACCTCTGGGTTGAGTTCCCTGAGTCACACAGCAAATTCCCATTGGCGATCTGTTTTATAGTTGATAGTGTATATGCTTCCATGCTACTTTCTCCATTTGTCCCACCCTTTCCTTCTTCCCTTCTGCTGTGCCCATAAGTCTGTTATGTCTGCGTCTCCAGTGCTGCCCTGCAAATAGGTTCATCAGTTTCTAGATTCCATCTTTGTTACTCTAATCTGACCTTTGGTGTGTCGAGGAAGGAAGTTGGAGCTTCCCTGGTGGCGCTAGTGGTAAAGAACCTGCCTGTCAATACAGGAGACATAAGAGATGTGGTGGGGAAGATCCCCTGAAGAAGGAAATGGCAACCCACGCCAGCATTCTTGCCTGGAAAATTCTGTGGACAGAGGAGCCTTCCGGGCTACAGTCCGTTGGGTCACAAAGAGTCAGACCCAACTGAAGTGACAGAGCACGTACACGACCATTAAACTAGAAAGCTTGGAGGTGAGGAGTAGACCATGGGGAGTGGGATTCAAACAAAGAAATGATTTGGCTCCTTCACTGTATTCATAATTTTCAGACTAGACACCTCCTGAACCCCATATCAAAGACAGCATTCATGTCTTAATTCAGGGCTTAACTTTTGGATTCATTATTCTCAAATTGCAGCTATTTGTCTCCAATCCAAAATTTCTTTCCTCTTCCCTATCATTTTGATACATCAGACGTGTACTAATCACTTACTAATCATTGTACCCCACTTGAACAACTTGACCACCACGATCATCTAGCAGTTTCTTTTTTCTTGATGTCATGTCACCTGCCCTGATTCTCATTAAACTAAAGTAGCAGCTGATTACAAGTCATTAAAAAAGGAAAGAAAAATAAAGTTTTTACTTTATTTTGGACTCTTGGAGAACTTCCAAGATACAGAAGTAACTAAGCAAATCTCTTATTACCAGGGATGGTGTTATCTTTGCCTAACAGCCCAAGGGAAGTAAAATTTGAGATTCAGTAAACAAGCAAACAGAAAGAGAAACAACAACAAAACCAAACAACAAAAAAACTAATGCCATCCCCAGGCCCATTTTAAAAGACCCATTGGACACTCTTCCCCTCCAATCTCTGGTGTTAAAAACATACAAGTGGAATCAGACTCAAATTAACCTCTAAAACAACTCTAAAACTCAAAAAGATGGGGTGCGTGGGTTCATCAAAATGAAATTCCTTAAAGGGGAAAACACAAACCAGTCTCAAAGCCTTTAAAAACAGAGTTCTATTTCACTTGAGTAGGTATTTGAATTCATCGCTGGACAGCATTCCCCTGGAATGGAGGCTGGGGCTGTGGGCTGTGCCTCAGCAACTAGACCACCTTCCACAAGTCAGAAACACTGGTTCATCCTGGTGTTACATGAACCCTATTTCAAAAGGTCCCATCATTCCAAGAAGGGTTGCATTACCACCACCAGAATATTCAGACTCTCTGTCTCTACTGTCTCCCATTATTTGAGGACCTCTATTTGTTTGAAATACACATACACATGTACATACATATACATATGATTGGAATTACAGCAAGCCTTCTCTAAAGGACTGATGTCTGGACCGCGATGAAGAAAAAGCAGAATTTATCTAGGTTGAGGGTGATAAGAAAAGGATGCGTGTTCACATCTCCAGGTGTGTGGCTGGAGTGGGAAGAGGCTAGAGACCAAGGCTGGCTCACCCCAGTACAGGACCTGGCAGGCCAAGATGGGAGACCTTTGCTCTAGCCTTGAGCAATGAAACACAATGGATCAGACGGAAGGATCAGGAGTAGAAGGTGGAATAGACATGACTCACTGAAGGCTTGATTGCTCTGGGTAAGTGAGAGGGAGAACAGGTAGACACCTGGATTCCCAGTTAGGCTCTATGTATTTGATCACAGTCAATAAAAATAGTGACTGCATTCTGAGTATCTGTTGAGGTACAGGATAGTGGAGTGTCAAAAATACCATCTCTAGAGCCAAAACCCATGAGAACTTGAATCTTGGTTCTGATGCTTAGTATTGGGTTGGTCAAAGAGTCGGTTTGGTTTTAAGTAAAAATAAAAGACACATTTTTCATTTCCACCAACAACTTTATTGAACATCATATTGACTAACCAAAGGAACTTTTGGGGCCACTCGATAGTTATTTAACTGTGGCTAATTATATAAGCTCTTTTTGCCTCTATTTTTTCATTTACAAAATGAAAATATGATTGCACCCATGTATAGAGTTGCTGGGAGGATTAAGTAAGTTAATATATGTTAAGCACTTAGAAAGGCACCTGGCACATGGTAAGCACTCCATAAGTTACTGCCATGTGCCAGGGGTCAACTTGCACATAGATGTGCTATCTCATCCATACAATAGTCCTGAAAACAAAGTAGTATTATACCCATTTTACAGATGGGGAAGTGAGGCTCTGAGGATTTGAGAACACATCAAAGACACTGAGTTAGTTTAGATACAAAATTGAAATCTGTTTTGTCTAGCTCATTTTTTTTCTTTTTTATCAGAATGAGTAACTTCACTTTGAAGGATTTCCAGTATAAGAACAAAATATAAAAATGACTAAAGTTTCCTCATTGAGCAAAATGACTCATAGAACTAGCTGACCTCTCAAATTGGCATTTGTGAAAAAAACAACAACAACAAAAACTCCTGATCAAACATTGACATTTCTGTAGAAACGCAATTCACATAATTCACTGAAAAAAAAAATTCTCTTTCCATGAAGCTCAAAGTATTGGGAGGTAGACTTCCTTAATAAACAATTAAAGCTATGCTCTTCTAAAAAATCTATTAATAAGAGATTATTGTCCATTTTCAGAGAATACTTCTGTTCCTCTTATTGTCAACCAATATTGAACTGTAATTATTTTTTGTTGGTTCTCTTATGCCAACTTATATTTCAATATATAATGAAAGTATACATCTCACTGGAATTCAGTGTTTGCCCCAATGAACATTCCAGTCTAGACCAATCCCTAAAGAATAGTTAGAAATAAAAACTTTACAAATTTTCCTATAATCCTGTCTTAATTCAAATAAAATAGAAATTTCATCCTTTGCACTTGAGGGTCAACTTGGGCAGTTTTTATGCAATCATGGAGAGAAAAGACACTGTTGGCAAAGTTGCAAACTTGTTCTTCTTTCTTAACTTCCCTGGTGGCTCCGATGGTAAAGCGTCTACCTACAATGCGGGAGACACAGGTTTGATCCCTGGGTTGGAAAGATCCTCTGGAGAAGGAAATGGCAACCCACTCCCGTACTCTTGCCTGGAAAACCCCATGGACGGAGGAGCCTGGTAGGCTACAGTCCATAGGGTCGCAAAGAGTCGGACACGACTGAGCAACTTCACTCTTCTTTCTCATTCATTCTCAAAGGTTAACCAGATGGTTAAACCATCACAGATCCTGGGCATTGGGTTTTGGAGGTGAGATGATCTCTGGGGATCATGTTTCTTCCTCCTTTGATGAGGAAACAATTAAAATCTAGAGACTTTGAGTGACCTTTACAAGGTCACACAGCTAAATGGTGGCTAATGACCAACAAATATGTGCTCAACCCAGGGACTGATAATGACAAAGCGGAAAAGGTAGTAAGGTTAGAAGATTTAACCCCACTGTCCACTGCCTGGATAAGTGACGGTTTGTGATTCCTTTGTGGTTTCTGTTAACACTGTAAATATCTGTTAATAATAGTTAAGGAAAAAAAAAAAAAAAGGTCTATTTCTGTGATGAGGACCACTGAGGCCACTTCAATAGAAATTTCAAAATACTTATTTCCTAGTGCTTATGTCCTATAAGCAACAGTTAGAACCAATAGTTAGAACCAGACAGGAAACAACTGATTGGTTTAAAGTTCAGAAACGAGTATGACAAGGTTGTACATTGTCCCCTTGCTTATTTAACTTATATGCAGAGTCCATCATGCAAAATGCCAGGCTAAATGAATCACAAGCTGAAATCAAAATTGCTGGAAGAAATATCAACAACCTCTGATATGCAGATGATACCACTAAAATGGCAGAAAGTAAAGAAAACTAAAAATCCTCTTGATGAGGGTGAAAGAAGAGAGTGAAAAACTGGCTTAAAACTCAAAATTCAGAAAACCAAGGTCATGGCTTCTGGTCCCATCACTTCACGGCAAACAGAAGGGGGAAAAAGTGACAGTGTTTATTTTCTCGGGTTCTAAAATTACTGTGGATGGTGAAACTGCAGCCATGAAATGAAAAAACGCTTGCTCCTTGGAAGGAAAGTTATGACAAACATAGACAGAATACTAAAACAAAGAGATATCACTTTGTCGACAAAGGCCCATATAGTCAAAGCTATGGTTTTTCCAATAGTCATGTACAGAAGTGAGAGCTGAACTATATAGACAGTTCAGTGCCAAAGAGTTGATTCTTTCAAACTGTGGTACTGGAGAAGACTCTTGAGAGTCCCTTGGACAAGAAGGAGATCAAACCAATCAATCCTAAAGGAAATCAACTCTTAATATTCATTGGAAGGACTGATGGTGAAGCTGAAGCTCTAACTTTGAAGCCCTGATGCAAAGAGCTGACTCAGCAGAAAAATCCTGATGCTGGGAAAGACTGAAGGTAAAAAGAGAAGGGGGTAACAGAGGATGAAATGGTTATATAGCATCACTGACTCAATGCATATGAAGTTCAGCAAACTCCAGGGGATAGTGAAGGGCGGGGGGTGGTGGGGGCTGGAAATCTGCTTTTCTGTTTTCACAAACAGCTGGATATAACTTAGGGGCTGAACAATAACAAAAACGCAGAAGAATTTAGTACTGTATGGATATATACTATACATGTTTCCATCTCATTTCTGTGAAAAGTGGGAAAAAAAACTCAACAAAATCAAGTATGCTCGTACGTAAACCCCTTCTCTTAAACAATTGTTCTTAGATTCTTCTCTGCAATGATGGCAGCTTGAGCAAAAACTCAAGTCCTCTTGTGCTAATTACAACTCATGAGCATTTATTGACTACGTCACAACATGGAATCCCAACCCCATCGCAGTCTACCTCCTGTTTTTAAGGAAGAATGTGAGGCTTGAATATGAATACAGGAAGGAATGAGCTTTGCAGGTTTGCTCCATTTAAAACAAAGCAATTTCCAACGGTGTTTTCTTCCTAAAATATTATTACACCATGGTTATTATAAAATACATTCAATAGAAGACATAGTTAGCCATTAGCCATAATCCAAACCACACAATTTGTCTTTTTCTCCTGTTTTTTCACTTTCTCCCTAGACTAGACCTTTCAATTGCTCCTGTGATAATTGCTCCCCTTCCTCCTTTTTACTCCCACTATTGTCATCACTGTTCTTACACGTCATTGCTTACAATGTGCTAGGAACAGGCAAGCTTCTCTGGTGGCTCAGATGGTAAAGAATATGCCTGTAATACAGGAGATCTGGGTTTGATTCCTTGGTTAGGAAGATCCATTGGAGAAGGGAATGGCAACCCACTCAAGAATCCTTGCCTGGAGAATTCTATGGACAGATGAGCCTGGCGGGCTACAGTCCATGGGGTCACAAAGAGTCGGACATGACTGATCGATTAACACTTTCAGGAACAGACAAGCACTGTTACTCCCTTCATCTCCTTTGATTTTCAAAATATCCCATAAGATGGGTATCATAGCACTAATATCCTGCAGAGGAAACTAAGATACAGAGCATATAGGATTTGTCCAAGGTACACCCAGGTAAGCAACTATTTCAGTTTCCCCCGCATGGCCTTCAGATCACTTCAGACACCAGTTGTGTGTATGTGTGTGTGTGTGTGTTGGAGGCTTTTGTTTGTTTCAAAACTTCTCTGCTTATTACCTAACAACATGGACCTACAAAGGTCATTAAGTATCAGAAGTCAGAAGAAAAAATAAAGTGTAAAAGGTAAATTGAATGCTAAAGTAATGTTTTTCATCTGAGGCATTGAAAATAGTTCAATCTGACAATGCTCTGTCTGTTAAAGACTTGTCCAAAGTTCTGTTTTCACTTTGCTCTAGGAAAGGAAGGCTATTATCATTATTATTTTTTCTTAAGAGAAAAATGTAGCAGACTGTAAACAATGCCAATTCTGATCAAGGACTAATTTGAAGGTAATTATCTATGTCCACCCAGGGGAACTATTTCGACACACACCCTATTTTCCCACTCTTTTATTATTTCAGCTAGGAAGTGGTATCTTTTGAATATGCAGTCATTACTTTCAGAGAAACAGCTTAATCTAATGGATTCATCAAATGGACAGCACTGCTCTAATTAAAACACTTTAATAAAAATGTATTGGCAAAAAATAATTGAGACTAATAATACTTGCTGAATACTCAGCTAGTGTCAGGCATCATTATTGACATGTTGTACACGAGGCAAGTTAATACCAAGGCAACGCAAGAGGATCCTGCTACCCCATTTTTCAGATGAGGAAGCAGAAGCAAAGAGTTGTTAAATAATTGACTTAGGATCCCAGCTGGGAAGTGGCACTACTGTTTGAACCCAGCAATAGTAACTGTGGACTTCCTAGGTGGTGCTGGTTGTCAAGAATCCACCTGCCAATGCGGGGGACACCATAGACGCAAATTTGATCCCTGTGTCAGGAAGATCCCCCGGAGGAGGAAATGGCAACCCAATTCAGTATCCCCATGGACAATGGAGAACCCAATGGAAAATGGAGAATCCCATGGACATAAGAGCCTGGCAGGCTGTACAGCCCATGGGGTTGCAAAGAGTCAGACACAACTGAACACGCACACACCACCAATAGCAGTCATGTCCTTAACACCCACCTTTTCATCCATTTAGAGTATAATCTAGGAACCAACTATGATAGACTGAAAATAGTCCCCAGATATGTCCACATCCTAATCCTTAGGACTTGTGAACATCACCTTATATGACAAAAGGGACTTTGCAGAAGTGATCAATATAAGGATTTTGAGAGGAGGAGATAATTCTGGATTATTGGGGGAGGAGTGGGAGAGGGGACAGTGTAATCACAGGTCCTTGTGAGAGGGATCCAGGAACAATCAGTCAGAGGAAAAGCAACGAGATAACGTAGAGTGGCAGGTTTTGCAGATGGAGGGAGGGACCACAAGTCAAGGAATGTAAGCTCCCCTAGAAACTGGAAAAGTCAAGGAAACAGATGCATTTCTTCAGAGCCTCTAGAAGGTACTCACCCTGCCAGAAGCTTGTAGTTAGCCCAGTTAAGCTTACCTCAAGAACTGGAAGACGGTAAATCTGTGTTGTTTTAAGACACTGAATCTGTGATTCATTTGGGACAGCAATAACAGGAAATAAATGCACATGATAGTGAGGGGAAAGCTGCACACCTGCCCGAACTTCTCCGAAATGATCAGAGAACATCAGTGGGCAGAAAACTGGATGGCCGTGTGCTCTCAGCACTCTGAGGCCGGAGCCGCCTCCCTGGACTGTTCTCCACAGCGCCTGCTCCACCCCGTCCTGGCCTCCATGTCGCCCCACCTCCTGCCCCACCAGGGCACATCAGGCCATGTCTGGAAACATTTTTCATGGTGTCTTTCTTGGTGACTGCAGAACACCACTTTCTTAAGACTCAATCCCATCCATAGCTAGGAACCATGAGTCCCTTCCTGTTATACATCACATATATACATATTCTGCTTAATTTCTCCTTTCTTCCTTACTTCCATTTGGCATACGTCTCTTTTTTGCCACTAAAATGCTCTCTTTTTCAGCATAGGTGCAAATACCTGCTTCACCAGTGACTAGGGGTTGTAAATAAACACTTTGTGCCTCGGTTTCCTCAAGCGCTGATGGGGATCATAAGACATCCACCCTGACAACCCCTGGACCTGTCTAGAATGTCACTCAGCACATTTGAAGCCCTTAAAACAGTGCCAGCATATTTGCTTGCTGCTGCTGCTGCTGCTAAGTCGCTTCAGTAGTGTCCGACTCTGTGCGACCCCAGAGATGGCAGCCCACCAGGCTCCCCCGTCCCTGGGATTCTCCAGGCAAGAACACTGGAGTGGGTTGCCATTTCCTTCTCCAGTGCAGGAAAGGAAAATTGAAAGTGAAGTTGCTCAGTCGTGAACGACTCTTAGCTACCCCATGGACTACAGCCCACCAGGCTCCTCCGTCCATGGGATTTTCCAGGCGAGAGTACTGGAGTGGGCTGCCATTGCCTTCTCCGGCACATTTGCTTAGGATGTGTTAATTTCACTGTTAATTCTGAGTTCCCACTTTCACTGGCTTCCTCCTCTCATCCAACCAATATGCTCAAGTCTCTCCATCCTGAAGCAAATCATAAACCCACCTGCTGAAACCACCACTCTCCCTCTCTCCACTGCCAAATTAGATCCACGCTGCTGCTCCCCTTCACCACCTGCCCATCTCAGCCTGTTACCAATCTGTTCCATCCCTGCCTGCCTCTGAACTGAAGCTAGTCCCCATGGAGACTTTTCTATTGCATTGACACTGTGGACAACACCCAGTGAGTCTCTCCCATCAGACCCCCAGGATAGCACCTTCCCTGGGGATCCATTTCTCCTTGCAGACTGCTGGTTCTCCACCTCCCTTCTTCTGGACCACCTTTTCTTTTTCCAGTCACTAGAGTGGTGGTTCTCACTGAGGGTGATGTTGCACCTCCCCCTCTCCCTACCCCCCACCAGGGGACATCTGGCAATTCTGGGAGACATTTTTCATCATCACAACTTGGGGGGGGGGGTTGTGGAAAACTGCTGGCATCTAGTGAGCAGAGGCCAGGGATGCTGCTAAATAAACAATCTACAATGTGCAGGACAATCCCCACCAATAAAGACTTACTTGGTCCTAGTGGCAAGAAACTGCTCTAAATAGATTCGTTCTCTGAAGGTCTGGCGTTGGCTGCCATTGTGTGTGTACCCTTGGGCACACAGTCTTCTGCCGCCAACCTGTCTTCAGGCTTAATTCCATGGTTCACACGCTCTGCAAGGCCTGCCCCCGTCCCCAGCTGCTGGCGCACTCCCATCTCATCACACTTCACTCCTGCCTGGCTCCCTGCCCCAGAAAACGGACGCTAAGGGCCACATCAACAAGGCTGCCTTGCCTTTGGGTTGCCAGTTGGTTTTCATGACAGAGGTGGCAGAGAGAGAGGAGAATGAGGACAAGGTACCCTATTCTTTCCTTCTTCCCTAGAAGGTTGCCTTGGGCTGTGAATTTTGCCCAACTAGAAGTCACTCACTGCATTACGGCTGCCTCTCCGTGGCTCTTTCCTTCTAGGTTCAGCTATTTCCCCTCCTTGTCCCTTTAAGTTTAGCAGTAACGTAAAGGAACTTTTAACACCCAGATACTGCACTGTCTCTTGCAGCGTGCAAACTCAAATATTTGGAAATGACTCCTTTATACATATAGCCTTCTTGAATTACCTAATTCTGAGAAGGTCTTATCATTTCTGCTATAATATGCTCTTCACCCAATGTTGTTTCCCTATATACATGACAGAACTATCAACTTTCTGTTACCCAGATCCAAAAGTTTGCCATCCTCTACTCTTGTATCTACTACATGCAATCAATTGTTAATTCCCACAAAAGTTACTTCTACATACTCTTATTTAAACATTCCTTTGACCCTTTCCCATTGGCTGGTACCCTAGTTCAATCTATCATTTCTTATTGCTAAAACAATTTCCAGTTTCTTCCAATTTCTAATTTCAGGTATCCATTCTCTTCTCTATTTTCTCCACTCTCCAAACCAATACCATAAAACCCAAGCAAGCTTCCATGATTCTCTGATAGCCAGAAGTAAAGTTTTACTTTTTGGAAATCTCATTTTCTTTCATCTTAAATCTCATAAGTAACTGCCACTTTCATTGTTCATTTTAACTGTACAAGTGTCTTGTATTTCAAGTAAAATTAAGTTCTTTGGGGACAGAACTGTGCTTTCGCATACATGTTACATACAGAATTCCTGATACTGTTTTCCATACATAAGGATTTGTTAAAAAAAACATGATTTTTCTGCCCTTTGTTTATGATTGCTGAGGATAACAATTTCCCCAATTCTCATGCTTATTTCATGGCCTTCCAGAGTTATGACTTTTTATTTATTTATTTTTAAATAAGAAAGAAGAATATATTCTTTTCTTCTGTAGCAAAAGCTACAAGAATATACACAGGGAAAATACACAGTCATATCATATAATCCTGTTGACTGGGAGTTAATTCATACCATTCTCAAGTAATCTCTCTCTGAAAAGTTTCCCTGATCTCTCTTCCAGCAGAACTTCCATAATCAAGTGATCACTGTCTGAACCAAAAGACAGCAAAGCAAATGGCTTCCTCTGCCACTTCATAAAAAAGTATGTACTGACCTCTTAAGTATTCTAACTAATCCGCAGGGTATTTGTTTTATGTATTGATGTGACATAATAGAACTTTAGAGCACAGAAACACACGGCCTTTAACTAAGTATATGGTTTTGGATGAATTTATGAGCCTCATTCTTTCAGTATATAATGGCGATAAAAATAATGTAGTTTACCAAGATGTGGGAATGAATAACAAAGAAATGTATATAAAACTGCTTTGGTTACCATATAGTGTATAATGCCTCATTGCTTAGTTTCAGTAGCTTCATATCAACTTGTCTCAGTTAATAAAAGGATAGCAGCTTTTTTAGCTGCTGAAGTTCTAGATGGCATACCATTTAATGAAGCACAACTGAGTGACAACCAGTAGTAATTTCTTCTCTAATCAGCTGTGCCAAGGTGAAACCATTCAAACTGGTGAAACATCCATGCCCCTAGAATTCTCTTCATGTGCTCAGAGAGTAAGATGGGGATTATAAGCACCTCTTCTAAATGAACCCAAAATAGAATTCCAGAGAATATTTCGTTAGCATCTGCATTTTGAAATTACAATTACTAAGTCACCTCAAATTCCTTACAGGATGTACTGGAACATTAACAAAAGAATCCCAATAGACATTCTCCAAAGAAGACATACAGATAGCCAACAAGCACATAAAAAGATGATCAACATCACTTGTTCTTCGAGAAATGCAAATCAAGACTATAGTGAGGTATCACCCCACACTGGTCAGAATGCCCATCATCAAAGAAATTTACAAATGATAAATGCTGGAAAGAGTGTGGATAAAAAGGAATCCTCTTTTACTGTTGGTGGGAATGCAAACCGATATAGCCTCTATGAAGAATAGTATGGGGATTCCATAAAACACTAGGAATAAAACTACCATATGACCTAGCAATTCCATTACTGGGCCTGTACCCTGAGAAAACCATAATTAAAAAAGACACATGTACCCCAGTGTTCAACCGGCTAACAGTTTTCAAACAGCTAGGACTGATGTTACAAAATCTAGGACCTGGAAGCAACCTAAATGTCCATGGGTAGATGAATGGATAAAGAAGTGGCGGTACATATATACAATGGAATATTACTCAGCCAAAGAAAGTGTTTGAGTCAGTTCTACTGAGGTGGATGAACCTAGAGCCTGTTGTACAGAGTGAAGTAAGTCAGAAAGAGAAAACAAAATTTCGTATATTAATGTGTACTTAGAGAATCTAGCAAAACGGTAGTGACTGACATATGGGCAGGGCAGACAGACACAGAGGGTAGACTTTGGACACAATGGGGGAAGGGGAGGGTGGGATGAACTCGGGGAGCAGCACTGATATATCCGCACTGCCATGTGTGAAGCAGATGGGCGGTGGGCAGCCGCTGTACGGCCCTGGGAGCCCAGCTCAGGGCCCAGGACAACCTCGACGGGTGGGGCGGGGTGGCGGTTGAGGGGGAGGTTCAGGAGGAAGGGGCATATGTGCACTTGTGGCTGACTCACGATGTGGGATGGCAGAAGCCAGCACAATACTGTGAAGCAATTATCCTCCAATTAACAATAAATAAATTTAAAAAAAGAATTCTATTCTGTTTCTAGGCATTAGAACTTCAGCACCATGTAAATACAGACTTGTGGAGTATGTGAACTGTACCTGAAGTACTAAATGCACTGGAAAGTACGACAGTGGTGATGAAGCACTGTACACTTACTTTACACAGACTCACCCCTAAGCCTGGGAAGAAGGGTAAACGGAGATGTCAGGGACAGAGAGAAGGAACGAGGACGGGAATGGGCGACGGACTGAACTTTCCAAAGATGGCTGCAGTGATGTCTTCCAGCCCATGTTCTCGTCTACAGTGTGACCTCACTCATGAGGAGAAGACTATTTCTCCACCCTCTTGAATCCACACGGGCCTGTGGCCACTCTGACAGCAGAATTCAGCAGACAGGATATGGTGACAGTTCCACCCACAGCCTTAGCTTGCCTGGAAGTTTCTGCTTTCTGCCCCTTGGAATGTTCATTATGGGTGGAACCAGCTGCCACATAAGAAGTCCTGTTACCCTGGGACTACCATTCCGTGAGGAAGCCCAATCCAGTCATGTCAAGAGGCTGTGTGGAGAGATGATTCCAGCCATCCCAGACATGGGAATCAAAATACCATCTTACACACACAGCTTAGTAGAGCCTTCAGATGACCCCAACCTCAGCAGCCATTACTTGCAATTGCATGAGACACCCTGGGTGAGAAAGGTCCTGCTCAGCCCAGGCAACTCATGGAATTATGAAACACGATAATAAATTATTTTAAGGCCCTAGGTTCAGAGTGACTTATTAGATAGTCATAGCTATTTGGAACAAAAAGAAAAAAAGTAATAGAAAAAGAAGTAAGTTGTTTGGAGATTTCACCCCATTTTGTCTATTAATGCCAGCTGGAGTCTACCACTCAATTCGCATGGGCTGGGAAATGTGGATTAACTGTTCCAGAGGTACTTAGTTCCCATGTGCCTTTCATGCTGAGAATGTCTCATATTGTATTGAGGGTAATTGAAGAGTGTTTAAAAACACTGGTTTCTCATGCAACATGGCTATGAATATAACTTGGCAACTTTTTCTGGTGTTTAACTGAAGAAACAGCTTCCCTCCCACTTCAGGTAAAACTGGCTCTGCCAGACTTGGGAAAAACGTGGTTGTTCAGTCACTAAGTCATGACCGACTTTTTGTGACCCCATGGACTGCAGCACGCCGGCCTTCCTTGTCCTTCACTATCTCCTGGAGTTTTCTCATGTAAATTGAGTCAATGATGCCATCCAATCATTTCATTCTCTGTCACCCCCTTCTCCTTCTGCCCTCAGTCTGTCCCAGCAATAGGGTCTTTTTCAGTGACTCAGCTCTTTGCATTTGGTGACCAAAGTAAAGCTTCAGCTTTAGCATCAGTCCTTCCAATGAATATTCAGAGTTGATTTCCAATGAATATTCAGGGTTGGTTTGATCTCCTTGCAGTACCAGCTACTCTCAAGAGTCTTCTCCAATACCACAGTTCGAAAGCATCAATTCTTGGGCACTCAGCTTTCTTTATGGTCCAACTCTCACAGCTATACATGAAGTGAGAGTGAAAGTGAAAGTCACTCAGTCATGTCTGACTCTCTGCGACCCCATGGACTGTACAGTCCATGGAATTCTCCCGGCCAGAATACTGGAGTGGGTAGCCTTTCTCGTCTCCAGGGGATCTTCCCAACCCAGGGATCGAACCCCGGTCTCCCACACTGCAGGCGGATTCTTCGCCAGCTGAGCCACGAATTGTGACAGGGATAACTGCATCACTGATAATGATGATGACGGCGATGATGGAGGAGGAGGTGGACACGGATTGTACGTCCACCAAACTGTCATTTCAATTTATAAACAGTCTCTTGCTACCTTCTGGAGATCTAAATCTTAATGGTTATTAACTGAGCCCCAATTTATTTATTTATGTTTAGTAACGGAGCCTCAATTTTTTTATGTTTAAAACAATTATATGCTTCCAGTGAATAAAGGACCATTGCATTCTTGGAGGGTCTATCATCCAAACTGGAAGGAGCTGATCCTTATCCACCTGAATCTAATATAAATGAATAAAACTCTAAGACTTCAAAAATGAAAGGTGTAGATTCAAGTTAAAAGCAGCTTTTACCAGGCCAAATCCTTTGAAGTTTTCTTTAGGAAAAAATAAATCAAAGGCAGTTAACATCCTAAGAAACTATCCTCCACAGTCAATGATCATTAATGTCTTTATATATTTTTCTTACAACTACAAGGAGACTCAACATCTTGCCAAATTTGTGAAAATGTAAACGGGGGGTCTTGTCTGCTCAACATGGCTGTAAACTTCTGTGTTTATAAAATATCGTATTTTTCTGCTGAGACTTTTGTTATGGTTGCATGGTTGTAGGTAAAGGTAGTTTCATGAAATCTCTGCTGAATGAATTCTTTTTATATTCAGCTTTTAAATTGTTTTAGTTTTTATTATAGAATTTTGTTGTGAAAGAAAAAAAAAATGAGGACACACAGATAACAAAAAAAGGGCCATCAAATCATTGATAACCCCCTAACCCTCACACTACTACTATTAATACATTAGTGGATGAGATTCGCTTCTATTCCTGTAGAGATTATTATTACTTTTTAAAACTGGACATTTGTGCTATAATTTGAAAACCCGATTTTCTGGTTGATTGAATAGCTCTAAGGTGATCTCTATTTGCTTCTAGGTTTCATTTTGAAATCCCTCTTTTTAGATACCTCCACTCTTTGATATTATACCTACTAACAAAGTCATTTCACATCTCACATGGAAGGAGAAACAGTTTTTTTGAAGAGAGGTCAAGTAATACATAGTCAATCCTAAAGCTGTCTCTAAGGAAATGAGAGGGTAAATACAGTTTACGACAGTGAAAAATGATGCAAAATTTGAAAACCAGGGCTATGAGTAGCAAATCTGAGAAGGCAAAACATGAAGATGGCAGCAGGTTAGCCAGGTGGCTGGAGTGGCAAGGATTCTCTGAGCCAGTGGTGCTCGAGCTGGAGTCTCCAACCAGTGGTATCAGCCACACCTGAGAATTTTCTAGAAAAGCAACACATCTGGCTCTTCCACATGCTGAAGTTTGAGTGCACCGCCCTAAGCCAATAGGAGAATCACAGTCCAGGTCTCATGATGGAATCCTTTTGAGAGCTTTCACAGCTCACTGATGTTTGGATGCCCACATAATTTAGAGAGTTCCCAGGGTCAGTAGCTGAAGATTTTTATTTTATACAAGCTTTGAAGATGATGCTAATAAAGAATTAAGACTGAAAACTGTTGGTCTAACACGTGTTTCAGTCCAACAAACTGAAAAAGAACTTGGCTGAGAACTGTAGTGTATGCAGCCAACAGTAGCGGAATGATCGTACACACACTTAAAGGGAGTATCATTTACTTTATTTTACTTCACTGGGTCAACATGTCAAAAAGATATGAGAAATGCTTTTGAAAGAGAAATTTAAGTGTTACTCCAAAAACTTGACCTATGATGTAAAGATCTGATGCCTCGTGATGGCCATTATATATGGTAAACAGCTTACCTGCCCGGGACTTAAATGTAATAACTTAAAATTTATAGGGGCCAAAGAGAACTAAGCATAAAAGTAACAGTCCTAAATCTTTAATAGGACCAGGAAGTGTCACAGTGCAACAGCACAAACTGTAAGGCAACCACTTATATTTGACAAGAATGTTTATACATATCATCCCAACTGCAGCGTAGGTACGCTAACATTTGTTGGACAGTAGCAATTACTATTCGTAATGAAAAGTCTAAGTCATAGCATTGCTGTTTTGTTCAAAATATTTCAAGAAGGTAAGAAATAATATAGGAAAAGACTTCTCACACAGAACACAAAGAGCACTAGCTTAGAAGAAATCTGGCTAATTATGAAAACAAGAAGGGAGATGTTCAAAAATTTTAAACCAAATACAACAGTCACTAATTATATAGGATTTTATTGAAGTCCACTTTATAAAAAAAATTGTTTATCAAAAGTTAAATGTTAAGAGGCAAATGGCAAAACATAGACTGGGAGATGACACTCAGCCTGTATCTTGACACTGGACTCGTATACAAAGCAAGAGATCTACCACGCTATTGAGGGTGAGTGGTAAGCAATCTGATTTAAAAGTAAACAGAAGACTTGAAGAAACATCCACCAAAAGAGGGGATATGAAGGACAGATAAGCATATGAAGAAGTATTTAATGTCATTCTTCTCAAAGAATTCCAAATTAAAACCCCAGTGGGACACCAATACATTCCAGCAGAATGCTAAAAATTCTGGATATGCTGACCCAATGAACCAGCAGTCCAACTCCAGATGTATATCCAGGACAAGTAAATGTATTTACTCACCAAGAGACAGCTTCAAGAATGTTCTTAGCAGTTTTATTTACAAAAGCCAGATTGTGAATGGGGAAAACTCTAATACTTATCAACAGAAGAATGGATAAATATTAGCATGTACATAGAATACTACACTGGTTAAAAAGTGAACTGCTTCAATATGCAATGACATGGATGAGTTAAAAATTTGTATGGGAGGAGATGATGAAATGAGAAAGGTGATGAAAGAACACTGGGATGTTGGTCATGTTCTATCTTAATTGGAGGTGGTTACACAAGTTCAGATGGATTAAGATGAGTGTACTGTACTCAATTAAAATAAAAATAATGAAGACAAGGAAAGACATAATCCATCTTAATAAGACAGCATTTAAAATAACCCCACCACCAGCAGCTTTATTGCTAATGGAATTTAAACATCAGCTATCCAAAAGAGAAATCATTTTAGGGTTTTTGTCTCATCATCATTTACCCCATGAATAATAACTCATTAGTTTTCTCAAAGTGTTAATAGTGAATAATTTCAAGAAAGAACATATTTCCCATCTCCCTTGATTGTTCGTATAAACATACATTATCTGAGCAGAGATCATATTCTTCAACCTCACCATCATTTCCTTCCTAGATTTTGGGTGTTAAATGTGTCTAAATAGGACAGCAACAGCCATGCCTTCAGTTACTTTATAATGATGAATCAAAAGCAGACTTTTTAAAATGCTGGGTATGCACAGTTTTATACTAGATAAAATTTATCAACTCTGTAGTCAAGTTCTTAGTATCTATGCATATATATATGAATGGTGAATACATAACTTTAAAATATGGGTATCGCTGCTCTGACTGGTCAAAGCAGAAGAGAGTAGAACATAATTTTCTTAAATTGACACCAGCTGCTTTGTAACAGTCACCACATGCAACCTTACCTGGCTGGCCAATCAAAAGCAGGCTCCTTAAAAGCAAACATCTGCTGTCCATTTATCGTAATTTTTACATGAAAACAGGTTTGTCAAAAACAACTTAAGCTTTGCCAACACTGAACATGCGCTTCCAGAAAAATGATTGTTCTGCCTCAACTGTACTATCATTTCTAACGCCATACTCCTCACAACTTGGAATAACATCTTTCCTTTAAAGTGTTTCACACAGACTTGTTTTTTTTCATTCTGTGCCTTTCTTCCCATACCTGCTTGAATGTGTGCTCAGCTCTTCACAGGGCATAAGGCACTCAACTCGGAGAAAAGCCATAGGAGACCTGCTGCCTCCCCACTGTGAGCTGAGCATGACTTCGGAAAGTAACACTAAAGCAGAGTAGACAGTGACGGAAACCAGACGGCTTAGGTTGAAGAGTTAAAAAATAAGACCTCAAAAATCAATAAACAGAATTGTTTCCACAGCCATTGCTAGTATTACTATTACTTGTATAACAAAGCAGATGATTATAATTTACAAACCCGGGGGTACCAACTGGCATGAATAAAGTCTAATACATATATTTTAATTATATAAAATCAGAAGGAAATTAGAAAGATGGAAACTCGGATTCAGAGTGTTCGCTATTGAAGCAAACTCCCAAAGTATTCAGGGAGAGCAAATAATTCAGTTAAAACAAATGAGACATGTCATTTTTTTTTTTGCTGTGCTGCACATGTAGAATCTTAATTCCTGAACCAGGGATTGAACCTGTGCCTCTTGCAGTGGAAGCGCAGAATCTTAACCACTGGACCATCAGGCAAGTCCCCTCATTGACTGTTTTGAAGCTTCATTCCACTTCAAAACTTTGTTGTATACAGAAAATAGAAACATTTCCTAAGTTCATTCATGGGATTTGCATTTCTGCTTCATTTCCATTTCTGTATTGTTAAAATGATGAACCCTCTCTACCAAGGAGTTACCAACTAAACTCTAAATTACTGCTGTAAAGACAATATTTATCAAACCATCTATATCTTATGCTATTTATTCTCTACTTCAAAAGTGAACATTCATTTGTAAGTTGTAAAAAAAAAAAAAAAAAAAGGAAAGTCCTTGAATCCAGGGTATGTCAAATTGGATTAGGGGATCTTTCTCCTTCAGGGAACAAAAGAAAACATCATTATGAATCCACATGAATATTTAAAAAAAAATTTTGCCCACCTTCTTCCAGGAAGAATTCTGAACAGTCATTTTCTAGTTCAGTGGGGAGAGGCTCATGTATTCATATTTCCATCTTGAGCATGTCATGGCAATTTTAGTGTTGTTTTCAAGAGTAATAAGGCCCATAAAATGTCAATCAAAACCCACCACCAGCCAGGAATGTGTTGGAAGCTGTTACATAATCAGCATGCCTGCTTCAGCACAACACAAGTGGCGTCTTTCACATCAACACTGAATTCACAACCTTAAATCTCAGATTTCCTGTGCCTTCAGGGTTGCCACGGAAGCCAGGACTGCAGCAGTCTGCAGAGCCAAGTTAAAACCTGGGTGTCTGTTGCCTAGTGGAGCACTGAGTCATCTCGCTCTCCCAGGTCTTCTTCCTCTGGGTAATGGAATTAGTAGGAGGAAGAATGAAGAAGGACAGAGCGGGAGCACAACTGATGACTGCAGGAAAGACTGTGGGACTCGGAGCCCGAAAGCGCTGGGGGCGTCCGAGGTGACACCCACCCTGGAAGTGCGTCTTGAATGCTGACGTAAGACCGCTCAGTGGTCCTCACCCGCCGACCCCAGCCTCACCGACCACAGGCCAGATGCTCACTGCACTGCGCTGTGAGCTTGTACCTTGGGGGGTGAGGGGAGGTGGTTAGAGGTGGCACAGGATTTCCATGTTATCTCTGATTTAACACCAGCTTAAGACACCATTATGATTGCATCCTACACTATCCTATAAAGTTAAGATGGAAAAAACACGTTCGACCAGCATTCTGTCATCTCCTGGTATGCTTTCCCCACAGTATAGTCTGCAATTAAGATGTTAAATGATTTAGGTAGGGAAACTTCTTTGGGGGCTTCCCCGGTGGCGCTAGTGGTAAGAACCTGTCTGCCAATGCAGGAGACATAAGAGATGCGGATTCAATCCCTGGGTCAGGGAGATCCCCTGGAGAGGGGCATGGCAACCCACTCCAGTATTCTTGCCTGGAGAATCCCATGAACACCCCAGGGTCGCAAACAGTCAGACACAACTGAAGGGACTTAGTACGCATGCACTCAAGGAAGCTTCTTTCGTGTCCTTGGAGTTCTCTCTCCCAGACTTCGGTTTTAGCAATTTCATGGTTTGGGGATTATACTGTGGAATAACCCCTCGGTAGGTGCTGATGTCGGGAGAAGGAAAATGTAAGCAAGTAAGAGGAGGAGCACGGAGGAGGGAGGAGGGGGGACAAAAATGAGAAGAAAGATACAGAGGAGGAAGGAGAGCTGGAGAAAGAAGAGTTGGAAGTAGAAAGAAAAAGGAGGAGAGGAGGAGAAAGACAAGAGGAGGAAGCAAGGACAGAGAGAAGAAAGAAAGGGAAGAAAAAGGAGGAGAGGAGGAAGAGTAAGGAGGGGAGGAGGCATTCTTTCTGTGGAGTTGTGTTTGCTTGGTATTTTCATGGATCTGCTGTGGTGTAACTTTTTATCCCCTACCAGCATGGAGCTTTAGTTACTTAGAATGTACTGCAGAGCTTCTTGAAACCTCACAACATCCTTGGAAAAAGATCCTAAATAACCATTCCTAGTTGTTACATGAAATAGAAAAATGCATAGAATTAGATCCTGCGCCCATCCCCTTCCCGACGTGTGATATCAGTCATGGCACTTTCTTGATTACTTGAATAACTGTCCATATGTAGTGCTTATTTTTATCTACTCTTTATTAGGATTTTACTTTACTTTTATTTTTACTTCACCTGTAATACTTATTTTCTCTACTCTCCATTAGGATTTTACTTTAAAAAAACGTTATTCAACTCTTACCTCAAAGAAATTATGGCACTGAACCTAAAGCAGAAGAAATCGACTTTTAATAGTTGTTGATACTGATACATACTCTGCATTTCAGTGATTCTAAAGCACTGTATATGACATAGCATTAGTCCCTCAGTCATGTCCAATTCTTTGCGACCCCATGGACTGTAGCCCACTAGGTCCTCTGTCCATGGAGTTCTCCAGGCAAGAATACTGGAGTAGGTTGCCATTTCATTCTCCAGGGGTATACATCATAACATGTACCAGTATTTTATGTACTAGTAAGAAAGAAAAAAAATACAAAATAACTGACCAGTACTCTTCAAGATCTAGGTCATAAAAGACAAGCAGAAACACAGAAATGGCTGTAGACACTAACAAGAAATAACAAAGAGATGTAAAGTAAGATCTAAGATAGGATCCCGGAACAGAAAGAAAAAAATGTTAGGGGAAAAACAGGCAAAATCTGAACAGGTCTGAAGTTTATCTAATGATATTACATTAATGCAAAATTCTTATTTTTGATAATCATATGGTTTTCTAATGTATTATTAGAGGAAGTGGAATGAAAAAGATGTTATATTAAAAAAAACCTTGGAATTATTTTTGCAAATCTAAATCTTTTCTGTAAATCTAAAGTAAATTCAAAACAAAGCATATAAAAATCTGAAAAAATTGTATCATAGGATCATTTTAAAACAGTAATTTAGAGTTCTGTAAAACTGTGCAACCAATTGTCTCCAAATGTTCCTGTATTTGAATAATTTGTTCATGTTTTGAGGAACAATGTGAAGAAATTTCCCTGGACTGAGTATATAATCCCTGAGTTGTGGCTTTGATTCTGACCAAATTCACAGGACACATCTTACATTTCCTCAAAATAATCACCCTGGTTCTCCCTTTCTTCAGTCTGTAAGAGGAGGTTTTTGGATTAAGTGATTCTTAAGGGCTATTTCACCTCCAGAATTCTCAGTATCCATGTAAATAACTGGACATGATATATCATAAATGCTGCCTCTACTTAAAATGAGCAAAGTGGCCAAGGCAATGAATGTTTTGTGAAAGCTTGCATACATATCCGCACACTCACATTGTCAAGCATAGAGTTCTCTCTATACATAATGAGCATGGAATTAGCTATATCCTGGTGAAAACCACGCTGGCTCTGTGTTCACTGAGTGCTTAATTTATCCTTAGCACATAAAGATGCCAGGTGTTATCAATGTGAAATAAAACTCAGCAGTTTTTAGTCAAACTAGCACTGTTCCACACCACTCTCTCAGAAAAGGATTCAAGCAGGCAGAAATGTGAGTGGAGAGACATGTTTTATTGGTTGTTCACCCTTGCCAGAGCCTCAATTTCTAGTCTTCAGTCTGTTTTAATTGATGAAAAGAAGTCACTAAAAATCACTCATCATGTGTGTAGGTGTGGCCCAGAAGGAGGCCCCCCTAATGAGACAGAAACTCCCACCTATAAGGCGTCTTTCTAGATTCAATGTGGAATCCTACCCCTAGAAATAATGAGGAGCCAAAAGCCTGCTTTCCCCTTGAATTCTTTAGTAAAGGTGAGACAAGAAGACTTTATGAAGGTCACAGTGAAAGGCAGGTTAAGAATTTACCTTTCTAATAAAAGTCTCTGTGAAAAAGATACACAATATGGCAGATGGATTGCAGTATATTAATCCTCCATTCGAGAAAAGAAAACACACAAAAAAGGTCTTTGTCATTATCAGCTCTGGCACAGGAACACTCTCAAAACTTATCAGGCAAGCAAATTGAGCCCCAAACACTAAGTCATTATATTTAAAAGCAAGACACAGCAGAGACTTCCTGGGAAGTCTCTGAGCAGGATGGTGTGGGAACCTTCCAGGGGGGAAAAAAAATCTGCCACTTTCTCACCCAGGGATAAAATAAAACATTCACAGGAGTGGTAGACTTGTATGACTGTCATCTCAATACGCAATGAATAATGAGGGATGGGAACTGGCTGAAGAGGGAAGAAAGTTTCTCAGTGGAGGGTGTGGTGAGCAGAAAACCCCGAGGGCTGCAGAGGGATTAGGCTCACAGACTTGTGAGTCTAGGTGGCTGATTCAAACTGAATCAGAAATCCTGAGGAAAGCCCTGGTCTTCTCTTCCTTCTTGGATTCCCTCACTCTTATTCTCTTTGGGAAGGAATTTCTGACAGGAGGCACTCCCCTGGGTGGTGCCAAGATGGTTTGTTGAGTAACTGAATGGGACCATGTTTTCTAAGTCCTTCTCCCTAAACGTGGGGCTGTCTAGACGGGTCTAGGCCTAAGGCTACCTCCCCTGGTAAGTCGGTTATTACAAGCACATGTCCTAGGAACTGTGGCCAGGCAGGGAGCTAAAGATTCTATCCTGTGTGTGGACTCCCGTTATGACAGAGGCCCCCAGAGCCGTACATTTCGATGGCACTGAAATTTAAGGCATCCGGTCCTCTTTTATTCTATGCTGTGTGGACAGTAGGTCTCAGTGGGCTGCTGCCTGGTTGTATGATGTACTGGGGGAACGGGAGGAAGGGCTGGGATGGGAAGGAGGAGCAGGCAGGAGTGGAGGAAGCAATGATGGGGTCCACAAGCATCACTGCTGAACCCTCTCCTGAGTTTTCCCCTTGTGGAGCTTGGGGCATGCTGCAAGCAAGCATGTGGGTAAACAAAGATCACTTGGAAGTCAACTAAACCAGCACCCACACAAACTTTGCCTCAGTTCAGTGAGGCCTGAAACGAGGGGAAGGGGAATACTGTGCAGGTTCTCAGGTGCAGGCTCCAGGCCGTTAGCATCAACAACCTGGGAACTTGTTATAAATGCAAATTCTCAGGTCCCACCCCAGGCCTACCTAATCTGAAATCTGAGGGTGGGGCCCAACAATCTGTGTTTGAACAAGTCCTAGAGGTAGTCCTGATACAGGGCAGAACCACTGTTTAGAAGGAGCACTGAGAAGTGGCCTAAAGAAATCTGACTGGGCATATGATTTGTTCCAGTTTGGGGTACTTGAGGGATAAAGTCTGGACATGGGGAACATACATACAAGAGAAGAAGCTGGCTAATCAGCAGGTTTTCCAGAAGTTCTACCTGCAGACATAATGCCAAAGAAAAAGCCCTGGCTGACATACGGGACTGAGCCTGGATGGGAGTGCCAGGACTTGTTTTAAAAATGCAAATCTTGGTTTCCCGGTTTAGACTACAGTAGAATCTGCCAGTTCAATTCTTTGTCTTCTCATCCACTGCAGGAAGCAGGACAGGAAAAAGGAATTTGAAGAGGAAGGAGTGGAAAGAAAAAAAGTCCTACATTCCTTCCTTAATTGTGTGTCTAAAAATCTGGACCTCTCCAGAAGCTATCCTGAGGCAATGCCAAGAACCTCCCACTCTTAAAAGATATTTCTCATTATTTATAAATCATCTCTTTATATTTCTTATGTCATGTGTATAAAAATGTACACTTACATCACATAACTTCTTTACTTCCTTTGTGTTCCTGGCCTGCTGGGATGTGGAAATACAACAGATGACACATACAACTATTAGCAACATGTGAAAACAGGTGACTAAATCCAACGTCAAGTTCAGTAAGAGAAAACAAAGAGAGGTCTAGTTAGTTTCAAAGCAACGTTGTACAATTCAGTTTCAAGGATGGATAAGCCTTGGAAAGATGAGCAGGAGATGAGAGTGAATGTCAGAATGTCAGTATCATCAGAGGAAAGCAAAGGATAAATCAATTAAAATATATATGTGGAATCTAGAAAAATGGTACAGGCAAACCTATTTGCAAAGCAGAAATAAAGACACCGATAGAGAAAACAAATGTGTGGACACCAAGGCAGGGAAAGGGCAGGGTGGGATAAATTGAGAGACTGGGATTGACATATATACACTACACTTCCCTGGTGGCTCAGACAGTAAAGAATCCGCCTGCAATGCAGGAGACCTGGGTTCGATCCCTGGGTTGGGAAGATCCCCTGGAGAAGAGCATGGCAACCCGCTCCAATATTCTTGCCTGGAGAATCCCCATGGACAGAGGAGCCTGGTGGGCTACAGTCCAAAGGGTCTCAAAGAGTTGGACACGACTAAGTCAGAGTGACTAAACTCAGCACAGCACATGTATAAGACAGATAACTAATGAAAACCTGCTGTGTAGCACAGGGACCTCTACTCAGTGCTCTGTGGTGACCTAACGGGAAGGTAATCCAAAAGGACAGGATCCAGATATACGTAGAGCTGATGCACTCTGCTGTACAGTGGGAACCAGCACAGCATCATAAAGCAACTACGAAAGAGACAGCGTCAGCCGCTCAGTCGTGTCTGACTCTTTGAAACCCCACAGACTGTATCTTGCCAGGCTCCTCTGTCCATGGCACTCTCCAGGCAAGAATACTGGAGTGGGTTGCCATTCCCTTCTCCAGGAAATCTTCCCCACCAGGGATTGACCTCGGGTCTCCTGCACTGCAGGCGTTCTTTACTGTTTGAGTCACTGCATCTGCAGCTCTACCTCAATTAAAAAAAAAAAAAAAAGATAATGAGATACACATTGCAATAAAATCACACTTGACCAACTGCAGAGGTAACAAAGATGGAGATATCAAATAGCTAACAAACCCAAAGGACCCAAAACAAAAGGAAACAATTTCCATCTCAATGTAAAGGCATCGCTGGAGGAGCGCTCCACCACGGTGGAGCTGTCGCCCAGTACAGGGATGAAAATGTCCGGTCAGCTCTCCCAGGACCCCTTTTCAGCCTGGGGCAGACGTCACTCTCAGAGCCTGAGCTTCGCTCTGCTTACACTCGCCTCAGAGCTCTCCACAGCCAGCAGCCAGTCGCCCAGAGGTGCTATTTCGCCATCTACACCAGCCTGCTATGGACCTGCGCCGGCAAGTCCCTTCTGCTGCCGGCTCGGCCTCTCGTTGCTTTGCCACAGGAGCACTCTGCCATTGGTGCCCCAAAAGGTGCCTGCTCTAACTAGTATTCGCTATTATAATTCCAGAATAGACCAAGGGGTAATGATAGGAAATGTGTGTTTTATTTTCATTCCAATATTTTATATGCACAAATGCATTTCCAATTTCAACCAAGGGGGGAAAAATTAATGATTCTGAAAGTATAAAAATGCAAAACCATGCAATTATAAAAATGAATAGTGCATGTAGAGATTATATAGGTCTATCCCAAATGTGGGGCATTTTCGAGTGGTACATGATATTCTGTAATTTTTTAATTAAGTTTTCTTTTTAATTTGCAACAATTATGTACTTCTAACACATACTATAAAAGCACGACATCAAACCCTTGCATTCATGGGTAGTACCGCTTATGTCAAAGATAAGTAAAAGCAAAGAAAGAAATTAGCTTAGAGGAAAAGATTAAGCAAGTAATAGTGCAGGGGGCCAAAATCTTGAAGGTGACATCAGATGGGTGATCATCTGAGAAACACTGTCGTATAAATGTGTGTGCAAGTGATGAGCCTCAGCTAATTTCCCTGCTGATTTATGATGCCTTAAGGAGAGCATGCCAACTGCCCAGCTACACAGCACTAATGTTCCCAACTGCCCCCACATTAAACGGGAAGTTACTCTTGCTGTATAATAATTGAATTACACTAAAACTTTATGATTTAAAAACAGCTTACTTCTGAACTTAGATACGACTCAAGTCAGAGAAAAGCCTAGCCCTTTATCTGACCCACAATCTACAATTAATATGGCTCTGTCCTCAGTAACAAGTAACTAGTGTCAACCTCACTTAACTCTGCCAGATAGTCTCTCAATTAGCACTACCCATTACCACCACCAAAAAGCAACAGCACGGGGTAACCTGCCACTGCTTCCACGGGTGCTCATTTCCTCTGACAACTGACAACAACAAAATCTCATTCTAGTTTATGACAAAATCCCATTCTATTTTATCTTTGCCACTTGCAACATGGTTCCCCCTTGGAGGTCTACTTCATCTGACATGTTTAGAGGAACCATTTTTATTATCCCATATCTGGATTATATATATATCCTTTTCCTGTTTTAGAACAGTACTAGGTTTCTGTGTTGGAAGCATTTGCCAATAGAGAGTCGAGATAACACTGCAAGAGATGCCATAGGCAGTGCTTTGCCACCCCCTGCCACGTGAAATAAACCTCAAGGTAAACACTAGGTTAGAGGGCAAGTAAGCAAGGCTCTTTCCCTCTTCCTCCTTAAGCCACTCACTAATCTGTACAAGTAAAAATTAACCCGGGATTTTAATTTCCATGCTAGATAAAAATGAGAGACAGTCTAAACCAATAAATACGTCACATGGATTAGTAAAACTCAGCTGAAAATCTTATTTAATTTAGACCATAAGAATCTTTTCAGAAAAATAGACTGAAAAAAATTCTTAAACAGTTCATGGAATTTCCAGGTAACTCTTGAAATAAGTGAGTGTGGGTCTAACTTCCTAACAATGCTACCTTACATCCACCTAGACTACCTTCTGAGCCGCCTCCTCCTCTTTCCATCAACTCTCGGAGTCTAGTCACAGGTCTTGGGGCCCCTCTGAGCCCCAACTCCAGGCACTGATAAAACTTTAAAGAGAAATCATGATGCACTGCCGTCAAGAGTCTCAGTTAGGAGCTCTGCAGAACAAACAGGAACACACTCCAAATGGTAAGATTTCAGGGAAGTTGAGGGAGAAGGGGGAACCTTTACAGAGAGGAGGGGACCCGCAGGCTTCAGAAATGGCTTTTGGGGCTACACGAGCTTGGGAAAAGAAAGTCATATCTTCCACCTTGGATGTACCAGGAGAACATGTCTAACAGCATTCCTGTCACAAACATCGATAAAACTAATCTCAGGGGAGGGGCTCTAGGGCCCTGGCTTATCAAACATGGTGAGGGTAAAGCCGAAAAACTGATGGTGATAATCACCACTATGCATAATCCATGTCCATTTCACAGATTAAGAAGCACAAGGAGGTTTTTTATTTTTTTTAACCGTGTTTAAGTTCATCCAGCTGACAAAATTCAAGCTTTTTCCCATTTTTACCACCTTAGTTTCCCAAAGACCAATAGGTAGATCCAACAAATGTAGCATTTCAATGTACCTTGTAGCTCAAAGTTCAATTTGATGTTCGAAAATGGCTAGGTTTAGCATTTAAACCAAACACAGACACACAAACAAAACAAACAAACAAACAAAACATCCCCACTGACCATTTGCAAATACAGGCCACAAAGATTAGGAAGAATAGTTTATGAGTTGCTCCAGGTACTGATTCTTAATTTGAAAAGCTTGTTTTTATGCATTAATATCACTATTAAGCTTGTTTTAGCACCATGCTATGCTTAATTTGTGATATGTAACAACACAGAAAAAGGAAACCAAAACCCCAGTTCCTGAAATAGAGTCCTTTAATCATAGGACTATGATTAGTCCTTAATCATTTTGTAACTTAATCATTTTTACATCGTTCCTTCTAAGAGTTAGAAGCCAAGTGGGTTAACCATTCAGTTAAAGAAGTGCAGGCATTACGCCTTTTAAATGGACACTCACTCTTCTCATAAATATGGAGCAGAAGGGCTGTTTCTACCAGTCCTCCACTCTAGTGTTGGATTCATGGGAGGCAATTAATTCTGTTTATGGGTTGGCTGACAAGAGAGTTCAGTGAACTAACATCAAATACTTTTCTAGTCCCCTAATTTGCAATTTGGAAAACTAGAAGCAACAATTGTTCCTTTAGAAATCAAAGGAGGTGGCTGGCCTCAGAACTCCCTAGGTTCTGGCCTTTAAAGCTGTTTTCTTGAGAGAATTCTGTGTGACAACTGCACATCTGACGGGTCAGAGCACTTTCTCTTTCTCCTTTATAACTTTATTAAGGAATGAATGCAGCTTGCTCTTTAAGGGCATAAATTTATAGAAGATAAAGACCCTTCACACTTTATGGAAAGGTCAAAGCTGTCCTAAAAATGACCAATGAACCCAACAAATTCTTGACTCAGAGGTCCAAATTATCTATTTCACCATCTGATTTAAAAATAAAATGGCTAAGCCTTCTTTTTCTGGTCTATTATTTATTAGATTTCAATAAAGAAGCTTGCTTTTCATTAAAATTTTGTCACAAGCCGCCCCATACTGTGCTGCCCCCTTGCAAAAGGCATTTTCAATTTCCCCCCCTTTTCTTGAAAGAAGTGATTTTTTGGCTCTTTTCTTTCTTACTGCCAGTCTCTCCAAGTCTTTAAAGAAACCACCAAACAGAACCATTTCCTTTCTCTCTATCTTAAAGAAATATTCAACAAATACATTTATTATTTTAGCACAAATTGACATTCCTTCAAAAGGGAGACTTTTAGACACTAAATCTCACAATTCCCTATTTGTGAAGACTTACATAAAAAAATTACTCCTAAGTGTAGTAGAAAATTAATGTATACATACATGATATGAAAAACATTTGTTCTGACTCATGATACACATGGTACACAAAGATTTAGTAAATACTATAAAACTCAGCTAACAAAGATTGCACAAGTAAGCAAGAAAACTGTAATCGATACCAATGTTCTGAGGTGCTAATGAGACATGTGGGTTGCTTTTGAAGGAAGACAGTCCTTGAATTAACTACTTAAATATTAATAAGTTGTTTTCTGATTAAGGTCAATTTAGGAAGAGAGCAAGTTCAGAAAACATAACAATCCAAAATCTTGACTTTAAATAAACAGGAAATATTATAATACTCAAGACCTGTTTCTGAGTATAAATCTTAGTACCTCACATGTACCAGTACACAATTTTAATAACAGACATGAACTACACTTCTTTTGAACTCCTGGATGGCAAAATACAATCATTTTCTTTATGTTTAACATGAACCTCAACTCAGGTAGTCAAACAAAATCAGACCAATGTGAGACATACTCAATAAGTGGTGGGAATCGGGAAGGTAAGTTTCCCCTTCTGATTGCCTGTATTTTATAAAATTATGCAAACTCCATGCACAGTTGGCTAGCACTGGGACTGTACTCTGATGGCTTGAGGACAGAGAAAAATTAATTTGAAACAAAGAAAAATAGTAATCTGTGAAAATCAATCTCAGATCCAGGGAAGGTCAGGATGTGTGGGAGGGGCCTTTGAGATTGGGAATGCATTTTTGATAAAACCTTATTTTTCCACATCAACTATTTTCTTTTAAGTTAAGAGTAACTGAGGGTAGGAAAAAAAAAAAAAAAAAAAAAGGATGAGAAGCCAGTTCTAAAAGGGAGAGAGGCTGCTTTATCATTTGTCATGGAAAGAAAACACAAGTGCAAGGATGGGGAAGATAAGAGATGTTGGATGATGGGGACAGGAAGCAGGGCAACTATCATCCAGTGTCTTCCTTCCTTTCAGGAAAGCCAAAGGGGTTATCATCTGAGCACAGAGAACTGTCATGATTTCATGAACTTGGAAAATATGGAAATAGTTCAAAACAGCTGTGCTGGAGAAGTGGGTTGCCTAGGTGACTTCACTCACAGTTTGGTTTGTCTTGCCCAGTGTGGGACCAATGCTAGCCTCAAAGCTCCATAAGTGTAGCTCCAAACTCCATTAGGAATGACAAATAGACAGCACATACGCCTCCGCTCCCTGCTAACCTCAAGCAGATAACCGACATTATGAATCAAGCATGCCATCCTCCTCACTGAGCTGAGACAGAGCCTCAGACTCTTTGTCCACAAAGCATATCACACAACCATTACTGATTGGTCAAGGAGGTATCTGAGATGAAACCTAGGCACCATTTTTGAGCAAAGCACAAGAGTCCAGCTGTGGACTTAATTTAACTTATTAGGGTTCCTGATTCCACATACATGGTCAATTATCTCTGTGACACCCCTACCCCGTAAGGACTGGATATTTTGCCCCTGATACCTGCTCTGAGACCTCCTGGACAGCGCCTATGAGTCCAGAGCTGGCCCCCTTGCTCGAGTAAGTCAAAGCTCGAGCCCTCCACCCGTGGAATCTACATGCGTAAGACTGATCCCCTAACTACTACTCACTACACAGAGAAACCAGTGAATCCGTATCCGTCTTGAGTGGCACAGTTCTCTACATTCAAGCTGGATTCTGGACAAAGATACACTAAATGTAAGCAGTTGCCTGGTGACTTGGCACAAAAAGTCAGACCCAGTAAACTAGCAAGTCATCCTGAGCCTTCCCATGCCTTCCAAGTTTGAGGACCACAGCCTGAAAGATCAGATCATTCCTGGCCTCAAGTCTTCCTCTAAATCATCATTCCTGAAACATGCCTATGATTGCCCTGAAGCCCAGGAAATGTCTCCAAGAATGTCAATAGCTAGCTCTCTCTCCAGATATCCCCCTTCAGTGGAGCCCCTGACAGTCTGGGGAGTAAGCTCAGAACAAGGGCCTTATTCCCTAGAGATCCTGTGTCACCCTCTGAACAGGGAACCTAAGAGAATCATGTCTGTCAAAGTCTACCTACCTTGGTCCCACCCAGATCTGTCCTCAGGTTTTACTGGGCTTGCTGGCTCATTAATTAGACCAAATCCCTGGCCTTGGCTGGTGGTGGGGGTAAGGTGGGGGTGGGTATTAATCATGACTATGATGACAGATTCCAGGATCCTAGTATGTAAGCCCTGCCAAGTTCCATGAAACCCTTGATTCAGTTCTTTCTTTGGAATCCAGGGATTCTGATCTAGTCATTCTCTGAGGCCCAGGTAAGAAGCCACATCTGATAACAGAAGAGTTTGGCAGAAGAATCATCTCCTCTGGGCCAGAGGGAGGGTAAGGGGGTTTCTAATGAGCAGCCAGCTCTACAGATAGTGTGAATTCTGGAAACTTCAGCATGGCCATTCTATTAGCCCAGAAGGAAAGGACCCAAACCTGGCTACCTGTCTCAAGAGCCTTCTATCCTAATGATTCCAACTTCTACTTCAGCCTAACCACAAGTTTTCAATAATTAGATTTTTCACAAGTTAAGGTATCAGGACTCAGTTTGACTCTGATTGCCAACAGTCCAGCTGAAGTGACAACTCCACAAATGCTTAAAAAGGGACAATAGGTACAAATATGGTAGAAAGTAGAGTATTTGCCCTCATAGGTCCTTGAGTTGACATCACAACTCTACCATGTACTACCTCTGACTTTCACCAAATTGCTTGATTTCTCTGAGCTTCAGAAGAACAATGATAAAGTGGAAATAACAGTAAGAAGGTGAGAGGGTCTTGGAGAAGCCTGGAGGTTTGTGTGTCAAGTGCTGGACACAATACAGGTATCCTCAACAATCATACCTACCATGGCAGTCTCTTGTCAAAGTGCAGAATTAACATAAGCATGTCTGAAGTGTAATGTTTGTCCATAATAGGTACTCAACTATATAGAGAGAGAGGGAAAAAAATAACAAATAAATGAATGAGCCAGTCATGTTTGTTACCATGGTGAGACAATATTTTTTAAAAGGAGCCTAGTTCACCAAGCAGTCAGCTTACAGGAGCAGTAGCAATACTTTTCATTCACCTGTTAGCTGGATACTTCAGTTGAAACAAGCAGTGCCTTAAAATTGTTTCTGAAAATCCATCCGATGCACTTAAAACTGTGATTTTTCTTTTGACCTGTAAGTCACATCTGAACATTAATAGGACCCTCAGTAATAAAATTCTGCCTTTGAAGGGGAGAAGTTCTTCAGAAAGTGGGAGCTCTGCAAGAACAAGGGAATAGCCTTATTTTAAAGTTGCATTTCTTTAAATAAATGATAATGCATTATTTCTATGCTGAACTTAGAGTTAAAATTTTCAAGCTTACATGTATATAAAGATTTCTCTCTTTTTTTTTTTTTTTGAAAAGTCAGTTTCCTTTTTAGGCACCCACACTTGAGTTTCAATTCTACAGAGAAAAGAATCTTTCAGGAACTAAAGTGGACATTCTGATAATGGTTAACTGTGTGTCCCAGGGGCAGAGAAAAGCCAATTCCCTAAGGTGTAATTCTGACAGTTGTACTCATCACCACAAGTGTCTATCAGAGTGAAAAAAATGTACATTTTTTTCATAAATAACTAGTGATCCTTCAGTTTTGAGAGTGTTGCAAAATGGAGGGAAGAACACTCCTTAAAAGAATGAAACTGATTATACACATAATTTGCTTGGTAATGCTGGCAACCTGTTTTCTGGCCCCTCAAAGGAAGCTGTGCTCCACTGACATCATAATATTTGAGTCAAATGGTCCTGAGTTCAAGTACCACTTCTGTTACTCAGTAAAAGGTCTACCTTGGGCAAGGTCCTTAACACTGCAAAGCCTTAGTTTCTTAAAACTTCCCCTGGGAACGAGATGTTCTCTGTCCTCTGTCTGCACCCTGATGGATTCTCTCTCACCTTCTACCCTGCTCTGTGCCCAGGGAGGCTGATCTGTGGGCAGCACCATGGATGAGCCAACGGAGGACATTGGCAGGAGGTCGGGGTGGGTCGCTGTTCCCATCAGAGCTCTTGGGAATGGTTACAGTTACCGTGAGTGCCTTTGCCACCCCTTTCCCAGACCACAGACCCGCTGGAAAGATGAAAGGAGATGTTGTGTGTAGAGCCCTTAGCAAAGGACTGTCGTGAATAATGAGTGATGGATGCCACCCGCGTTTGAACCCAAAATAAGCAGATGATGTTTGAGAAGGATCCACAGCTAGTTAAGAGGTTGATTGGACTAATGTGTCACCAAGGTGAGGGGAGCTCTTTGATGAAGTGCGAGGGGATGAAAGCATTTGGTTCTAGCCACTCCCCACTCTCTTCAAGGATCTGTGTGCTGTCTGCTTAGCATATGCCAGTCCTCCTCTGACAAAATTCGAGGGAAAGATTCTCTCCTGAAAAGTAGTCAGAGCAAAACAAATTCCACACCGCCCAACAGAACTGCCATCAGGGGAGGTAGAGCCTCAGAGGTTGTGCCATTTGCTCTGCCAAAGGGAATCGAGATTGAGGCAGTCTGGTGCCAGTCTTGTGCCACTCTCCACGAGTGAGAGCTGCTCTGGAGTAAGCCAGTGAGTGGCTCCTTGAAGGCTGAGGATGCGAAAAACCAGAAAGCGTTGATAAGATGTAGAACAACGTGGTGCTGCTGAGTCGCTCAGCCGGGTCTGACTGTTTACAACCCCATGGGCTGTAGCCGTCCAGACTCCTCTGTCCATGGGATTCTCCAGGCAACGATACTGAAATGAGTTGACATTTCTTTCTCCAGGGGATCTTCCCAAACCAGGGATCAAACCTTTGCCTCCCGCATGGGCAAGAGGCTTCTTTAAGACTGAGCCACCTGGGAAGCCCAGAAGGCTATGTATGTGGGTATAAATACTTGACAGAGCTGTGAGTCAAGCCAGGGATTCAGCGCTTTGATAAATAGACCCTGGGTCAGCCCTGAGCCGAGGAGTTTCCGGTTTTAGATATATCACCCAAAGGCTGAAGGAGCTAACCCTTCCCATCGTTGACCAAGCTACCCAAGAGAAACAGTCTGGAGTATGAAGGCCTGGTTCGATGATTCTCAAAGGATGGCTCCAAGGCCAGCATTAGCATCACCAGAGAACTTGTTAGAAATGCAGATTTTGGTTCCCCACCCCAGACCCACTGAATCAGAATTCTGCCCTTGGGAGAGAGACAGGCTTTAAGAAGCACTTCAGGTGATTCTGATGCACATTCACACTTGAGAACTGCTGTCTTAGCGTGAATGCCCTAGCACTGTACGCGTGTGTTAGTCATTCAGTCGTGTCCAACTCTCTGTGACCCCGTGGACTCCTCTGCCCATGGAATTCTCCTGGACAGAATACTGGAGTGGGCTGCCATTTCCTTCTCCAGAGGATCTTCCCAACCCAGGGATCAAACCTGAGTCTCCTGCATTGCAGGCAGATTCTTTACCAGCTGAGCCACCAGGGATGCTACTGCTATTACTCACTGCTGGCTGTTCCCTTCATATGAATCAAGTAGAGTGCCACTCCACCCTTTACTTGAATCACTGCACTTAACATTTACACATTTACACCAGTTTTGTGACACAGGTACCAGTGGTGGTCCTATTTATGGAAAGTAAGGCTCAGAGAGTTTGCAGAGCCCACCAAGGACACACAGGCAGTCAACGACAGAGCCAGAAACTGAGCTACATCGGCCTTCTACATGCCTAATCTTTTCATTTTGCTGCTCTGCCTCCATAGCAAAGGGAGATACATCCTTGTAAGGTGAAGTGAATTTTTAAAAGAGGTACATTTGTTGAATTTAGTGAACCTTTTCTGTAAGACAACAGAGATCATTTCCTGGATTGCTCAGTGAAACTGGAAGCTGCCCTAACAGGGAACCCACACAAACTTCATGATGGGCTTTACGCTCAGAAAAGCACAGAGAGATATTTAGGAGACAGAAAATGGGCTGACCCAAGGATCTGGCAGCCAGATACATGGCCATCTGGAAAGGATCAAACCTGTGTGCAAGTTTTTGAGTTGCCCAAATAAATGTCTTCTTTGTCTCTACAAGGAAAAAAAAAAAAAAATATATATATATATATATATAAAAATATATGCACATACACAGGTACATACATACATATGACAAAGAACTCATTGCCCATAATTATATCATCAACTGGGGAGGATATAAATTTGGGTCTCTTACCCCCCTACAAAAACAGATCAGACTGAACACAGTGAATAAAAAAATTTTTTTTAAGAGTTTCTATGAATTACTATTTGGAGTATGCTATTATCTGTTGCTACGAAACACCTACATTTTCTTCTCCATACTGATAAAAACAAGGTCTATTTTAACCTGGAGGGGGAAAAAAATACTCAACAGGTATTGATCCTACAGTGATCAATGGCTTATTACAATATTTTTATTTCGACATATTGAAAAACACCTCACTATAAAGCCAAAAGTCTGTTTGAAAATTATATAGCATCATATCTGCACAACATCAACCAGAGGAAAAGGAAAATTAAAAAATAAATTTAAAGAGAGTGTTTTAACTCTCTAAGCAACTCAAAGTGTGGATTTATTTTCACACAGGATTAATTAACCTAATAATGACATTTGTATTTATTCTGAGCAATACCTAGGGAAACTTTTTGAGATATTATCCTTTTATTAAAATGTGCATTTTAATAAATACAGATTATTAAATATGAATTTATATATTTATAGTATTTATAGTATATATAGGTATATGAAAGAAAATGACAATGATTAACAAAATATTCTAAACAAATAAATATTGAGAATATACTTACTTGGAAATCATTCACATTTCAGAACATTTATTAAGTTTATATTTTATGAAGTTACTAATGAAATATAGATAGAATTTACCAATAAGAAGGAGGACACTAATAATGAGCTAAAGTGCCATGTAAATCAATCTAAAGAATCTATTGGGACAATTTAAGAATACCCAAGTAGTGAGTTAGTGAGCCTACATTTTTTTTTTTGTTTCACAAAGTGATTATCCTACATACTTTATTATGATGCAAAAGTCTGGTGCTTATTTGTATGCCCTTCAGTTTTTGCCCCAAACTCTGAAGGCATTAAGTTCATCCTACATATCTCCAGATCCTCAGGAGTTCCTAAGAAAAGCATTATCATTGGTAAAACTAGTATATTTATTGGATTAACTTTGTTTCTTAGGCTGAGGTGACACTACACAGAGGGAGCACAAATGCAAAGGGAGCCAAGTCCAGGAAGACGTTGTGTGAGGTGGGTTGGGTGGTGAAATGGAGAATGTGTATCTTTTTTAAGGGGGACAACTGTTCCTCAGTTCCATGTGACTGTCTCTAGGCAAAAGTGCCAGTCCAGTGTTTCCTGATTTTCTGATTTTTTCAAAGGAAAAAAAGAAATAAATTAGGACCTCAAGGAGAAATCTCTCAAGTTTCAAAGGCTGAATGCAAATCCACAATTTGTCTTTAAACACAACTTATTAGTCTGGGTTTGTGTACAATTACAAAGCCACTTGAAGGTCTTCCAGGAACAATGGGTTTAATATAAGAATTAGGATTTGTGCAAATAATGGGCAAGCTGGAGAGGAGAAAGTCAGGAAAGGCACCGTGGAAGTTCTGGGAACCTCCAGCTAGAGGACAGGAAGGTGACTTGAGAACTCTTCCTGAAGCAACAAAATGGTGGTTCTCAAAGGCTCATGGGCAGGCTCTCTTGCAGAGTCTCTGGACACACCCAACAAGTGGCCATGGTGGTGAAGTGGACTTCAAGCCACAAAGCCACCAGGAATCCCACATCTGCCCACACTTCTGGCCACTCCCCTTCCGCCTTCCACTTCCCCCACCAGTTCTGTTCATTGGCAATCTGAAATCCAAACCACAGAGGAAAGCGGCTCCTGGGGTATGTGCTTCCTGGTCTAGGAGAGTGGGAGTGATGCCAAGTTTTCCACAGACAGTCCTATCCAACACTGGCATACAGTCGCTGGTAAGAGTTCAAAGAACACCACTGGGTTGTAGCCTAAGTTTCTGTTTTCATTCTTCCCTTTCTCCCTTTCTTTCTTCCTCTCTGTCCTCTTCTTTTTTTGTATTTTAATTTCAAGAAAATACCTTCTGAGTGGTTGTCAGGGGGAGAAGAGCATATGATTATAAAGGGATCACATACAAGAATTTTGGGGGATATAAAACTGTTCTATATTAAGAAAAAAGGAAAGGAGAAAAGGAAAAATATATCCATTTGAATGGAGAGTTCCAAAGAATAGCAAGGAGAGAAAAGAAAGCCTTCCTCAGTGATAAGTGCAAAGAAATAGAGGAAAACAATAAAATGGGAAAGACAGAGATCTCTTCAAGAAAATTAGAAATACCAAAGGAACATTTCATGCCAAGATGGGCTCAATTAAGGACAGAAATGGTATGGACCTAACAGAAGCAGAAGATATTAAGAAGAGGTGACAAGAATACACAGAAGAACTGTACCAAAAACTTCTTCATGACCCAGATAATCATGAGAGTGTGATCACTCACCTTGAGCCAGACATCCTGGAATGTGAAGTCAAGTGGGCTTTAGGAGGCATCATTATGAACAAAGATAGTGGAGGTGATAGAATTCCAGTTGAGCTATTTCAAATCCTAAAAGATGATTCTGTGAAAGTGCTGCACTCAATATGCCAGCAAATTTAGAAAACTCAGCAGTGGGCATGGGACTGAAAAAGGTCAGTTTACAGTCAAATCCCAAAGAAAGGCAATGCCAAAGAATGCTCAAACTACTGCACAATTGCACTCTTCTCACACGCTAGTAAAGTAATGCTCAAAATTCTCCAAGCCAGGCTTCAAAAATACATGAACCATGAACTTCCAGATGTTTAAGGTGGTTTTACAAAAGGCAGGAGAACCACAGATCAAATTGCCAACATCTGCTGGATCACTGAAAAAGCAAGAATTCCAGAAAAACATCTACTTCTGCTTTAATGACTATGCCTAAGCCTTTGACTGTGTGGATCACAATAAACGGTGGAAAATTTTGAAAGAGATGGGAATACCAGACCACCTGACCTGCCTCTTGAGAAATCTGTAGGCAGATTAGGAAGCAACAGTTAGAACTGGACATGGAACAACAGACTGGTTCCAAATAGGAAAAGGAGTATGTCAAGCCTGTATATTGTCACCCTGTTTATTTAATTTACATGCATAGTACATCATGAGAAAACCTGGGCTGGATGAAACACATGCTGGGATCAAGATTGCCACATGAAATATCAATAACCTCAGATATGCAGTTAACACCACCCTTATGGCAGAAAGTGAAGAGGAACTAAAGGGCCTCTTGATGAAAGTGAAAGAGGAATGTGAAAAAGTTGCCTTAAAGCTAAACATTCAGAAAACTAAGATCATGGCATCTGGTCCCATCACTTCATGGCAAATAGATGGGGAAACAGTGGAAACAATAGCTGATTTTATTTTAGGGGGCTCTGAAATCACTGCAGATGGTGACTGCAGCCATGAAATTAAAAGACGCTTAGTCCTTGGAAGAAAAGTTATGACCAACGTAGACAGCGTATCAAAAAGCAGAGACATCACTTTACCAACAAAGGTCTATCTAGTTAAGGCTATGGTTTTTCCAGTAGTCATGTGTGGATGTGAGAGTTGGACTATAAAGAAAGCTGAGTGCAGAAGAATTGATGCTTTTGAACTGTGGTGTTGCAGAAGACTCTTGAGAGTCCCTTGGACTGCAAGGAGATCCAACCAGTCCATCCTAAAGGAAATTTGTCCTGAATATTCATGGGAAGGACTGATGTTGAAGCTGGAACTCCAACGCTTTGGCCACCTCATGCAAAGAACTGTCTTATTGGAAAAGACCCTGATTCTGGGAAAGATTGAAGTCAGGAGGAGAAAGGGATGACAGAGGATGAGATGGTTGGATGGCATCACCAATTCGATGGGCATGACTTTAAGAGTAAGCCCCGGGAGTTAGTGATGGACAGAGAGGCCTGGCATGCTGCCCCTCATGGGGTCACAAAGAGTTGGACATGACTGAGCAACTGAACCTAACTGAACTGAATATTCTAATACTGATAGTGGTTACACAAATCTATATATGTGTTAATTCATATAACTGTACCAAGAGAAGTCAGTTTTGCCAAAAGACAGTAAAATTACTCAATTTTCAGATTAAAACATCAAGAAAAAAGAATTAAATTAATGAAGTACATAAACTCTGAGATATATAGAACTTGTAAAACTGAACTATACTACCTGGGGCCTTATAGAAAGTCAGGAATAAGTAGAAGGTTAAGTGACAGATAACTTTAAACTAATCAAGGCATATAATCCACTATTAATACCTAGATGTTGGTCTTTCATAAAGGTAAATAATCCTGTTCAAAACTGCACCAGGATCTTGCTCATTACATGAAAAGGTAGTTCTCATATAGCATTTACTTTTGTTTAAGGGAAATCAGTCAAATGCTGTTAATCCCAGTTGTGATTATAAAAAATACCTACTGAAAAAACAGTAGAAAACAAAATTCATTCTGACAAAATACAGTTCTGTGACTGGGAAAGAATATGTATCAGCCATTACTACGAGACAGTTAAACAGATTGACTAAACTCAAGAGGAAAAACAACTTACAAAGCACTTGCCATGTCTACCTGCATACCGACTTGGATGAAAATCCAGTGGATAGAAAGAGAAAAAACATCTGTATCACACTGCTTTGACAAAGGCTACATAACTTGCATAAAAATGCATATTGTTCAAATTGCTTAAATGTAGACATTTAATATACATAAAGTCTCTTTCAATGATTCATCTTATCCACATCCTTACTCGTGATGACTCTGTCTCATCAGTTGCCTGCCACCCTCTTCCCCTACACTTTGCAAATATCAAGTCAAAATTCAACACTTGGTTGATGTAGACAAAATCTTTCAACTCATGCCTGCTTCCACTCATACTGGAGCACTTTTCAACTGTCACTTCAGAATGTCAGTGATTAGCATGCAAAAGCTTTATTTAATTTCTTTATTTCTTTTCAGGGAAAAGAGGTTAGAAACAGCTGTCATTCAGGTGATGAATACAAACTGCCAGCCTTTGAAACAGCAGGTGAAGTAGTTGAGGTTGGAATGAATTAGCATTTAGAAAACCCCCACACTGGATTTTACCCTCACAAAGAAATGGCTGTCCTTCTTTGCATATTATTTCATTTTTAAAGTAGCTCAGATATAATGCACCGTGCAAGTGTATATACAGCCAAAAGTTTGAAAGTTCAGAAACAAAGAAAAAACTTTTCTGTTCTTTCAAAAAAATCGAGGCTTATATACATGAGTGTAAACACAACATCTGGTCAAAAGTCACACAATGTAGGCCTTTAAAAAATGACATTCAGGGGGTCAAGATGATCTCAGGGTCACCTGGGGTCTTTCAACAGTAACATTCAAGATCCTCCTCAGTGCTGGCCACATGATATGTTGCAAATCAAATGGCACTGAAGCCATTTGATTTGCAAAATATTATAAAAGGAAGAATATTTTCTAAAAGAAATCTCCCCATGGCCACAAATTCTGTCTGGTTTCAGCTTCATTAAGGTCATATCCTCAGAGTACATCAAATATCTTAGCCCTCCTCCCCCAAAAAGGTAACTCTTCTGCTGTTTCAGAACTGCATCGTATTTATTAAGTCTGAACAACTGGATGTTTAAAACAAGCCATTGTAAGTCATATGGCATTTAATATATAGAATAAACTTTTTCTAAAAGTGCAATGACTGATAACAGATATTTAGTGACAAGTAATAAATGGCCTCCAAGAGTAGGAAAGAGCTATGCAATATTGGTGTGCCCACAGAAAACCAGGATAGTGACACTAATTAAAAGCTCATTATCATTGCCTGGATGCCAAATGTGAGAACAAAGGGTTTCTTGACCTTAAACAGGGCCAGGGTCAGGGCAGAGGTTCTGATTGTGAGGAAGATAAGTCTCTGTTTCCATAATATAACAGGACTGAGCCCTCTTTATTCACAAGAACTTTCCTTTGAGAATCAGAACTAATTACGAAAGGAAGCATTTCCTGTGAGGCAGGAAGACTTGCTCTTCAGAGGCTCAAGTGAGACCATATTTTGTCCTACAACTAAACCACCACCACCACCAGCTCTCCCCCTCCACCTGCACGACCTACCTCCTACTATCTTTCTGCAGCCCTCACTCACTACCTCCACCCGCTCCCAGTCCTGGCTAGGCCTCTGTCCCCAACTCACCCCCCATGCCCTAGGCCTCCTCCTCATGGGCACCTTCCCATCCCAACCTCTTGGCTAGCTCCATCCTTACCCACCTACCTCTACCTCTTTTTCTCCATCTACCTCTTTTTCAGCACTAAGCCCTTCCTACTTCATATTATTTCGTGCTATTTACTTAGCCTATCCTTGTTTACTTCCTTAAAGTTCCCCTTGGTAGCTTCCTTATAAATCCCCAAGTGGCAGACTGAATCTTTTTCTTTGGTTTATTTCCTCCTGCGCCTAACTCAATCTGATATGATGACAAAATGGTTAAATCAGAACACGTGTTCCTCTCCCTCTCTTCACTGGCTGCGACGGAAAACAAGGTCCCCTGGCTATTTCCAGGAGGAGCAGGCTTCCTCACTGCTTGTTACAGAAGAAAGGGCCAGGCAGACACAGATCCACTATGAAGCCAGTAAGTCTTAAGTACTGGGCCCTGAACATGTGTGAGTGGGGCCCTAGCAATTTTTCATTTGCAACTTTGCATTATTTTTCTTAAGAGGGACCTTGAAGCTATAAAAGCTTCTAGACCTACAGAACTTGGATCAGTAGGCCCTGGAGGAAAGAGGTACCAATATTTACTGCTAAGGATTAGCAGTTTTTATGTGCCTATTTTATTCTACTCTACTATCAGTTCAGTTCAGTTGCTCAGTTGCGTCCGACTCTTTGCGACCCCATGGACTGCAGCACACCAGGCCTCCCTGTCCATCACCAACTCCCGGAGTTTACCCAAACTCCTGTCCATCGAGTCGGTGATGCCATCCAACCATCTCATCCTCTGTCATCCCCTTCTCCTGTTGCCTTCAATCTTTCCCAGCACCGGGGTCTTTTCCAAGGAGTTGGCTCTTCTCATCAGGTGGCCAAAGTATTTGTGCTTCAGCATTAGTCCTTCCAACAAATATTCAGGGTTGGTTTCCTTTAGGACTGACTGGTTTAATCTATAGGCACAAGTAAAGATGAAGTGGCTAAAAGCTTGTGTAGTGTTTTCAGGAGGTATTTGAAGAGATGACTTATGAGACCTAGAGCAGACAAGGGCATTTCTTTACTGGTCAGCACAGATTCAGCAAGGACAAGTCACCCAGAAATGGCCTCAGTTCTTACTTAAAGATAAGTTTCTTTCCTGTCTCAGGGCTTTTGCACTTGATGTTCCCTCGGTGTCCGATTATGCAACCTCATAGACAGCAGCCCACCAGACTCCCCTGTCCCTGGGATTCTCCAGGCAAGAACACTGGAGTGGGTTGCCATTTCCTTCTCCAGTGCATGCATTCATGCTATGTCTCCTCAGTCATGTCCAACTCTGAGACCCTATGGACAGCAGCCCACCAGGCTCCTCTGTCCACAGGATATCCTAGGCAAGAATACTGGAGTGGGTTGCCATTTCCTTCTCCAGTTAGGAAAAGATCCCCAGGCAATTCTAATATTCCATTCCACACTCAAATCTAGCCATTGTGGGAAATCCCTGAATTTCTAGAAAAACTCTAAAGCTGCCTAGTGGAATATCATATATCTTTGGTTGAGGCTGTTTTATCAAGGAATCAGAGGACTGTGTTTCAGCTGGCTACAACAGGGTTGCCTAGGGCAGGGGTCCCCAAACTCCGGGCCACAGACCAGCACCTCCTGTCAGATCAGCAGTGGCATTAAATTAAAGTGTACAACACATGTAATGTGTTTGCCCCATCCCCAAACCATTCCCTCCACCCCCGGTCCGTTGAAAAACTGTCTTCCGTGAGCTCGGTCCCTGGTGCACAGAAGGTTGGAGACTACTGGCCTAGGGAACCACCACCAACAACAGCAAACCCACGTTTGCATTCCTGGACTCATCTGAAATTGACTGAATCTCAGAGGCATGCCTGAAAAGTCAGTAGAATAGAAATCCTTCCAGGAGGTTCTGAGAGGCAGCTACAGGGTTTGAACATGCTGGGTGACCAAACCAGGACTCACAGAGACTTTAACAGACTTGAAGAATGTGCCCAAAAAGACAATACACGTGATGCTGAAGTTTCATAATCTCAGAATCTCCCACATGGACCACAGCAATGACCTCTACCACCCTTGGCTTCTGGTCACAAACAGGGAGCCCCCTCACGAAGGAAGGAGACCGAAGGAAGAGAGGGGAGTGAGGTCTGGGCTTTCATTCCTTGAGCCTTCTCCACTGGAGATCTGTCTTCAACTGAAGGGCAGGCCTTCTACGATTCCCTCCCTCCAGAGAGATTCTTTATTAAATTCAACATGCATGCACTGAGTTCCTGAGCTGTTTCCTTAACTGTAACGTGGAATGAATAATGACAATAATAATTATAATAGCATATCTCTTTTGAGAGTATGAGGATTGAGTGAGTTACCACCTACAAAGCAGTTAAAATGATTCTTAGAGTAAAAACACGTATTTTATACATATGTTTTAAATAAATAAAAATTCTTATACCCATTGTGCAAATTTCAGATAAAACCAGTATCTTTCACAAAGAAAAGTGGCTTATTTTTTCTATAAATAGCCAAGTATTTTTTAATGGCCAAACATTTTCTGCAGAAATTATTTTTGTCTACAGAGGGCTATTAAATTATAGACTATGACATTAAAATAAATGTTTGAGACACTGAACCACTCACAACAATAGAAACTTTAAAAATACTTTAGAGATTAAAAATTCTGATATTTTATTTCTGGGCTGAAATGCAGAGAACACAGTTTAGAAGAGGCAATGCTGGCATTTTAATGACCCATGTCAGCCCCAGCCTTGTTGTCACAGATCATCACAGTGTGTTCTCTGCTTATAGAGAAAGAAACCTGAATAAAACTTCAAACTTATCCAAACAGGACAGTAATATCCAGCATGGATGAAGAATTGTATTAAAGTTTAAGGTTTCAAAAGCCATGAAGCCTGATGCTGACAACTGTGACAAGTTTCACTGAAGGGGGAAAAAGGCAGTCATGCTAGAAGAAAATTTCTTCCTGAAAACTACTCATTCAATCTGTTAGTATTAATTTAAGAAACCCAACAACTATATTTGTGTGTATAACTGGCATCGCATTTTCAGACAGCTAAACTTTTAGTGATATCATTTTCCATCTTTCATTATCATTCTCTCTGCATCATTTAATCTTTGACTTTAATTGACCCTTTGGGATCATTTGGAGTTTGAGAACACAGATGGTCCCTGCCTTGTGATGTTTTGACTTTCCAGTGGTAGGAAAGCCATAAGCCTTCAGCAGAAACCATGCTTCAAGTTTCGATCTTTTCCTGGTCTAGTGACGCGTGATGTGATCTGCTCTTCCGGCGCTGGCCAGTGGCAGTGAGCGGCAGCGCCCGCAGCCACTGACTGGGTCCCCAGGGTGAACAGCTGGCACACGGACGAACTGACAGCCATCCTGGGCGTAGACAACTGCTCTTTTACCCACTTTCGGTACGCTGCCCAACAACTCACATGAGCCATCCCGCTCTTTACTATAATGTAGATTTTGTGTTAGATGGTTTTGCCCAACTGTCAGCTAGTTTAAGCGTTCTGAGTGTATTTAAGGATGTCTGGGGTAAATGCTGATGTTCCATAGATTAGGTGTATTAAATGCATTTTAAATTTAAGATATTTCCAATTTATGATGGATTTAATGGGATGCAATGGAGATGTTTGTATGGACATCTGTGTTTAAAGAAAAAAGATGGATGCCTTTTAAAAGGTTTTCTGGGATCCACAAGAAGCAAGGGAAGGAGTTGTACGTATTGGGGAGAAAGGGGTAAACAGAGCCAAGTGATGTGAATGGTTAGGTTTTCCTGTCTACCTGTGTCTAAGGCATGATGCCTGCTCAGCTGAGAGTTGGCACCGTGGCTGTTCTTTCAGCTCATCTCCAATTGTGAAACAGTGGTTCTAAATGAAACAGTCTTAGCTATGGGTGATAGCTGAACTTCCGGTAACCCTCTTCTCCCAAGGAATGAGGACGATCAGGTGCCTACACCTGCTCTTCTCCTTCCCAGAATCAGGGACTGGTCCTCCCAGGTAGGGCCCTGGACCATGCATTTGCTCAGTTTGGTGGGTTTTTTAAAAATTATATATTTATTTGGCTGTGTCAGGTTTTAGCTGTAGTACGTGGAATCTTTAGCTGTGGCATGTGGGATCTAGCCTTCTGTGAGTGAATATTTCCTGATTGCTTCCCGAATGCTCTTCTGTAGTAGAAAATGTTTAGGACACTATAAGAATAGAGGCTTTATCTGTCACTTCTGTGACTTCCGTGCCTAGAATAGTGCCTGGGACATGGTAGGTGATCCATAAATACCTTTTGAGTCAACAAAAATGTAAAGATCAATTAGAAATCCTGAGCACTAGTTCTGGACACTAGTGTGAGCAAGCCACATGGCAGGCATTTGAGCAGCATCAGCTCCGTCTCCAGGACTGTTAAAAGCCAGGTGCTGTTCCCATTCTCAGTTTACAGATGAAAACACTGAGGTAAAGGAAAGGCAAGAAACTCCTAGGATCTCACAGCTTAGAAACAGAAGATCTGGAGTTGAACTTCGACAGCTGAACTCTAGAATCCAAGCTGAGAGCCCCACAGTGAATAAGAATGTTGCTAATCCCTACTTTCTCTTTTTCCCTTTCCATGTAAGCACTTGAAAACTCAGTTACAGCTTTCACTGATGGGAAATAATTCGAGGCTGACAACAAAGTCGAAAAATGACTCTAGGTTGACAAAGTGCTTACTGATAAGTACGGCTTTCCAGGTGGTACTAGCTGTAAAGGATGTGCCCACCAATGCAGGAGACACAGGACAGGCAGGTTGGATCCCTTAGTACCATCCCTGGGGTGGAAAGATTCCCCTGAAGGAGGAAAGGGCAACCCACTCCAGTATCCTTGCCTGGAAAATTTTATGGACAAGAGGAGCCTGGCAGGCTATAGCTCATGGGGTCTCAGAATTGGACATGACTGGCCACAGCATTGATAAGTATAAAAATTCAACTATTAATTTTCTCTCATTTTAAACCCCTTCATGAACCTCCCTTAGAGGACAGGGTAGCAAAGCAACCCAAACATAATCATGCTTGAAGTGTAAGAAATCAATGTGCCTAGCTGAAGCTATTGGAAAACTTCTGGTTTTTGAAACAGGAAGAGTGCTCTTAAAGTATTTTTAGGTGTGAAAATAATGCTAGAGTATTTTATTACACATACTTCAAATCTAGTTTTGTCACAAAATGGAGAATCTTCAGTGTTTTTGAGAAGAGGGGCTTGAAAATGTGGCCCACATTATATTTGGAGTTTTCCATGGTTGTTTCATACAGACAACATTCTTCAAAGCATGGCCCTGTTTTGGAATGTAGCATCATGCACTCACATGCCTCATGTAGGATGGTGGGGACTTAGGGCCCATGTTTGGGCTTTAAGCACAGTAAAATATTCCCAGCCAGGAAAACAGACAGGCAGGGGTCCTGAATTTTAATCTTGGCTTTGACACTAACCAGCCATGTCATCTTGGGCAAATCACTTAACTATTCCTTGCTTTGGTTTCTGCAAGGTTGGATTAGGTGACCCTTAGATACCTTCCAGAACTAAAACTATCATCCAATTCAATACTTTTTAAAGCTTTTATTCTTAATAAATTCTAAATCTTAATTTCTGGAGAAGGGAATGGCAACTCACTCTTTACCATCCGAGCCACCATGGAAGCCCTAAAATGGGCAGATGTAGAGAGAGCCCAGATTTACAGAATTTGGACAAGGTTGAGTCTAGAACAGAACAAAATGTAAATATTCCTTCAGACATTCCTTAATGAAACCAATCTTAGTAAAACATCCTTAGATGTCAATACCTAAACCCATGGTATGCCCAGTAAAGTCTATTATGTATATTTGTTGTTGCTATTGTTGCTTTTGTTTGGTTGCTAAGTTGTGTCCGACTCTTGTGACCCCATAGACTGTAGCCTGCCAGCTTCCTCTGTCCATGAGGCAAGGATACTGAAGTGAGTTGCCATTTCCTTCCCCAGGGGATCTTCCCAGCCCAGGGATCAAAGTCGTATCTTCTCTTTGGCTAGTGGATTCTTCACCACTGAGCCACCTTGTATATTTAAGTTAAATTAATATGAAATATGATGAATGCAGTTCTTATTCCAAAGGAAAGGCTCACTCATTCCTAATGAATACATCTCCATAAAGTTTTACATTCGAAAATCCCTTACAAACTTATGGCTACATATATATTTCTAGACTAGGTGAGTGCTATCTATTTATTTTAACAAAAACTCTAGTATCCATGACAAGGAGTGAGGAAAACCAAGAAAGCAACGTGATTCCTTTCAGATCACTGACTCTCTCACTTCTGTCTGAACGTACTTACATTTTTTAAAAAATAATATGCACAATAGTCAGATGTTCGGGTAAGTGCAACACCTGTAATACCTTTCAGTTCGATCCCATCAGCGGCAGATGCAGACGGTTGATTTAGTCAGCGTCCATCCCAATTTACTTTCCAGCTTACTTTCACAGCTATAGTACAGAAGGCAAAGAGCTAAAATCTTAACTCCCGTGTTGTCTTAGGGCTGACAGGTAATGTGGATCCCTCAAGCAGACTCAACAGTGTGAACCTTGAAGATGAAAGTAAGTGTAATGTGTCAGTTGCATGGAAGAATGGCTCTCTGAGAAAGCACGGTGGCAGAGTACTTAGCTCTTTTAAGGCGCTGTGTCAGAGCGCCTAGACGGTAATATACTGTGTCAGGACGCAGGCCGTAGCAGCAGAGGTGGTGCTGCTCAGACACTCAGGTTATAGCTAAACACTCTTCAGGTTCTATCGTCCTTGGCTGCATAACAGCAGCAACAGCATGGATTCTGTAGTAGGCAATCCAGAATCTTAACAACACACAATCTATGCTGCGGTCTTCTTTTTTCTGCTCCGTAAAGTTCTACCCTCTGGTGGGATTAGCTCTAACTACTTATATTTTTACCTTTCACTTTAAACAAAGCTTTTAAAATGACAGTCTCTTATCTAAAGATCCACCCACAGTACATCTTGGAAAATATATCTTAAGTAGATAGAAAAAGGCAATATTCTACTGAAATAATTTCATATATCTCTATATAAGTATATACACATATATATATATGTACATTATAAACATATAAATAAGGTGAGTTTTCTTATTCAAATACTATAACATATATGAGTTGATGAATATCCAAGATATTGAACACTAGGAGTTTTTCTCCTACAATAATGCAAATAGTGACAATAAAAGTATTTTGTTAAAACACATATTCACTGGTATCACAAAGAAAAGCCAATATAATTGTCTCCGATCTGTAAAGCTGTGAAGCTAGTTAATTTCATTCCTGGAGGCATTCAGACTTTTTCAAGTAAATTTTTATAATTAGCCATTGCCTCTGCGGCCCTCCCCCTTTTTCTAGCCCACATACACAAATACAACACACAGCAAGTGAAGGCGTTCTCCCTTCTCAGGAAGAACAATATTCATGTCAACTGGAAGAGCTGAGAGTGCACCCAACAGTTTGGCTTGGCTCTAATTTCCACTTTCTGTAATGTTATACTCACTTCTATCTCATTCAAGTAATCTCTCTGACATGACTATATATGTATGACTTTTTTCATACAGATTTCTGGGGCTGCCTGAGTTTTCAAACATACTCCTCCCTTTTTGTAAAAAAATTTTCAAAAATGTTTTCATTATTAATAATAAACTAGTGAAAGACATTCCAGTACTGCTTATAGTAAACTTTAAATTCCAGCAGAATAGTGAAGACGGGAACCAGAAAGAGTGAGAAAACGAAAACTAACAAAAACCAAGAGGCTACTTGTTCTAGTGCCTTGCTGATTCAGATATGTTGTTTTATTTGTAAGAAGCCAAATCACTTGTCCAAATGCATGGTATACCACAGGGATAAGACTGGGACTCAGCAGGATCTCCAAAGTCATTTCCGTTAGACTCACCAGCGATGTCAGGAACCTGTCTTGTGAATCCCTGTGAATCAAGCACTTGATAAATTGCCTGCTGTATCTCTCCTTTGCATCTCCTTTAATGAACTGCACCAGCACACCTTGCTCAGAAGATGTAATTCAAGATACACAGTCAAATACTGAAATGCAAATACTGCTGTACAATAAACGTAAAAGGGCATGTAAACACAGCAGAGAACGTTGTCACACCACGCACAGAAGGACACTGGCAAAGCACATCCCATACTATGAATCACAAATCTCTGAATGACCAGTGTTTCTGGGGAATATAACAATTCAAAAGCCTTTTATACAAAGAACTGTACAAGTGAAGGCTTCTATGTGTATCCTGCCAAATTCCAATGGGGAAAATGTCATTTTCCTTTATAAAGACGATGACTCACATAGAACCAATGGGCAGAGTCAGAAACAAGTAATGGCCTTTTTAAAAATCTGGCACTTTGATGATTAAGTCATGCCATCAGAAAATTCCCTGAATTTTTTTATTACAGAATAGCATCCTGGTGATCAGGCACAGTGGATAAATCATTATATGTAGCCCCTATTTGAGGCTATTTTTTCTGAAGCTAAGATCAATCTGAGGCAATAAGTAAGGTGAGTTTCCTTTTTCTTGGATTTATTATCCCAAAGCACCACAATGTTATATTACAGAAGACTAAAAAGTATAAAGGAAGCATTTGGAATGGGTGTGAGTTCAGCCAGAGCTGTTAACTCTCATATTTCAAAAGGGCAAAAGGAAAAACCCAGAAGAGCTTATCCTCTGCTGAATACAGGATATGGAAACAGATTTTCTCTAAAGATGGCCACAAAAGACAGCACTGCCTAGTTCCAACTGCCTGCCTCATGAACAGGAGTGACTAAGAAGAAAAAAAGTGCCAACACAATAAATTCAAATAGAACTATTTAATCCAACCTTTAAATAAAGGAGTCTGAGGAGGGAAGGCATTTGGGAATGTAAAGCATATTCCAGGTTGATGGTGCCTATTAGATTGGTAGCTTTCCTTTCAGCCTTCCTTATACTTTTCAAATGTGTTTAATGACAGTAACTTGTGACAGGCAGAGAACAGAATGGGTGATAGAAAACACAATAGTATTTTTGCTTTCATCTGTATCTCTTCAGATCAGAGATGAGGGCTCTGATTTCAGTCTCAGTGCTAGTGCTTGCTGGAGGGGGGTAAAGAGCCAGAACCAAGAGCATATTTGCCTGAGTCTCTCTGAGAGTATTCTGATTCAGACTGAAGTGCTAATAATGATATACAGATCTTAGAGAAACACTTATTAAAAAGATCTCCAAAAAAGACCTTAGTTAAAGGTCTCATCTCCCCTTCCCTAGTTCATAATCACCTTATTCTCGCTTGCTTGATAGACCTTAAACTTTCTATATGTGTGATATTCACCTCTACTTTCACCTAGCAGCATTTTAAAGATTTTATATCACATGCTTACATTAAAAAAAAAAAAACATGATTTTAATGACAAACCAAATTTATGGAAACTAAAAATAGCATTGGTCTAATTTAAAGCATGTTTATAGCAGTTGAAAAGAGACACAATCTACAGGATAATCAACTTATCATTGTATACAATATATATTACCTAAAAGACCCAAAAAGTATTGCTCATGAGTTAGAATTTATTTTTTTTAATGACCAACCATCATAATTTCTTTTCAGACTGAGCACTGAAAAAACGGAAAAAGTGCAGAGAAACATAAGATGAATCATTTTCTACTTTTATGGAGATTCCCATCTTTCTCCTCCAGTCCAGGAAATCCTGAGGCAGATGGCTTTTAACTGAGAATGGTCCTGGAGACCCATGGAGTCAATCACTTTAGGTATTTTGACAAGACAGAGCCCTGGAGTAGGCATGCAAAAGGAAAAAAAAAAAAAAAATCACACTGTTTGAGCCCACCTTAAGGTAAAGATATTTCTCAGCTATCTTACCTCCTGGACAGCTCTGAGTTAACAGCACATCCTGGAGAAACTTAAGGTATTCTATAGCAAATTGGAAGCAGTTGCCTCTCCTACAGTTGCCTCTCCAGAGTTAGCCCTGCCTGAGAATGTCAGGCTCCGACTTTTCAGGAATATTATTTCAGGAAATATTTATTTCCTGCCATATTTTCCACAATTCATATCTCTAAATGAGATGGTGAGGGGAACCAAAGGAATCGACAGAAATGAAACTGTTGGTTTAGGTTATCATGTGAACCTTAAGAAGAACATCATTATTCATTCATTCAAATAATATTTATTGACAACCATCTGTATTTTAGAGGATACAGTACCAAATGAGACAAACAAAATCCCTGTACTCATAAAGCACACCTTCCTGTGGGAGGGACAGATAATAAATAAATTGACCAATATACATGATATGTCTAATGGCAACACGGGATAAAGACAAAGACTTTTTAAACCCAGTTCAAGCTGGATTTAGAAAAGGCAGAGGAACCTGAGGTCAACTTGTCAACATCTGGTGATTTATAGAAAAAGCAAGAGAGTTTCAGGAAAACACCTACTTCTGCTTCACTGACTACGCTAAAGCCTTTGACTGTGTGGATCACAACAAACTGTGGAAAATTCTTAAAGAGTTGGGAATACAAGACCACATTACCTGCCTCCTGAGAAATCTATATTCACATCAAGAAGCAACAGTTAGAACCAGACATGGAACAATGGATTGGTTCCAAATTGGGAAAGGAGTATGTCAAGGCTGTATATTGTCACTCTGAGTATTTAACTTATATGCAGAGTACTTCATGAGAAATGTTGGGCTGGATGAATCACAAGCTGGGATCAAAATTGCCACAAGAAATATCAATAATCTCAGATATGCAGATGACACCATACTTATGGCAGAGAGTGAAGAGGAACTAAAGAGTCTCTTGATGAAAGTGAAAGAGGAGAGTGAAAAAGCTAGCTTCAAACTCAACATTCAAAAAATGAAGATCATGGTATCTGGTCCCATCACTTCATGGCAAATATATGGGGAAACAATGGAAACAGTGGCAGACTTTATTTTCCTGGGCTCCAAAATCACTGCAGATGGTGACTATAGCCATGAAGTTAAAAGATGCTTGCTCCTTGGAAGAAAAGCTATTACCAACCTAGACAGCATATTAAGAAGCAGAGACATTATTTTACTGACAAAGGTCCATAAATCAAAGCTATGGGTTGTTCCAGTAGTAATGTATGGATGTGAGAGTTGGACTATAAACAAAGCTGAGCACTGAAAAATTGATGCTTTTTAACTATGGTGTTAGAGAAGACTCTTGAGAGTCCCTTGAACTGCAAGGAGTTCAAACCAGTCAATCCTAAAGGAAATCAATCCTGAATACTCACTGGAAGGACTGATGCTGAAGCTGAGACTCCAATGCTTTGGCCACCTGATGCAAAGATCTGACTCACTGGGAAAGACCCTGATGCTGGGAAAGATTGAGAGAAGGAGAAGGGGACGACAGAGGATGAGATGGTTGGATGGCATCACTGACTGGATATATATGAGTATAAACAAGCTCTGGGAGTTGGTGATGGACAGGGAAGCCTGACATGCTACATACAGTCCATGGGTCACAAAGAATCAGACACGACCGAGCAACTGAACTGAAGAGATAAAGACAAATAGGGAAATGAGAGAAATATGGAATGGCCAGCTGTTGCTATTTTATGTAGGAAGGCTATGGAAGATTGTACTAACAAAGGTGAATTTTAGGTATAAACCTGAAAGAAGGAGCAGGAAAGAAAGAGATTTCCAGGTGATAGGAGGGGAAGATGTGTGAGGCTTGGGTGGAGTGGGTAAGGAGCAAAAGAGCAGGAGAAGAGGAAGGGCCTTGTGGATTTTATAAGGACTTGAATGAGAATGAGGAGTCAACACAGGGTCTGAAGAAGAGGAGGGACATGATTTGACTTACATTTCTCAAAGCATCACTTCAACTGCAATGTTGAAAATAATCTACGGGAGACAAGGTCTGACGAAAGGAGAAGATTAGGAGAACACAGCAGTGAACCAAGTAAGAAATGATGATGATCAAGATGACTGGACCAGAGAAGAGGAAGTAAAATGATGTGAGACAGGATCAAATGCTGTCTATGTTTGGGAGGTGGAGCCAACAAGATTTTCTGAGAAACTAAACATAGGAGGTAAGAGAAAGAAGGTAAAGGTTTTAGCCTGAACTATGGAAGAGCAGGATTGCCATGGACTGAGAAGAGAAAAACTGGGAGAAGGTATATGTATGTGTGTATGTTTTGGGGAAGTCAGCCAAGAACAAAATTCAGAGATTCTGTTTTGGAAATGATACATTTCAGATGTTTATTACAGATCCAAGTGACAATACTGAGTAGGCAGTTGAAGATACAGGTCTGTAATTCAAAAGAAAGGTCTGAAATGAAATATATACTTGTGATTTATTAGCATATTAAGCCCTGAGTCTAGTTGAGATCACCATGAATGAATGCTGATAGGTAAGAATTTGAGGATTTAACTCTGAGATTCTTCAATATTCAAGGGGCAGTGATATAAGTGAGAAGCAGAAGAAGAGACTGGAAAAGAGCCGTCAGAGAGGTAGGAGGAATCCAGGTAAGGCAATTGTTTTTTGTGGGAGGAGACCCTACTGTGTCAGGAGAGAACTGACAGCTGGCAGCTGAGAATGGATGCATCAAGGCTATAAGACAAGGGTGAGAAGAAGCTTTTTCATCTTCAGCTGTAACCTCTCACTCAAAAGCAAAAGCTTTTGTAGAAATACCCTTTTGGAAATACCCTTTTATATTTGTAACACTTAGAAAGTAAATTATTTTACTTAGATCGTACTGAAATTCTGTTGATGGTTCATGGTTTAAAATGATGTCCCTAAACCATATGCTCAAAATACCCCCAGGCTTTTAAATTCCTTACTGGATGAGGAAATTATTCAATAAAATGAAATTATCTCAGTGACTGTGTTATTAGGAATGTAGCATAGTGATTTTCCAGAAAGACAGATTACCTGACCCAGATGGATAATTTTCTTAGTCTGGTACCATCCAAGTTGATAAAAATCAGATCTAGTCACTGTGTATGACGATTTACCATTTCCCTGCTGGTTATCATTGTATTGTCTGGGGCTTCAAGGAAACTACAGATGTAATGGACAAAGAGTACCTTAAAAGGTCAAGATCCCCAAAAGTTATGAATCAAATTTCTGTCCAGTGGCATATTTTATATACCAAGGGTATATAAGGGCATATGCCCTCTATTCTAGATGTAATGATGAAATAATTTCTAGTATAAAAACTGATATACACCCTCCTCTTCCATTTTTTAAATCTCATATATATATATATATATTTGTGTTTATGTATAAACTGGATTCTAAGCAAATCAAATGGACGTTGTCAATAATAGCCTCCTCCTGTGACTGTAATTAAATGCTTCATAAACTTTGAAAAAAGAAAAAGCTTGACTTACTAAGTTCTCGAATATTATTTGACTTGCATTTTAGAAGTCCTACTTAAATGTGCATGAGTTAATTAGAGATGGCTAATAAGTCATGTACTGTTTTTTTCTACCTAGTCACCTTAAGAATATCCAGGCAGAAGAAAGAGAAAAAAAAAAAAGAGAATAAGGAAGAAAGAAAACAGAAGCAAAGAAACATGGGAGGGAGGGGTGAGGAGGAAGAAGGAAGGACAAAGTACATATTTAAAGAAAGTTAATAGGTATTGGGGAAAAGTTGAAAAACAAATAGTCCTAGACCCATATAAAGCATCATTTTATTTTTCTTTTCTTTTCCTATTTTGGCAAAGCACAAAAACAGTTATTATAATAAAATGCAGGCATCTTCAATACTCTGAATTGTGAGGCCAGGAACAGTAGTAGCAGATTAATTGGGGAGATGCATCCAATTTCACACTGTAATCATAGACACTGCAGAACCTGGAACTCGGTGCTTCCAAACTCCAAGTTGAGAAGTTCTGACAAGGCTACTCTGCAATCGCGGACCCATCAGAAATGTGGCTTCAGGTGCTAAGAGGCTTGGTTAAAGAATCTGATGTGACTTGGTCCTCTTAACTATTTCACGTGCAGTATTAGACAGCCTTCTAAGCCGCGCATAGGGCCTGTGCACTCACAGGGAATTCAACGCGTAGTGTATAGGATATGTTGATACGGAAGCACTGGGATAAATAATCGATTCATTTGGCTGTTTTGTGGGGCACTGTGCTATACCTGTTGCCAGTCCCTCAACTCCATCTTTGTTACAGTTTACCAAGATTACCCATGACACTAAATATAGCTTAGCCTTAACAAAATCCCAGACTGCACAGTGTTCTGGAGATGCCGTTTATGTTGCCATTTGCAAACAGCACATATTCAGAACAGCTGGGCAGACATCATAGCATCTGGAGCAGGAAAGAGCCTTTAGCCATGCAGTGACTAACAAAGATGCCAAGGAACGAAGTGCAAGCGATAACAATTTCATGCTTTTATATAAATGACAATAATGCTTAGCAAAGTGGCTCAAATGTTTCCAATGGTCTCTATTCTTGAGAATTTCCAAAACCAATCTTAAATGTTTCTGAATCAATAGGAATTAGTTTAAATTGTGCTTGTCTCAGGCAAAGTGCTGTAAATCAATCTCCTTCTAAACATACATGAGCAGCTTAAAATTACATCACATGCCATGGCCAACAAGTGTTGGATGCCAAATCTAAATAGAGAAAATCTAATTTTCACTAGATTGAAATATGTAATACAGAAATGGACTTTTAAAATGTCATGGAAAATAACTGCCTTGCCTCTAACTCCAATATGCTCCTTAAATACTCAATATAGACTAGGAAACCAGGTCACAGTAAACATTGGGGGTGGGGAAACTCTGTATAGCGTACAAAAGTTGTCATTTAAACAGATAATTGGCCATAGTTTTCAAAAATTGTGAAAAAAACTGTGCTCCCTATTTCATGTTTATTGCTCACAAAAGGAATGGCACAATATGAGATTTTCATTCTCAAAGACCTTTAAAGAGATGAAACTTACAAAGGTTAATTATTATTTTTAAATAGGTTTACAAATCAAGGGGAAAAAAAGAGCAAGTGACTATCTGAAGGTGTGTGGAGGAACCCATATAGAACAAAAGCCATACAAGAACAAAGCAATCCCCCATCTTCTGTTTATATGTAATCCTTCTATTTTCATGAACTGCATTCATTGCCTCTACAGTTTCATTCTCGAGGAAGTTCAAGAATTAAGAGGAAATGTCAGGAATAGTAAACAAACTTGACACCACCTACAACGCACAGAACTCATACCACCTTAAGGCCTGTAGAGACTGTAACTCTGGATAAATATTTACTTGCCTATTTTATATAAATCATACACATCTAAATTCCAAACCTATGACTATCTTTAAAAAGTTCCATTTTCAATCTATTAAACAAAAAAAAGAAGAAGAAGAAGAAAATACTAAATGAACGCGAGCTGAAAGATCACATTTCAAACCTGAGAAAGTTTTGAATAAAAGTAAATAATAAGCTCCTAAATATATCTGACTAAAGGACTTTCAGGGGAAAAAAAAATACTCTCTAGCTTACCCCTATTTCGAAAACATTAGCTCAAGTCAGATTTGCCAGGCAACACCACTGTTTTCGATTTGCAGGGTGTTTGTAACAATTTACACTAACCCACTATTATCTTGTGGAGCCCTGATGTATTCCCCGGTTATTCACACAAGGAAAGTTAAATTAAAGGCTGAACCTGCATTTTAAAGCCTGGGGCAAGAGAAAGTTGAGTAGGTCACAGAGAAGGAAAACGATTTGGTTTTCACGGAAGACAGGGGAAGGCTCCTCTGTTCAAGCACTGAGGAGCCAAGGTGGGGTGAACTCCAAAGGGAGTCTCCTTTATTTCAGTAAAGAGATTTCTGCAGGGACACTGGCAATAGAGATGCAGAGAAACCTCTAGGAAGGTCTCTCTGCAGGGATCTCAGGTGTGCTCACCTGCTGGGGCCAGGTGAGAGGGAGGCTCTGTAGAAGTCCGGGACTGGCCAGAATCATTGCTCTTAGGAGAGGCTTTGATTTCCTCCAGGAAAGGAAGGTAAGGAGGGTGCCCACGGGGCCAGGGCAAGTGAGAACTTGGAATATTTTCTATTGATTTCTCCTTTTTAAAAAAAATTTTGCTTCATCATTCATTGAAGTTTCTTCTTCCCTAGCTGGTTTAACTTAGGGCCAGTGTTTGTTTATTTTTGTTGTTCTTCTTGATTTCCTGGCAGACTGACAGTCTAAAGAATGTGAGTGCCTGCTTTGAATTAAGCCCCCTGAATCAGATTACTGCTTGCAAAGAGAGCGGTTAGGAAACAGCCAGTTTTGATTCAAGTTAGAAAGAGGCACTCAGGGTTCTGAAAGCAATGCAAGGAGCAAGGAGAACTCGGCTGTATTCCTTGGTTACTTACAAGAAGGCTGGAATAAATTGCTTGTTTGTTTAACAGCTTTTGAAAGTAGTGGATAAATTGCTTTTGGTGACTAAACGTGGCTATGGGAGGTTGAACAATTGGAGTCATTTCCATAATCAGCAATCACTGTTGCTGAAATTAGAGAGAAAAGTAAGTGATAAATAAAGGGAAAACATGTCTGGCAGGAAGCATTATTCAATCAAAAGCCATCCCAAATGGTTAAAAATGTAGCTTACATTACACTCCTGTGAATTTACAACAACATGGAAGAAACGAGACCACTCAATTTCACAGTTCCAGGGGAAAGTGAGGCTCTTTCTGGGACTTTTCCTTTCTCAGCAATGTGTTTGTGATGCATTCCAGATGGACAGGCCTTGAAAAGTGACAGTACCCATCTATTCGTGAGAATGAACACAGGGAGAGTGAGAGTTTTCGCATCTCTGTGTCGCTAAAGCATAAACACCGCAAACCACAAACAATCCAGTTAATCCCACTGGGGAGGACTCTTCAGAACGAGGCGCTTTATCGGCTATCATCAAAGCATCCGGTCTAACTCCCCTTCGCCCAAGTCTCTATGAGTGGACGGAGGGCAGGGTGGTTGATGGAATGGAAATTAAAAGAAAGAGCTCGAGACAGTTGTTTGGATGAAGACACACAGCCGATATTTTAATGGGTGGGGTCACAAGCATGAAACACATCAGCAGTACGTTGTGAGCTCGATTAAAATATAAAAAGATCTTGACGAATTGGACGCGTGACCTAAATCCAACAGAATGGCATTTACAGGAAAGAAATGTTCCAACCGGAACTTGGTTCAGAAAGGCATATGTGTAGATAGAGGAGACGCTACTGAGCAGGGGCCCCTGTAAGAAAGTGCCTGTCGTTTCCATAATCAACTTCAGAAGAAAACAACAGTGGCCGACTTTAAGAAAACACCTTAGCTGATAAGGGGAGGTGACGGTTCTCCTCTGCCGGCTCCACCGAGGTGCAGTCAGTTGTGGTCGACCTGGCCCTGCCATGATCACAGGTAAGAGGGATGCCCACACAAGGCCGCCCCTCCTCTGGTGGATCCCCTCTCCTCTCACCTTCTAAGCAAGCTCCCTTTCTGCTCTCCTTTCTGTTAACTCCTGCCTCCTTCGGGTTCCTTCTCACTGGCATTTGCTCACACTCGGGGCTCTGATCCCATAAATTCCACAATGCCCTGTGTTACTCACCCCTGCCACAGCTGCCCTCTCCTCCTGTTTGGCTGCTGAACCCCTCCAGCGTCGCCATCTGACCCTCAGGGCTCTGACATCTCCCACCGGAGTCTGACCCCTATTCTCGCTGCTCCCCTGGAATAACTCTGTTAACATCACCTATGAGTAAAGAATAGAGCTCAGCGCATATCTTCCTTGGCTGCTGGGCAGGGTTAAATACGGCTGACCGGCCTTTCTGGAATGAGTCTTCTTTGGCCTTCTGGACACAGCCCCCTCCAGGTGTGTCTCCTTAGCCACGAGATGCCCACTCCCAGTTTTCTTGTTTCACTTCGGTGGTGTGTTCTGGAGGATCTTCTTCCTCCGTCCACTCCTCAGGGTTCGGGGGCCGTTCCTCAACGGGTGGAGGGGCCTCCCCAGATGGTGAGTCTGTGCAGGATCGGAGGGCCCCCTGCGCTGCCTCGCAGGGAAGGCCCCTAAGGAGGCCTGCAGGCTCCCTCATCTGGGACCCACAATGGAAGAGTCGGCTGTCTTCATGCAGCAGTGCTCTCAAAGAGTTAACAACACCCGAGATGTTTCAAGAAAAGTCTGCCATAAGGAAGCATTTTTGAGCTTAAGGACCTAGAAGAATAGAGACCTCTGAGTCCTACAAAAGCTCCACAGAGAGGGGCCCTGGAGAGAATCAAGGATACGCAATGGAGGGTGGAGTGAAACGCTGCCACAGAAACACAACGAACTGAACATGATGGAAGAAATGAGGCCTTTGGGCCCTCTGGGAAGGCTGAGGGGACCTGGGAGACCACCCTACCCTGAGGTGGAGAGGTGGAAGCCACCCCTTCCTTGTTTTTTTTTTTTTAATTGAGGTATAGCTGATTTGCAGTAATTTATTTAGAAGCATACAGATTTATAATTTTTAAAGATTATACTCCAGTTATAGTTATTATAAAATATTTGCTGTATCCCCTGCATTGCACAGTATATTCTTCTAGATTATTTTATACCTAATATGTTGCATCTCTTAATCCCCACCACTTTGCTGCCCCTACCCTCTTCCCACTTCCCACTAGTAACCACTAGTCAGCTCTCTAGATCTGTGAGTCTGCCTCTTTTTTTATATTCACTAGTTTGTTGTTTTTCTAGATTCCACATATAAGTGATATCATATACTATTTGTCTTTCTCTGCCTGACTTGTTTCACTTAACATAATACCCTCCAAGTCCATCCATGTTGTCGCAAATGGCAACCTTTCACTCTTTTTAATGGCTGAGTAGTATTCTATTGTATATACATACCACATCTTCTTGCCCATTCATCTGTTGCTAGACACTAAGGCTGTTTTCATATCTTGGTGATTGTAAACAGTGCTGTTATTTCCTTTCCTTTCTTAATGGTCACAACTACTGTTTGTTATTTTTGCACTTAGCATGTGCCAAGAAATGGCTCATTTTGTGGACTGACTGAGTCTCCTTCCTTTTCCCAATCTTTCTCCTCTCTTTCTTCCTCAGAAAGAGAATCTTTAACTCTTCACTGGATTCACAGTGGCCTTTTACCAGGCTCCCCTGAGGTTTCATATGGTCAGGTGACTACATCTGGGCTATAGCTAGAAGTACTGGGTGTACGAACTGTACTTACATTGAAAAGATTTGCACTTCTAAATCTCTTCCACCCAATTATGACGTTTTAAACAGAAAAGCTGAAAGAATGACATTGTCAATACTCCTATACTCACCATCTAGATTTACAATTGTTAACATACTGCTGTGTTTGTTTCATGGCATATCAACTATTTATCTGTTTTATTTTTACCCATTTCAAGGTAGCAGATGTAGGTACAATTTACCCTTAAACTTATCGTGTTTTATATGATTCCAACAGAGAAGGCAATGGCACCCCACTCCAGTACTCTCGGCTGGAAAAATCCCATGGACGGAGGAGCCTGGTGGGCTGCAGTCCATGGGGTCGCGAAGAGTTGGACATGATTGAGCGACTTCACTTTCCCTTTCTACTTTCATGCATTGGAGAAGGCAATGGCAACCCACTCCAGTGTTCTTGCCTGGAGAATCCCAGGGACGGGGGAGCCTGGTGGGCTGCCATCTATGGAGTCACACGGAGTCGGACACGACTGAAGTGACTTAGCAGCAGCAGCAGCATATGTTTCTAACATTTCCCTGAGGTAGTTATCGTCATTTCTGTTTTCCAAAGAGTAAGCAGAGGTTCAGAAGTCCAAGCAACTCACTAGGGTCACACTCTTAGTAACTGATGAACCTCATATTTTGAACTCAATGTCTCTCTCCAAAGCTCAAATTTTTAACCTGTGAATTTTCCATTCCTTCACACCCCCTCTCTCCCTCCCCCTCCCAAGGGACTCTTAGAGTTCCTGAGGCTTTGGGGTATAAAGCACCATTAATCTGATCAGGACTTGGTATGCTGGGGTATTGTAAAAGAGTTCTGATTGCTCAGTTCACCTTGAAAACTAAAAGAGGGGAACTCTGACCCATTTGGAAATAATACCCTTGAGTTCTAGGTGCTGCCTTAGGGTGTCAGAGAAGAGAAACTATATTTTGCATTTCTACTATAAGTATTTCTCTTCAGGAATAAGCAATTCCATTAAATAAAGTATCCCTTTCCCTCTGATTAATTTGAAAGATGTCAGAATTTGAAAAAGCACAGCTCTCTTTTCTTTCCTGAAATTAAATGCTTTATACCTCATTCACTTCTTATAAATAAGACCTATTTATCATAGATCTGCAGACTGTTATACACTTTGGGGTTTCCTCAGCTTCCTTCTAATGGACAAACTTTCTGAAGCTGCTCCTTTGTATTTCATCAAGAATGATGAATCTCAGCCACCTTGATATCATGGCTTGGAAGCTCCCAAAGCAATTGGCTTAGTCATGTATTTTACGATCCATGCTGTGGCCATAAAACTTTTCAAAGTTACGCTCAAGTTCCAATCTACATATCTGAAAACAACACTTTCAATCTGTTCTTTCAGAGTGTTCTCTAGAGGCCCGGCTGCCAGTGGTTACCCACGGCACTGAGTGGCCCCACGAAGTCAGCACACCGCCTCTCGCTGCCAGGGCCAGCAGAGCCCAGAGCTGACCGCATGATCAGCTTCCGGGTCAAACCAGAATGCCATTTAATGAGCTGACAGAAGCGACAGGAGCACAAAATAGCAAGCAGATACACGGTGTGGTATTTGTCAAAGATAAAGAGCTGAGCTTGAGCTTAATGCTTTCCGAAGGTTTTGGAAGACATTCAGATCAACCACCCCAAACGGATTCTGTTCCTTGAACTCCTCACATTTCTCTGATTTGAAGTTGCCATTTTGACACATTAAGCTTCGCTTGGTGGCAATCTTTTGAAGACGCCAGAAATTAGAGTCTGTGCTGATTTCATTGACATGTCTCATGTTTCCACACATGTAGTTTACTGAAAATCTTAAGGGCTAAAGCCAAATTCCATTCTCCTTTATTGTTATATCTTCTTAAAACTAATTTTACACATTGCACACAAATACGCACACATGTTTACAATAAGACTTCCCGTAAAAACACATAGCTTCATTTCTTTGTGGTTATAAAGAAAGCAGAGAAAGAGATGTACAAAACACAATATTTTAATCCAATCATGTGTGCCTTATTGCCCACATTACATAAAATAGGAATTTTTTTTTTTTTTAAATCAGTCATATCTATTGCCATTTCAGATTTGGTCTTCAGAGAGCGTACCATCCCTATAGTTTTTCTATCACATGTAGAGGCTAATTAAATTTGAAAAGAAAAAAAAATTACCTTTCCTGTTTTCTTCAGAATGTGCAAAAGCAACCAATGCAAGATGAAATATAGCATACATTAGGAGAATTAATTTTTGGATGAGTCTGACAGCAGGGCTGAGCTGGAAGCTTATGCCAGCAAAAACTGAAGAGAAGCTATATTTTTTAAAACCAAATATATAGATTTTGAGACAGTACATCCCCTTTTACTTGTATAGATAAATTCTTATAAAAATGAAATTTCTATAGCTGTCACATCTCCGATTAGTCTGAAAACTCTTCCAATAATGAATCATGTGGACAGATCTCTAGTTGCGCTTTTGTGGTTTGTTGGGAGAATCACGCCGCAGGGAACATTTTTTGTCAAGGCAAAGTCTTCCATCATTCAGATGGTGCTTCTTTTCCCTGCTCTCCAAAACTCTATCCATTTTGGCCACTTGGAGTTCTATTCCAAGTTCTGAATTTTGCAAACATCAGTCTGAGTGAGCTGATACATATCACCACCACACACCAAACACTGTGAGGAAGACCCACCTGACACAGGCTGTGTTTGCACCCTGTCAGGTAACAGAGCGGTCTTCAATGATGTGTGCCTTCCTGATGCTCCTTAAGTTTGTGGCAGGGGTGAAAAAACTCCAATTGAGATCAGTTTTAACCGCAAATCCCTGCCATGCTTCCACTGAGAAAGGGAACTGAAAATGCTATAGCTCTCTGTTTTGGCAACAGAGTGAGTGCTTCAGAACTGAAGTGGGAATGCCCAGAAGAGGTAGGTTTGGGGGAATTTCCTTTCAGAAACATCTCTTATGTAAGAAAGGCTGACACTAGCTTAGAGTATAAGGTATTTGCAGCCAGATCAGAAAAAAAAAAAAAAAAAAAAAGATTTTAGTACCATTTAGCTGCCTGGAATTGTGGCCCAAAGAGGCCTGGGAGCTAGCCATACTTAAGCACTGGCTGCTGGCTGATTCTTCCTCATGACAGGCCAGGATACAAACTGTGAAGTATGCACACATGGGAGCCAAGGGCAAGGTCCAGGCCCCCTGAGGAGCTGCAAAATGTCTCAGCCAAGTTTCTGGATGGTGCCCCCACTGCACATCTCTTTCATAAACAACTGAGTGTAGGGGTGAAAGAAGAAAAAAATCTGAATAATTATAAATAACTATTCAACTTGCTTCAGTCTCTTCTTGTCTCATCTTGCATTAGTACTAGCTTGGGAAGACACCATGGTCTCTCAAGCCCTTTGCCTTCAACGTATGTTGATCCCTTGGTCCTTTACTTCTCTAATTGCCAAAGAGTCACAAGCTAGCTTCAGTGGCATATACTGTGAAGTTATCCTTCGGAATTCATCCCTTCCTATCGGCATGTGCTGGCGGGTGGGAAACACTAGAAAGTTTCCTAGAAGACTGACTAGCATGTTCCAACAGGAAACTGGGCAAAGTGTCCTTAGCAATGACTTTTGAAGGTCATCTAGCTCTAAACTTACACTTTATCCCTTTCTACTGTGCATGGGTCAGATGACTGTTGGGATCTAATTATTTTAATCACTTGTAATAGCATTAGTGAGGTGACTAATATGGTAAAGAATCTGTCTACAATGCAGGGGACCTGGGTTCAATCACTAGGTCAGGAAGGTCCCCCGGAGAAGGGAATGACTACCCACTCTATTATTCTTGCCTAGAGATTTCCATGGACAGAGGAGCCTGGCAGGCATCCATGGGGTTGCAAAGAGTCAGACACGACTGAGCAATTAATAATTTCACTTTTCATAGAATATCATAATCACTAAATGTTGAGCTTACTGTAGTTAAATGATTTGAATTATATTTTCTGTAAAATGTAAGTTTGAAAATTATGAATTAGGTTGATGACTTAGGGGTTAGAAGTGCCAGCAGCCCAACAGGAAACAAAAGTCAGAGAAAAGAGCAGGAAGCTGCTGCTCCCCACCCCTCCTCCTTAAGGCTGAGGGACCAGAGGAAGACGTGCGTATCAGCTCACCAGAGTCTAGGGATGGGGCCCACCGTAAGCGCTAGGACTAAATTACCCCTTCCTTTGTCTTCCTATGGGCTCCCCTGGAGGCTCAGATGGCGAAAAATCTGCCGGCAATCATGGAGACCCAGGTGCAATTCCTGGGTTGGGAATATCCCCTGGAGCAGGGAGCAGTAACTCTCTCCAGTACTCTTGCCTGGAGAATCCCATGGACAGGGGATCCTGGTGGGCTACAGTCCATGGGGTCACCAAGAGTTGGACACGACTGAGCAACTGACACATCTGTCTTCCTATAGCACACTGTGGGTTAATGGAATAACCTAAGAATTTTACTGACAAATACAGCACACAGAACACTGTTGCGAGGTTTCATTTGTATAATGCACTAAGAATAGAACCTGCCATATTACTCCTATTAGATGTTCAAGGTTTCTGGTCCCTTTTGAAGTGACCTATAATTCTCCTAGTTCAGCAAGAAGAAGAGGGAATTCATAGCCTTTGTTCCAGCTATGGATGGCTATGCCCAAAAGCACAAAAATCAGCTGGCAAACAAGATACTCTCCAGTGAGTGGATAATGTTAAAATAGTAAGGTCTGGAGATGGTTTGGGAATGAAGAAGCATGCCAGAAATAGACTGGGGTAAAATTCAGGACCAGACATCCCCAGTGATTTGTTGTATATGATAGGAAGACCTCATCTTGCAAAACACATGCATTGGGATTGAAATTGAGGAAGAAAAGGTCCTGAATTTAATCTTGGCCTATGTTTATTAAAACACAGTCAGCCTTCCGTAGCCATAGGTCCTGGCATCCGTGGAGTCAACCACATTGAAATTATTTGAAAAAAAAAATTTTTTTTCAGAAAATTCCAAAGAGCAAAACTTAAATTCGCTGTATGTCAGCAACTATTTATTGATACTTGTCATTTGCATTGTATAAGGTAGTATAAGTAATATAAGGATGATTAAGTATACAGGAGGTTGTGTGCAGGTCATATACACACACTCTGCTATTTCAGGGCTTCCCAGGTAGCACATTGTTAAAGAAACCTGCTCGCCAATGCAGGAGACATGGTTGTGATCGCTGGGTCAGGAAGATCCTCTAGAGAAGGAAAAGGCAACCGGCTCCGGTATTCTTGCTTGGATAATCTCATGGTCAGAGGAGCCTGCTGGGCTACAATCCACAGAGTCAGTCACAGCTGAGTGCACACACACATACATACATGCCATTTAATGTAAAGGACTTGAGCATCCATGAATTTTGGACGGGGGTCCTGGAATGAATCCCATTCAGATACTGAACGAAAACTATAAATGAAACCGAGTTGAAAAGAAGTGAAAGTTTCAAACCACTTATCACACACAGTGTGTTTACATGAAACTTTTCTTTTCAACTGCCTATGAATTTGTGTACCAGGTTGGATATAAAGCGTATTTCTTATTATGGGTTGTAGACAAAAAGCTGGGAAGACTTTGCTCGAGGGAACTCAGGGCATTCACATCAAGTGACATGCAATCACAAGACATTCTAAGCTCCGGAGCCACCTAACAAGCTTAGGATTAAAAGACGGTAAGGAGGAAAGGCCAGAGGGGTAGCAACTGGTGTAAAGAACCGAGTTACCAAGATGCAAAGGAAGAGCAGTCAGTGGGCTGTAACCAAACTCCGACCCATAATTAGAGTGACATGCATGTGAAATGTTTAATGAATGGATCAGGGACCACAGAGCTCTGACAAATAGTAGAGGAAGCCTAAGTTTAAAAGAGGCTTTACATTCTAACGAGCTATTATTACCAGCCCCTTCTTGGTCTCTCAGTAAATTTCCTTTCTGTTGGAATTCTTCATGCTTCCTCAAAGCTTGATTGTGATTTTTTTTTTATTTATTTATTTTGGAAAGCCAAAGGAAAATTGTTTCAGTATGTTCTTTAAATTAGTTTCCTTGAAGTGTTTTCCTTGCACACGTTAATTACAGCTCCCCCGAGGGGCTGAAGTACCATATAACACACTGCAATTTAGCTTCCCCATCTCCCTTCTCTAACTCAAGTCGCCAATTCACCCTACAGTCTAGGCCCTATATCAGTATGTAAGTGAGAAGTACATGACTGAGATTCTTTCAACTATAATATTAGAGCGGAAAACGTGATTGTCAGTTCCTGAGCACAAAAAACTTAAAATGAATAGTTTTGGCCCATGAAATGAAGGGGTTAGATTAGATGAACTCCGAGTTTACCCCTCCTTCAATTCAAACATATGCCAAAGAGATTTTCATTTAATATCTGGAAATACAAAGGAGAGATCCGTGGGACTTTGATGAGGCTAAGTGATTCTCATCAGCATTATCTGGCTAGAATTCCAGAGGTTCTCAAGAAAATAATACACGTCCAATACATTTGAGCTGTCACTATACTAGACACTCGGAAAAGGAAGTTAGTTCAAGAAAATATAATTACTTTTTAAATCTCAAAGAGAGCAAACTTTTCAAAGTGGTCACAATGCAATTTTAAGTCCCATCCCACAAGAACAAATCATGGAGAAAGAAAGAAAAAAAAAAAATCGCTAAGTGCAAATGTAGTTCTTCAAGGTTTTCCAAGTCTGTTTTTCTCAAATAGGTAAGAGCAATGGAGGGGTTTGATAATCAGAGTTAGTCATTTATAAAGTCGTTAGAACTGGAAAGTTTCTTAGAAACTTAGGGAAAGAGGCAGATGAATGAGTTTCTGGGCCAAGTCACTTATTAAACAGGTGTTTTACACATATTGTCTCTTCCCTCTGCTTGTCTCTTTGATGTACGTGTGTCTACTCCAATTTTATAGATGGAAAAACGTAGGCTCAGAAAGGGAAGAAACAAGTGTCAACCAGTGTCAGAGTCCGACTTTCAACCCAGGTAACATTCGACCTCACATCAGGCAGCTTGAGTCAGAAGAGAGGTCTGTCAACTTCATGAATGTCAAGTTTGTGACCTAAAAACATCGATTAAAGGGTTCCTTAAAATTTACCATCTTCTCCTTTCTTTTTCTTAACCAGATTCAAAGATCTAGGCAGGCTCTGGCTAGTAGAGAAAAATCCTCTTCTCTCAGTAACTTGAGCATTCACCAGCCTCCTTCCAACAGGCGGCAGTTGTGAATACACAAGTTAAGGCTGAAATCCTCACAACAGGGAAGTCCAGCTCTCCTTGATTCATGCTCTGTGACAGATGAGATCTCATCCCCTCCTCGTATTAAATCTGCCAGCATGATGCGGTCATCCAAAATATCCACCTATTGATCAACTGATTGATCTATATCTTCAGCTCTGATTTCTGCTTTAACCTGCTGATCTGTATCTGCAGTGGCCTAACCAACAAGCAGTACAAATTCCTCATTTCCACTGATTTCCTCATGTTTCTTCAAGAAGCTGTACTTACATCTGAAATCACCACTTTGGTAAATAACACCATCACTCGCCCACTTAACTCTTGGAGTGTTATCCTCAACAGACAGACTGACACGTACAAAGTAGGAGCCAAATTAAACAAATATTTGCTGGCACCACACTGCAGACCTTCATCTCTTGGCTGAAACACTGCAATAGAGCCTCATTTCCTCTAACACGAGTTTCATCACTTCCAACACATTCTCCACATTCCTGCAAGTGTTCACTCATTGAAGGGATACTTTTGATCATGCTGCTCCCAGCTCAATAATGCAGCCATTTCTAGCAATGTTTGCCAGTGGTCTGTCTCTAGCTTAGAGTTTACGGATGTGCTAATATGCAAAATGACTATGTGTGCATGTTTTTCTTTGGAGAAGGCCCTGAGTTTTCTCACAGTGACTCCTAAAGGGGGCAGTGCCCCCAAAAATCATGAATAAAAAGCAAAAACAAAGTCAGAAAAAGTAAACCACTGGAAATCAACAGTAAAGTTTCAAAATCGTGTTTGCTTTGTGTTTTTGGATGTAAGAAGCCATTTCTCATCTAGTCCCTGCCGATTGCTCCCGTTGCTTCTCTCGCTACATATGGCCCCAGACTCATTCTCAAGCCAGAATTCCTTTTGCACCATTTCCTCCTTCTTTGTCTTTGTATTTCCTCGTCTCTATATCCAGGCTAGTCTTCCTCCATTTTCTGACTCACCAAACTCAAGCCCTCGTTTGTGAGCTGCCTTCTCGATGAAGTCCCCCAGAACAGAGCTCCTTGCTGAACAGCGAACTCAGCTCTCTACTCGCACTTACATTGTATGTAGCTACGTGTTTTAGCATCAGCCTACTTTCCACACATGTCTCAATGGCAGAGTCTGAAATCCACAGTACCCCCGAAATGTCCAACAAATTAATTAACAAATAATGCAACCTTTGACAAGGAACAAGGGCTGAAAGTTTTTCAGAACACCTTGAATTAAAAGGGCAGTTTTAAGTCCTGAGAATACCTCAGAAAGAAATAACATGGTATACTTGGAGACAATAATAGAAAATGCCTTGTTTTTTAGTAACAGAGTCCTGATGTTCATTTCAGAAGAGGATTATTGAATGATATTTTGGCATATTACATATTCATTCCCAGTTAAAATTTTCATTTTCGTAGGAGACTGGCTGATAATAGTAATTTTTGTGCCCATTCACCAAGAGAGAAGCAAGCTATTGGTAGTTGATATATAAAAACCAGATCACTGCTACTGCTGGCTTGAGCAAAATACAGACATGCCTATCCTTACAATTCTAAGAAGGTTAGAAGCTTTTCCTCTCAAATGATATTTTATATATGGTGGAAAATATATTATATTCTTAAAAAGGCCTCACTTTTCATCAGTAATTTTTATTTATTTCTCTTTAATGATATTTTCACTTTTCTTTTAGAAAACTGGAAGTATCAGGTAAAAAGAAAAACACAATGAAAAACTAAGGAGTAAAGTGCAAGATGGGGGAGGAAGAAATGATGTGAGGATTGGAAGAAGCCCAAGAAAGAATCTAGATATAACCCATGGAATGAGTCGGGATCCAGGGATCTGGGCAGATAGAACACCTCTAGGGCTGAATGAGACATAGATCGTGTCCCCATCACAAGGGATGAAAAGGAGCCTGGTAGAGAGGCAAAACCCAGAGTCTGACAGCTATGACAACAGTGTTTATTGGGATGGGTCCAACAGCTGTAGAACAATAGTGATTCCAGAGGATGTGATACTCAGAGGAGGCTCATAGACTATTAGGGCCAGAAGGAATCCTGTTTCACTTAATTTGCTGTCCAGGGGAGAAAAATGGATGGCAGAAAGGTCAAGCAAAATATTCAAGGTGTCATCCTGCTACTCAAAATGCTTGCCTTTTCTCACCTTTGATCTTATTATTCCTTGCTTACAGAATAAAATCAAGCTCTTTAAAACAGTATTGATACCTTGACCTAACAATCTGACTTCACAGTACTCCTCTTTGCTTTGTACCCTCAATTATGCCTGGATATGTTTTCTGCTCTTTTCTGTCTGTCTTTCTAAATGGAATACTTCTTTTTCTTCTGTCCACTTCTTGAAGTTCTGGTTTTTCAAGCATGTAGTTTTAAATGCCTAAAACCTTTTTCTTGAATTTTCTCCTTCCAAGAAACAGTTCTCCTTATTTAAAAACCACATATCACTCTGTGGTTTCTTCTCTATAAACACCATTGTGTATTAGGGCTATTAGAGTTCTCATGATCAGGTGGTAAACACTTTAACAGCAAGGAAGCTATCTTGGTAATTTTTGTGCTCAGCATTGCTCAGAGCTTGTAGAGATTAGAGGTCTAACAGTATTTACTCAAGGAATAAATAAATGAATGAAGCCATTAAATCTGAGCAGCCAGCACATTTCTTATCTATTTTAGTGTCTATCTGCATTATTTTTGAGTGTGTTATGGGGGAATCTGAAGGGTACATCAAGTTTCATACCAAGTATGCTGTGCTCAGTTGCTCAGTTATGTCTGACTCTTTGTGACCCATGGACTGTAGCCCACCAGGCTCCTCTGTCCATGGAATTTCATAGGCAAGAATACTGGAGTGGGTAGCCATTTCCTCCTCCAGGGAATCTTCCCGACCCAGGGATTGAACCCGAGTCTCCTGTTTGGCAGGTGAATTCTTGAATATATGTAATTTATGCATACTATTGAACACTAAGTGCCAAGTCCTATGCTAAATCCTTTACATATATAATCTCATTTTATTATTCACAACCACCCAGTTTAATTAATAATTAATATTAATTCTACTGTAAACAGAAATTAACTAAGGCCCATAAGGAGTTGAGTGACTTGCTGAAGGGTCATTCAGATAGGAATGTTATTACCAAAATTTGAAAACAGATGATTCCAAAACCCATGGAACAGCAAAAAATTATGAGTTTAGCTTTATTTTGTGGACGTCAACTTCAAAGCACTTTCTTTAGATATATACACTGACACACAGCATACACAGTGCATATTAACTTATACATACTCATTTACATGGGTATATATACTTTTATGTGCATGCACACATGATTTCCTGAACCTAAAATTCTAATTCAGCACAGTCACTTGTCAAAGCAATGTCTCAGTTTTAGTTGTCTCATAAAAATTATTTTATGAGTATAAAATCAGTGAATAAAGACAATTATGTACTCAGATACATGCTGCCATCTCCTATTTTTATATGAATGAGCCACATAAACCAGAGATTAGAATACAAATAAAATGTAGAAGAAATCTATGCCTTAGCAAAATCTGACTTTATCCAGCAGCATTTCATTGTTGCCAGGTCTACAAAATGCACACTGAACTTTATTCAAGAGCTAACTTTGCAACCCGTTGAGGAGGCCGGCCAGAACCCAGTACGTTCATGGGTCTTTGGTAGAGGTAAAGATGGTACCACAGTACCTCTCATTTCAGTGACTGCCCACACCAGGCAGCAACTTCTCGTTATTCACCAAAATCTCTATCTCCTTTGTTTCTGGGTAGGCGGGTGGACACTTCTGTTTGCCTTGCAGCTTGGTGGCCCTTTGATTGTATTATTCTGACCAAGATTAATGCAAGAAATGTGAGAAATAAATAATAAAGCCTTTTATGTATGGTTCTCCATGCTTCTGCCCCTTCTGCCAGATGAATTTCAATGCCCAGAGCAAGCACAGAAGCGGCACACGGACAGTGAGAAAGTCTCCATCAGCCTGGAGCCCTAGAGGACTGTGCGTAGCAGTTCTGCCCCCAAATCCCATTGGACAAGAACACCCATGCATGTTGGACAGTGATATGAGCAACACATAAACCTCTACTGTGTGGAGCTGATGAAATCTGAGGGCTATGTGTTACAGCATCTAACATTATCCTGATTCACACAGCAAGCTCTCAGTAGACTAAATGTGCCTGGGTTCAACAATTTTCAGTCCTAATAGTATCGCAAAGATATTTTTTTAAAACAGAATTTTAAAATTTAGAAATACTGGTTAACTATAAAGAAATGTAAGTATGTATTTCAATGAATTTCAAGCATAATGCTATGTTATTGCCAGTCTATGCTCACTAAGAGTTGGAAAGATTTCTGTGATCTGCCAAGGTTATCTGTATTATGTCAGCCTTGTTCCTGCTCTTTGATATGTTCATCTGTTGTCTGAATCTGTCGCCTTCAAATAAATCATGTAGGAAGTGTCCTCTCCCTTCCTTACAGTCCACTTCTTTGACTATATAAGTTTTGATGACAGAAGAACAAAAGAGAGACTTCTAGTCTTTCCTTCAAGTCTTGCCTTATTTTATTGCTTCTGTTATTTTCTGTACGACACCCTCTACATTTAGCTTTCATGCTTTTCTTTCCTCTTCAGCCTTTGAACTTCCACTGATGCACGGTGTTCAGTTCACCTCACGTTGAGCTCATGATGTTCCCTGGATCCCTCCCAAGCTCTGCACTCAAGGTTCACATTTGTTTTTAGGCAGGTTTTTGTTAAAGCACATACTTCTTCTCTTAAAAGTTACTACTGTGGCCTCATGGCTGCCAAGTCCCTAGTTTTTCAACAGTTCTCAGCATGTCCTGCCCACCCTGCCTTGCTTGCCTTCTGAAATATTAGGTCTTTGACCATCCTGGCCACAAACCCTCACTTTCCTCCAGACTGACTTGCAGGACTGGCTTTGAGCACTCCGGGAAAGGTCATCTTCTCACCCTTGTGGTATGGGGAGGGCAAAGGTTAGTTTTCTAAAAGAATGCCACAGGAAGACTGTTTTAAAAGAGCACAGAACATGGTTTCTCTGATGCCAATTCTTCTTCACTGTAAAACAGTCTCCCTTTGACTCAGCGAGGGAAGGAACTAAGTGACTGACCTATTCTCTGCTGCCTTCCTGCCCAGCGTGGCTTACAAACATTTAAGTAGAGAGGGGACTCCTCTCTAATTAAAATCTTTAACCACAAATTCCAAAAATCAAAATAAGCAAATAGGTGCACTTATGGCTGCCTTAGAAAAATTCTATTTAAACAAAATTCTATTTCTAAAATGTCTAAATTAGAGGTTAATGTTTTACATTAAAGGAATGATTATTTTTACCCAAAAGGCTTTTTGATATTTCCATTAAATTAGAAACATTTGCTAGTTGCTCAGTCATGTCTGACTGTGACCCCGTGGACTTGGGCCCACCAGGCTCCCTTGTCCATGGAATTCTCCAGGGAAGAATACTGGAGTGGGTAGCCATTCCCTTCTCCAGGGCATTTTCCTGACCCAAGTTTCAAACCCAGGTCTTCTGCATTGCAAGTGGATTCTTTACAGTCTGAGCTATCAGGGAAACCCTGTCTGCAACGCAGAAGACTAGAGTTTGATCCCTGAGTCAGGTAGATCCCCTGGAGAAGGGAATGGCTACCCACTCCAGAAGCCTGGAGAATGCCATGGACAGAGGAGCCTGGCGGGCCCCAGTCCATGAGGTTACAAAGAACCAGACATGACAGAGCAACTAACAGAAACCTTTAGCTTCTAGACTGTTAGTCCATGTTGCAGATGGCTCTCACATCATCTTTTCAGAAGCATTATCTCACTACTATTGACTGTATAGAATGAGTTTCCGTGTATAGATTTTACAATGATTTTGTGTAGAAGTTTCGACATATACTTTAAAATTATGTTTCCTATCTCCTATTACATTTTCCACTTTATGCAACAGTCAAATGAAGCAAAGGCAACCAAACTTGATAGACATACAACCTATAGTCATAAAGAATGTTAAAAATTCAAGATATCCATTTCCATGTCTCAAGGTATATGAGGCTAGAGAAGCTATTCCAGGTGTAGATTCTGGTTTTGTTTTTCACGTGTTTCAGTCTTGTAAACTAATTATGATATTAATTTTCCTTAAATGGCTTAATAATTATATAAAAATACAAAAGCTATTTTAAATATACCACTATTGTAATCTTTAAATTATTATAACAAAACCTACGCATTTAGATAATTTTCAATACTCAGAGTACAGAGTCTTTGAAAAAAATATCAATGAAATTACAAATAATAGGTTGTAACCTATCATAATTTATTATAAAGCTGGTTAAAGAGTTTCACATCAAATTTTTGCATGGCTTTTGCATTAATTTCAGTGACTTAGGTTGTTGTCTGCTTTTAAAAGATTATTTGGTAGGTTTGTTCATTTTTAATTCTATGTTTTAGTGAACAGAACTAGAATATTTAGGGGAAAGCTGAAAAATGTTACAGAGTTTCTTTCTACCAGTTATCTGGGAAATAAAACAACTGTGTTGTGTTAAAGAATTACAGGAGCTCCATTTAAAGACTATAATTTGCAAAGAATATTTTTTTTAAAAAAGCTCAAACAGATTATCTAATGCTGAATAGTATCTTAAGTAATTTTAAAAGTGCAGTAGCACTTAATGCATCTAATATAAAACTTAAGCATTTTACACCAAATAATAACCATCTTCCATCAGAACCTTTGGAAGGAAATTTGAAAGAATGTAATAAATACAATTGGAATCTAAGTGTTCCTGTTTATAAAGTAGTCCTTTTGGCTACATCTATGAAAAGTGAAACTGAAAGTCGCTCAGACATGTCCAACTCTTTGCAACCCCATGGACTATACAGTCCAAGGAATTCTCTAAACAAGAATACTGGAGTAGGTAGCCTTCCCCTTCTCCAGGGTATATATGCAGTGAAATGTTTTCTTTCTGCAGATCTAATTTACTAATTCAAAACAACAGTCCCCATTAAATAGACCTTGAGATTGATAATTATTTCAATACTGGGGAAAAAAAAGAAACACAGAACAGAATTGGTCTAAGTTTTGTAGTACTTAGGGAACATCCATAAAGAAAATCTAAGAGATTAGGAAAAGAAGTGCAAACTAAACCCAAATAAGTAAAAATTTTAAATTAATAATAATAAAGATTTGGAGCTTAATTAAACAAAATAGAGAGCACAATAATGGAAAATAACAAAACCAAAAATGGGCTGTTTGAAAAAAAGTGACAAACCCTTAGCTCAACTGACAAAAAAAAAAAAAAGAAAGAAAGAAAATGCAAATTACCAAACTCAGGTGTGAAAGAAGGGACACTCCTATAAACTTTTCAGAAAATAAAAGGATTTTAAGGAAACACTACAAACAAATTAGACAACCTAGATGAAATGGAAAAACTCCTAGAGAGATGAACACCACTGAAATGACACAATAAGAAATGGAAAACTGGATCAGGCCTGTATGTAATAAGTTAAGCTATTGAATCAACAATCCAGACACTGCCCACAGAAAAGCCCAGGCCTAGGTGGATGTACTGGTGAATTCCACTACACATTTGAAGAATAATTACCAGCAATCCTTCACAAGCTCTTTCCAAATACAGAATATTCTATAGTCAGTATTATCCTGACACCAAACTAGATACAGATATTACATGAAACAAAAACTAAAGACCAACATTTCATATGAATATGGATGCAAAACATTTGCAACGAAGTACTGGCAAATTAAACCCAGCAGTTTATAAACAGAATTATAACTGTGACTAAGTGGGGATTTAAGGTTGGCTGACCTGCCTCTTGAGAAACCTGTATGCAGGTCAGGAAGCAGCAGTTAGAACTGGACATGGAACAAAAGACTGGCTCCAAATAGGAAAAGGAGTACGTCAAGGCTATATATTGTCACCCTGCTTATTTAACTTATATGCAGAGTACATCATGAGAAATGCTGGGCTGGAAGAAGCACAAGCTGGAATCAAGATTGCTGGGAGAAATTTCAATAACCTCAGATATGCAGATGATACCACCTTTATGGCAGACAGTGAAGAGGAACTAAAGAGTCTCTTGATGAAAGTGAAAGAGGAGAGTGAAAAAGTTGGCTTAAAACTCAACATCCAGAAAACTAAAATCATGGCATCCGGTCCCATCACTTCATGGCAGATAGATGGGGAAACAATGGAAACAGTGTCAGACTTTATTTTTCTGGTCTCCAAAATCACTGCAGATGGTGACTGCAGCCATGAAATTAAAAGACTCTTACTCTTTGGAAGGTTATGACCAACCTAGACAGCATATTAAAAATCAGAGATATCTCTTTGCCAACAAACGTCCATATAGTTAAGGCTATGGTTTTTCCAGTAGTCAGGTATGGATGTGAGAGTTGGATGGTGAAGAAAGCTGAGCACTGAAGAATTGATGCTTTTGAACTGTGGTGTTGGAAGACTCTTGAGAGTCCCTTGGACTGCAAGGAGATCCAACCAGTCCATCCTAAAGCAGATCAGTCCTGGGTGTTCATTGAAAGGACTGATGTTGAAGCTGAAACTCCAATACTTTGGTCACCTGATGTGAAGAGCTGACTCATTGGAGAAGGGAACAACAGAGGATGAGATGGCTGGATAGCATCACCGACTCAATGGACACGGGTTTGGATGGACTCAGCAGTGGCGATGGACAGGGAGGTCTGGCATGCTGCAATTTACGGGGTTGCAAAGAGTCTGACACAACCGAGCAACTGAACTGAACTAACATGAAAATCAATCAATGTAACATACTATATTAGTAGAATAAAAGATAAAACCCACATGGTCATCTCGATAGATACAGGAAAACTATCTGATAAAATCCAGCACCTTTGTATGACAAAAATACTCAAGTCAGAAATAGAAATTTATTTCACCTCATAAGGGGTATCTAGTAATTCCTCAGGTTTTCTCAAAGAAATCATCTTGTTAATTTCAACTCTGAAATTTAGATATGTGTATAATCCTCAATGATCAGTCAAGTCTGTCAGTTATATATTTATTGGTTTTAAATATTTTTTTAACTCCAGAAAGGACTCAATATTTCAAGTCATTCACATTGAAGAGGCATCCATTTAAGAATATGTTATAGGCTGAATTATGTCCCCCAAAAGATATGCCAGAATCCTAACTCCTATTACCACAGAATATGACCTAGTTTGGAGATACAGTCTTTGCAGAGGTAATCAAATTAAGAGAAGTCATTAGGATGGGTCCAAATCCAATATGACTATCCTTATACAAGATCTGGACACATATGTGCACACGAGGAGAACACATATGAAGATGAAGGCAATGACCAGGATGGTGCTTCTACAAGACAAGGAATGCCAACTATTGCCAATTACCCACCAGAAGCTGGGAAAGAGGCAGGGAAGAGATTTTTCCTTAGAATCCCCAAAAGGAACCAACTCTGCTGAAACCCTGATCTCAGACTTCTAGCCTCCAGATCTGTGAAACAATAAATTTCTGTTTAACTATAGTTTGGTCCCCTACCTACGAACGGGTTCTGTTCTGAGAGCACATTCGTAAGTTCAAATCGCTCATAACTCTAACAGTTAGTCTAGGCACCCAACTAACTCAATCAGTTATATAGTACTGTAATAGGTTTATTAATATATTTTTCAAACAAGTAATACGTTAAAAATAAATACAAAAACTAAAGACGACATTTTTAATCTTACAGTATAGTCCTGTAAGAAGCACAGTAGCACAGTACGACAGCTGGCATACAGGGGCTGGCACGGCCTGAACAAGAAAGAAGAGCTACTGACCGGAGGAGGGAGAAGCAGTGAGAGACGTTAGAGCTGAAGGACTGTCAGCAATAGGAGACAGAGGAGAAGCCGCAATGGCACTCAAGCCTGATCCTGACGGCAGAGGTTCTGGTTCCCTGCTGGATTCAATTCTATCTACACTCTTGAAGAAAACGAGCCAGTGATGTCTGGGTAGTAGTTCTGTTTTTCTCATCATGGATGACCTGATAGCACTGGATTGCATACCGAACAGCTGCTGTAATTTTCGTGTACCGTTCTAGGTTTGGGTCCTGCGCCTCAAAAACTACCAGTGCCTCCTCCTCGACTGCACTTGCAAATGAACACTCACATCTTTGAAAGTTTGCAGTTTGAAGGTTCGTATGTAGGGGACCTACTGTACCTACTTTGTGGTACTTTGTTATGGCAACCCTGGCAAAGGCACGCACACATCTTCAGTAAATATCTATTCATCGTGAAAATCATGGCAAAATAAGTAGCAGTAGATGATGCTGAATTAAAAATACAGGCTGAGACATGAGGCAAATGTCTGCCTTTTCCTAAATTTGAAAACATCAGACATGTGTGCACAAAAGGGAGTCTGGTGTGCAGTTCAAAGGACAGTAATTGTACCTTTGCTATAGCAAAAAAGTGTTCTGGAACCAAAAGTCACATCTATAACCAGGTGCTGGGGTTAAGAATATTAGTGAGGATTATTTACTTCATATGTTTATAGTTAACAAAAGCAAGCAAAACAAACTAGGAAAAAATGTCATGATTGAAAGGAGAAGTTTCATTGTCAAGCACCTCTGCGTCTTCCTGTCTGTTCTTTGCTTTTGGACACCCAGAAATAGAACTCTCTTCCTAGTTGGAAGAGGCCCTCCACCATATGGGCTCTGGTGGAAAACAGGCTTCACTTCCCATTAAGAAGCCAATGGACCAGGCGACCAGAGGAAAGGCACGAGGTCTAAATGCAGCCAATTGAAGCTTCCTACGTAGAACTCCGATGCTCTGGAGAATGCTGGAAAGGTGCAAGGGCAGCTAAGTTTTCTTTGGAAGTGTGGAAATAGCAGTGCAGCCAAAAGCAAGCATCCACTGGAGCTGGAGCCAACAGTGGAGTACCCTAACCAGATTGACTATGGCTTGAAGTAGGGTATGTGTTGTCCTACCTTGTGGAGGAATCCAGAGTTCCACTTAGTTCTCCTGCATCGCTGCCCAATCAGTGACTATCCTTCCACATTCTGCCCTTTAAATTAGCCAGAGGCAATTTCTAGAGCTTGAAAAGAAGACTCATATGAGTTACTAACTAAAATTAACTATATAAACTCCATGTGCTTCAAATAGTACCCAGTTGCACTTTTTAAAAAAAATTATTTATTTATTTATTTAGTTTTCTTTACATTATCGTGTTGGTTTTGCCATACATTGACATGAATCTGCCATGGGTATACATGTGTTCCCCTTCCAGAACCCCCCTTCCACCTCCCTCCTGATTCCATCTCTCTGGGTCATCCCGGTGCACCAGCCCTGAGCACCCTGTATTAAGCATCAAACCTGGGCTCGCTATTGATTTCACATATGATAAGTAGGAATCATTTGCATTTCTTATATATCTTATCTTTATTTGGAGATCATTAAAAATAAATCATAAATATGTTCTACACATAAAATTTATCAGGGAAGAACGTTATTATAAAAATTAAATGATGCCCATCAACTGACGAATGGATAAGAAAGCTATGGTACATATACACAATGGAATATTACTCAGCATTAAAAAAAAATTCATTTGAATAAGTTCTACTCAGGTGGATGGAACTGGAGCCTATTATTCAGAGTGAAGTAAGCCAGAAGGAAAAACAACAATACAGTATACTAATGCATATATATGGAATTAAGAAATATGGTAACAAGAACCCTGCATGCAAGACGGCAAAAGGAATGCAGATGTATAGAACAGACTCGTGGACTCTGTGGAAGAGGGCAAGGGTGGGATGTTATGGGAGAATGGCATTGAAACATGTTAATTATCATATGTGAAAGCAATCGCCAGCCCAGGGTGGATGCTCGGGGCTGGTGCACCGAGATGGCCCATGGGGAGGGAATCGGGAGGGAGGAGGGAGGGGGGTTCTGGAGGGGAAGCATATGGAAACCCATGGCGGTTTCATGTCATTGTATGGCAAAACCAACACAATAAAGTAAAGAAAATTAAAAAAAAATTAAATGATGGATTTTTAAATTTAAAAAAAATGCATCATGTAGGGAACCTCAGAATTTGATAGGACTGTAGTTATTCTCTTAAAATTCAAATTTTTCAGCCATCCATTTTCAAAAGGAATGTAACACCCCCTGGCCATGACTGACACCTGTCTGCATTGAGTCCATAGACATTCATCTGCCTCACACAGACTTGCTCATGTTGTCAAGAAAACAAAGATCTCATAATCAGTTTTGGCACCTCCAGGACTTCCAGTTCTCAAAGTAATATACCAAATAACCTAAAAGTGCACACACCTGGGCTGGGTGGTCAGTCGGCTGTAAGCTGGTGCAGGAGAAGACCTTACCATGGCAGCACAAACCCTGTGAGGCCATCTATCTTGCAGCAGAAACCCAAACCAAATGTCCAGTTAGTGTCACCTTTTATTTTTATTATTTTTAAGCTAAGAAAGAACTAGCTACACAATTAGAATTACCTGGTTACTATAGAGAATTCAGTGTGACAGATTTTTTTCAAGATGATTGAAACTATTATTTATCCCAGACAGACCACTGCAGGATTCATCATGTGGATTGGCATTTTGCCTGCAGCCATATACCATCTATCATAGTCCTTAATGAAGTTTGCATCCATTTACATTAAATATCAAATGCCATATAACTGGTAGAATCACGTTATGCAAGCAGATCAATGTTTGATGACGTTTTGATCTTTTTCTTTCCCTGTGGAAACTCATCTTCTGAATCCATGTAAGGAAACTTTTCTGAAGCTTCAGTCTCTCAGATGATGAGCGTATCAGAATAAGTTCCCCCAAAGCAAAATATTGAAAAGAAAAGGTCTAAGTTCACGAACTAAAGCTAATAAATAAACAGATGGAAAAATCCATGAACTTTCAGAATGTAACTATGCTGCTAACCATAGCAGATTTAGAATTTTTGGAGGAAATTCTACATGCATAAAAAAGGCAATGATTATGACTAACTTTATTCAAAATAAACACCCTTTTTTAAAAGATTAATAGCAAACACACTCTTCTTCTTTATAAATGTTAATGGTCTAATTGACTTCAGTCATGTTCAATTTCCGTGTTAAAGAGAAAGATGTATGGTAAATAGTGAGATTCAAGCTTAAATTGTTTGAACTAATAACTCAAAATATGCTTAACTTGCCTCCTTTATCTTGCAAGGTTTATTACCCTAAATTTTCTGACCTTCTTGAAGATTCTGGCCAAACCCACCCCTCTTCCATCTCTCCTCCAGAGATAAACACGATCCAGAAATCAGTGTGCCCTAGTTCACACATGACTGCTCAGCTCCACAACTCTCCTGCGCACAGTGCACCAAAGCAACCTGCCCTTTTCTCCTTCCTCCATCACTGCTGGAGGGATGCTTAGGGCATGGTATTTGCATGAAAACTGGGACTGGGGTGGCAGGTCGAAGGATAAGCTTATCTGACACTTTCACTCTCAACCATACCTTCTAGACATAATAAGTTAACTTAAACATTCTAAAAATATATCTATGACTATCTCTAAATAAGTATACATAAGTATATATAAAGTATATGTACATAAGTACATAGGTATATATACGCTGCATGTATATAAGTACCTATAAAATGGCATAAAATATGGAGAAGAAATTATGTGACAATTTTTGATGACAGATATTTATGAAAAGAGAGGGGAATAGGTTTCCACACGTGTAAAGAGATAAAAGTTATAAGTAATATCACATATGCATGAAATTAATATGGTAAAATGTTACTATGAATTAAGCTTTGTTAAGGAGTTCATGTTTTTGCTACAATATGATTTGCTCCTTAATATGCCATTGTTTCAAATTAAAAACATAATGTTAGAGGAAAATAATATTAAATCCAAACATTAATAAATTCCATCTGTGCTATGATTGATGAAAGTATTGAGACAACAGAAAAAAAAAATGAATGTTTAACAATTCCATAGTAATGGGTTTTCTTCAGATAAAATAGATGTAAATGTGAATTAAAATAGTCTAAGGTTTAACTCCATCAGCAAAACAGAGGAAAAAGTCACCATTAGTTAAATTAAAATGCATAAGATAATCTGAGAACATTTATAAGAAAAATCACTGTGTCCTCCCATATACTGAAGCCCTAACCCTCAATGGGAAGGTGTTTGGAGGTGGGTCTTTGGGGAGGCATTGGGTTTAAAGAAGGAGATGAGTGCAGACCCCCAAAGGGATCAGTGTCATTATAAGAAGAGAAAGAAAATGGAGCTGTCTTTTTCTCCCAACTACTATGTGAGGACATAGGAAGAAGGCGGCTGTCTGCAGGTCAGAAGAATGGCTAAAAACATCACAATATTGTTAAGTAATTATTCTCCAATTAAAATAAAGTAATTAGTTTAAAAAGAAAGAAATACCTTATCAGGAACCAAAACTGCCAGCACCTTGACCAATTTGTACTTTTGAGTCTCCAGAACCGTGAGAAATCAACATCTGGTGTGTAAGCCACCAGTCTGCGGTATTTTGTTACAGGTGCTTGAGCTGACTAATTCAATGACATAAAGCTATATTTTTATGTTAATCACCAATAACTATTATAAATTGGGTACAGGAAACTAGATAGAAAAAAATGTTTTTTAGGTTATAAACTTAAAACTCCTAATAGAAAAATTATAACTGTCAGTAAGCCGCACAAAAAATATTAAAGCATAGAAGTAGAACTTAAATAAGTTATTTTTAACCTATAACTTATAACTTTGTCTTATCAAATAATCAAAGACACAACAAAAATAGATAATGCTAAAGGTCAATTGTTCTTATTTAGTTGCTAAGTCATGTCTGACTTTCCAAGATCTCATGGACTGCAGCATACCAGGCTCCTCTGTACTCCATTATCTCCCAGAGTTTGCTCAAATTCATGTCCACTGAGTTGGTGATCCTATCTAACCATTTCATCCTCTGCTGTCCCCTTCTTCTTTTGCCTTCAACCTTTCCTAGAATCAGGATCTTTTCCAATGAGTCAGCTCTTCTAATCAGATGGCCAAAGTACTAAAGCTTCCACTATGCCATCAGTCCTTCTGAAGAATACTCAGGGTTGAATTCCTTTAGGATTGACTGGTTGGATTTCCTTGTGGTCCAAAGGACTCTTAAGAGTTTTCTGCAGCACCACAGATGGAAAGCATCAATTCTTCAACACTCAGCCTTCTTTAAGATCCAAATCTCACATATGTACATGACTACTGGAAAAACCATAGCTTTGACTATATGGATCTTTGTCAGCAAAGTGAGGTCTCTGCTTTTTAATATCTAGACTTTCTAGGTGGTGCTTGTGGTAAAGAACCCATTTGCAAATGCAGGAGACGGTTTCAGTCCCAGGGTCGGAAGATCCCCTGGAAGAGGGCATGGCCACCCACTCCAGTATTCTAGCCTCGTGGAGAACCCCACGGACAGAGGGGCCTGGTGGGCTACAGTCCATGGGGTCGCAAAGAGTTGGACATGCCTGAAGTGACTTAGCATGCACACTAGGTTTGTCACACCACTCCTTCCAAGGAGCAAGTGTCTTTTAATATCATGGCTGCAGTTACCATCGGCAGTCATTTTGGAGCCCAGGAAAATAAAATCTGCCACTGTTTCCATTTTTTTCCCCATCTGTTTGCCATGAAGTGACGTGACGGGATGTTATGAGCTCAGTCTTTTTTTTTTTTTTTTTTAATGCTGAGTTTGAAGCAAGCTTTTTCACTCTCCTCTTTCACCGTCATCAAGAGGCTCTTTAGTTTCTACTCACTTTCTACGATTAGAGTGGTATCATCTGCATATCTGAGGTTGTTGATATTTTTTCTAACAATCTTTCCAGTCTGCGATTGGAACAATTCATCCAGCTGGGCATTTCACACGATGTATTCTGCATATAACTTAAATAAGCACAGCGACAATATACAGTTTTGTCATACTTCCTTCCCAATTGTGAACTAATCCATTGTTCCATGCCCACTTCTAACTGTGGCTTCTTGACCCACATACAGTTTTCTCAGGAGACAGATAAGGTGGTCCAGTATTCCCATCTCTTTAAGAATTTTCCACAGTTTGTTGTGAGCCACACAGTCAGAGCTTTTCGCAAAGTCAATGAAGCAGAAGTAGGTGTTTTTCTGGAATTCCTTTGCTTTTTCTGTGATCCAATGAAAGTTGGCAATTTGATCTTTGGTTCCTCTGCCTCTCCGAAACCCAGCTGGTACACCTGGAAATTCGTGGTTCACACACTGTTGAAACCTAGCTTGAAGGATTTTGAGGATAACCTTGCTAGCATGTGAAATGAGTAGTTGTACGGTAGCTTGAACATTCTTGGGTATCACCCTTCTTTGGGATTGAAGTGAAAACTGACCTTTTCCAGTCCTGTAGCCACGGCTGCAGTTTCCAAATTTGAGTGTAGCACTTTAACAGCATCATCTTCTAGTATTTTACACAGCTCAGCTGGAATTCCATCACCTCTACTAGCTTTGTTCCATCCCTCTCCATTTCAGTTCACTGATTCCAAAGATGTTGATGTTCAGTCTTGTCATCTCCTGCTTGACTACATCCAATTTAACTTGATGCATTAACCTATCATTCCAGGTTCCTATGAAATATTGTTGTTTACAGGACTGAACTTGCCTTTCACCACCAGACACATCCACAAATGAGCATCATTTCTGCTTTGGCCCAGCCACTTCAATTTTTCTGGAACCATTAGTATTAATAATTCTCTTCTGCTCTTCCCCAATTGCATAATGAACACCTTCTGACCTGGGGGCTCATCTTCTGGCCTAACCTTTTTTTGCCTTTTTGTACTGTTTATGGGGTTCTCCCAGCAAGAATCATGGAGTGGCTTGTCATTTCCTCCTTCAGCGCACCATAGTTTGTCAGAACTGTTCAGTACCACTTGTCCATCCTGGATGGTCCTGCATGACACGGCTCATAGCTTCACAGTATTACACAAGCCCCTTTGCCATGGCGAGGCTGTGATTCGTGAAGGGGATTAAAGGGAAATAAATAAGATGTGCTACTTCCATAAGCAGATATCCTAAAAAAAAAAATTAAGAGCTTTAAAAAGTCCTTTGTCTGTCACTACCCTTAGGGCGGCCACTATCAAGAAGAGAGAAAATAAGTTTGTGAGGATGTGGAGAAATTGGAACTCTCATGCATTATTGATGGAAATGAAAAATGGTATACTTGCTACGGAAAACACTATAGAAGTTCCTCAAAAAAATTAGAAAACAGAATGATCATAAAATCCAGAAATTCCACTTCTTATGGGTATATAAGAATAAGAATTGAAAGCAGGATCATTTTAAAATATTTTCACAGCCAGGTTTATTGCTGCATTATTAACAATAGCCAAGAGGTGGGGGCAACCCATGTGCTCATGGATGGATGATGGGATAAAGAAAACGTAGTATATACATACAATCGAATATTATTCAAACTTTAAAAAGGAGGGAAATTCTGGCACATGTCACAATATGGATGAAACTTATCAAGATCATGCAAGAGGATAAGCCAATTACAAAAGACAGATTCGTGTATGATTCTACTTTCAGATATCTCAAGTAGACAAACTCATAGAAACAGAAAGTAGAATTGTGGTTGCCAGGGACTAGGGGGTGGGGAAAGTGAAAGTTGTTTAATGGGCACAGAATTTCAACCTTGCAAGATGAAAAAGTGTTTAAGAAACATGTTGTACAACAAGGTAAAATACTTAAAACTACAGAACTGTACACGTCAATATAGCTTAAAAGGTAAATTTTATGCTTATTTTTTACAGTAAAAAAAAAAAAAACCTATTTATGTCAATGTCTTTGACATTATAAATCCACATCTAGAAACTTGATAGGGAGTCATAATTATGAGTGAAGGTGATCCAAAATAAAAAAAAATGAAGAAAAAGAAAGAACCATGAAACATACACAAAGACATGGCTACAAAACTCTTCACCTTAATTTCATGCACAATGGAAAGAGAAAATAATAGTCTAAACACTCAATCTAAGGGAAGAGTTAAATAGACTATGGTAGATTTATACAATAAAATATGCTGTACCCATTAGAAATGATATTTAAAATAACTGTACAGAAAAAGAAAAATGCTCATAACATAATATCATTATATGACTTTTCTATAAACTTGGATTTGTTTTATTATTTGTATGTTGAGACGAGCAGGAGGCTATTTTAAAACTAACTTTCTCAGTACAGGCATTTTATTGTATTCCACAGATATTTATTTTGTTGCTGTTGTTCTTTTAAAAAAAAAAAAATTAAAAGTTTGTGGCAACCCTGTTTCAAAAGTCTACCAGAACCATTTTTCCAACAGAATTTGCTCCTTTTGAGTCTCTGTTTCTCATTTTGGTAATTCTTGAAGAATTTCAAACTTTTCCATTATTATTATTAGATTATGTGACTCACTGAAGGCTCAGGATGGTTAATCATTTTAGCAATAAAGTATTTTTAATTAAAGTATGTACATTTCTTAACACATAATGTTATTGTACACTTAAGAGATGACAGTAGAATACAAACATATTTTTACATGCGCTGCTGCTGCTGCGTCGCTTCAGTCGTGTCCGACTCTGTGTGACCCCAGAGACAGCAGCCCGCCAGGCTCCCCCGTCCCTGGGATTCTCCAGGCAAGAACACTGGAGCGACTAGAAAGGGAAGAGATGCAGAAGCCCAGGTCTAGTAGAAGGAAAGAAATCTTAAAGATCAGGGCAGAAATAAATGCAAAGGAATCAAAAGTGACCATAGCAAAAATCAACCAAGCCAAAAGCTGGTTCTTTGAGAAGATAAATAAAATTGACAAACCATTAGCCAGACTCATCAAGAAACAAAGGGAGAAGAACCAAATCAACAGAATTAGAAATGAAAACAGAGAGATCACAACAGAAAACACAGAAATACAAAGGATCATAAGAGACTATTATCAGCAACTATATGCAAATAAACTGGACAATTTGGATGAAATGGACAAATTCCTAGAAAAGTATAACTTTCCAAGACTAAACTAGGAAGAGATAGATAATATTAATAGACCCATCACAAGCACGGAAATTGAAACCGTAATCAGAAATCTTCCAAAAAACAAAAGCCCAGGACCAGATGGCTTCACAGCTGAATTCTACCAAAAATTTAGAGAAGAGCTAACACCTATTCTATTCAAACTCTTCCAGAAAATTGCAGACGAAGGTAAACTTCCAAACCCATTCTATGAGGCCTCCATCACCCTAATTCCAAAACCCGGCAAAGATGCCACAAAAAAAGAAAACTACAGGCCGACATCACTGATGAACTTAGATGCAAAAATCCTCAACAAAATTCTAGCAAATAGAATCCAACAACACATCAAAAAGATCATACATCATGATCAAGTAGGCTTTATCCCAGGGATGCAAGGATTCTTTAATATTCGTAAATCGATCAATGTAATACACCACATTAACAAATTGAAAAATAAAAATCACATGATTATCTCAATAGATGCAGAGAAAGCCTTTGACAAAAATTCAACATCCATTTATGATAAAAACCCTCCAAAAAGTAGGAATAGAAGGAACATACCTCAACATAATAAAAGCTATATATGACAAACCCACAGCAAACATTATCCTCAATGGTGAAAAACTGGAAGCATTCCCCCTGAAATCAGGGACAAGACAAGGGTGCCCACTCTCACCACTACTATTCAACATAGTCTTGGAAGTCTTGGCCACAGCAATCAGAGCAGATAAAGAAATCAAAGGAATACAGATTGGAAAAGAAGAAGTAAAACTCTCTCTGTTTGCAGATGACATGATCCTCTATATTGAAAACCCTAAAGACTCTACGAGAAAATTACTAGAGCTAACCAGTGAATATAGCAAAGTTTCAGGATATAAAATCAACACACAGAAATCCCTGGCATTCCTATACACTAACAGTGAGAAATCAGAAAGAGAAATTAAGGAAACAATTCCATTCACCATCAAAACAAAAAGAATAAAATACTTAGGAGTATTTCTACCTAAAGAATCAAAAGACTTGTATATAGAAAACTATAGAACACTGATGAAAGAAATCAAGGAGGACACAAACAGATGGAGAAATGTGCCGTGCTCGTGGATTGGAAGAATCAATATAGTGAAAATGAGTATACTACCTAAAGCAATCTATAGATTCAATGCAATTCCTATCAAGCTACCAGAGGTCTTCTTCAAAGAATTAGAACAAATAATTTCTCAATTTGTATGGAAATACAAAAAACCTCGTATAGCCAAAGCAATCTTGAGAAAGAAGAATGGAACTGGCGGAATCAACCTACCTGACTTTAGGCTATACTACAAATCCACAGTCATTAAGACAGTATGGTACTGGCACAAAGACAGAAATATAGATCAATGGAACAGAATAGAAAGCCCAGAGATAAATCCACGCAACTATGGACACCTTATCTTTGACAAAGGAGGCAAGAATATACAATGGAGAAAAGACAACCTCTTTAACAAGTGGTGCTGGGAAAACTGGACAGCCACTTGTAAAAGAATGAAACTAGATCACTTTCTAACACCATACACAAAGATAAACTCAAAATGGATCAAAGATCTAAGCATAAGACCAGAAACTATAAAACTCCTAGAGGATAACATAGGCAAAACACTCTCTGCTATAATCCAAAGCGGGATACTCCATGACCCACCTCCCAGAATATTGGAAATAAAAACTCGAATAAACAAATGGGACCTAATTAAAATTAAAAGCTTTTGCACAACAAAGGAAACTATAAGCAAGGTGAAAAGACAGCCTTCAGAATGGGAGAAAATAATAGCCAATGAAGCAACAAACAATTAATCTCAAAAATATACAAACAATTCCTGCAGCTCCATTCTAGAAAAATAAACAACCCAATTAAAAAGTGGGCCAAAGAACTTAACAGACATTTCTCCAAAGAAGATATAAAAATGGCTAACAAACACATGAAAAGATGCTCAACATCACTCATTATCAGAGAAATGCAAATCAAAACTACAATGAGGTACCACTTTACACCAGTTAGAATGGCTGCCATCCAAAAGTCTACAAGCAATAAATGCTGGAGAGGATGTGGAGAAAAGGGAACCCTCTTACACTGTTGGTGGGAATGCAAACTAGTACAGCCACTATGGAAAACAGTGTGGAGGTTCCTTAAAAAGCTGCAAATAGACCTGCCATATGACCCGGCAATCCCACTGCTGGGCATATACACCGAGGAAACCAGAATTGAAAGAGCCACGTGTACCCCAATGTTCATCGCTGCATTGTTTACAATAGCTAAGACATGGAAACAACTTAGATGCCCATCAACTGATGAATGGATAAGAAAGCTGTGGTACATATACACAATGGAATATTACTCAGCATTAAAAACAAATTCATTTGAAGCAATTCTACTCAGATGGACGAAACTGGAGCCCATTATCCAGAGTGAAGTAAGCCAGAAGCAAAAACAACAATACAGTATATTAACGCATATATATGGAATTTAGAAAGACAGTAACGAGAACCCAACATGGGAGACAACAAAAGGAACGCAGATGTATAGAATAGACTCGTGGACTTTGTGGATGAGGGTAAGGGTGGGATGTTATGGGAGAAGGGCATTGAAGCATGTTAATTGTCATGTGTCTAATCAATCGCCAGCCCAGGATTGATGCTCGGGACTGGTACAGCGAGATTTCCCGGGGGGGAGGGAGGAGGGTGGGGGGACCCGGAGGGGAAGCATATGTAAACCCATGGTGATATCATGACATTGTATGGCAAAAACAAGTAAAAAAATAAATAAATAAATAAATAAATGAAAAAAAAAAAAAAAAAACCAAACAAGAACACTGGAGCGGGCTGCCATTTCCTTCTCCAATGCATGAAAGTGAAAAGTGAAAGTGAAGTCACTCAGTTGAGTCCAACTTTCAGCAACCCCATGGACTGCAGCCTACCAGGCTCCTCCATCCACAGGATTTTCCAGGCAAGAGTACTGGAGTGGGGTGCCATTGCCTTCTCCTTACATGCACTAGGAAACCAAAAATTAGATGTGACTCACTTTATTTAGATACTTAGTATACTACATTTGTCTGGAACACAATGCACAGTATCTCCAAGGTATGTATGCCTGTGTGTTTTTCCTGCCAATACAGAACCCTGTGTTTCAACCCTTCAAACGTGTGTTATCTATAGGTTTCTTGTGGTCACTAATCACAAGCCTATCTTTTATGGTTGCCATACACTGTTCAGTTTTTGCTTTTCAGCTTGTCACATACATTTGTACTCTCTCCCTAATAAGATTGTGAACTCTTTCAAGGATAGAACTTCTAGCAGTGTGAGCACTGCTCCCTGATTGGTTTCTAACACTGTCCTTCTATAACTGAGTGAAGCTTGTACCTGAGAAAGCAAGATCAAGGAGAAAGGATACAGAATATTAGATCAACAAATGTAAACCGCATACCTACTATGTGCAAGACAAGGCCAGTTACTAAAGACACTATAAAGAATGTATTGTTGTCATCTTCAAAGAGTTTATTATCTTGTTACGGAAGATATACACACAGAACGGACAAGTTAGACCCTGAGAAGAACATGCACTTCACATTAAATTGCCAAGATGTAATAAAACAAATTTTTGATTTTTTTCCATACTCGGTGCATGAAAATATAATGAAATGGCCTAAAAGAAGTTAATAATTTGCAAAATGCTTATCTGTACCCTTGGCTCTTTTGTTCACACATGAAATCTGAGGATAATTAAAATTCATGCCAATTTTGGAAAGCTAGGAACAAATCAAATATGTGAAAATCTTCTAAGAGTTTAAAAGCAAAATTCCCACAGGGAGCCATTAAATTGTGCTGTCAACAAATATCTGAGTTTGAATTTTTAACTCATTTTGTGGGTAGAAGGAAAAAAAAAGAGGGAAAGAAAAAAGAAAGAAGGGAAACAAGAAAGGGTGGGAGGAAGTGAGGGAGAGAAAGCAGGAAGGGAGACAGGAAGGAAGGAAGGAATGGGGCTTGGGGGAAAGAAAAGAAAAAAACCCCTGCCTGTTCAATCAAGGTTTATCTGCATTGCACCACTTAGGACTTGTCAGCCATCTACCCATGACCTCCATACTGCTACATCTAGTGGTATTCTCAGTCTTATCTTATCCTACAACAGAATTTGACACCACGATCACTTCCTTCTTAAAATACTTTCTTTACCAAGACACAGTCTTTCTTTGGTTTTCTATTTGCGTCACTGGCCATTTCTTCTTTGCCTCTTTATCTAGTTTCCGAACTTCTTAATGGTGCAATGCCCCTATCTGCTTTTCTGTGTATATCCCCACTCCCTACCCCCTTACCCCCGACCTTGGTGTTGTCTGTTCTCAAGACTTATTGTCTACTTGGCAACAGCTCTCAAATTCTACATTTTGCCCAGACCCATCTCCTGACTTAATATCCTAACTTTCGCATAGCCTGCTATGGTGTGTTTAATAGTCTTCTCAAACTTGATGAGTCCATACCTGAATTCCTAATCCAGACTCGAAAACCTGCTCCTCCTGTGGCCATTTCCATCCTTCCAGATGCTCAGCCCAAACTCCTTGGAGCCATTCTTAACTTCTTTCTGTTGGTTCTGCCTTCAAAATATGGATAAAACCTGATTCCTTTTCCCGTTTCTAGTGCTACCTCCCATCCTGATTAAGCCAACCACAACTCTCATCTGTGTTACTGCAACTGCATTCTGCTTCTATCCTTGCCATGTCATGCCTTCAAAGATGAGCCAGATAATCTTTCAGAAATTTAAATTGAATCATGTCACTCCTTCACTCATTAGGATGTCATTAGGATGACACCACCTAATGGCAAAAAACGAAGAGGAACTAAAGAGCCTCTTGATGAAAGTGAAAGAGAAGAGTGAAAAAGCTGGCTTAAAACTCAACACTCAAAAACTTAAGATTATGCATCAGGTCCTATCACCTCTTGGCAAATAGATGGGGAAACAGTGGAAACAATGACAGACTTTATTTTCTTGAGCTCCAAAATCAGTGTGGATGGGGACTGCAGCCATGAAATTAAAAGACACTTGCTCTTCAGAAGGAAAGCTATGACCAACCTAGACAACGTATTAAAAAGCAGAGATATCACTTTGCTGACAAACTTCCATCTAGTCAAAACTACGGTTTCTCCAGGAGTCATGTATGGCTGTGAAAGTTGGACCATAAAGAAGGTGGAGCACCAAAGAATTGATGCTTTTGAATTGTGGTGCTGAAGGAGACTCTTGAGGGTCCCTTGGACAGCAGGGAAATCAAACCAGTCAATCCTAAAGGAAATCAAACCTGAATATTCATTAGAAGGACTGATCCTAAAGCTGAAGTTCCAATATTTTGGCCACCTGATGCAAAGAACTGACTCATTAGAAAAGACCCTGATCCTGGGAAAGATTGAAGGTGGGAGGAAAAGGGGGTAACAGAGGATCAGATTGTTGGATGGCATCACTGACTCAGTGGACATGAGTTTGAGCAAGCTCTGGGAGTTGCTGATGGACAGGGAAGCTGGCATGCTGCAGTCCATGGAGGCGCAGAGTCAGACACGGCTGAGCAACTGAGCAAGAACAGCTCCTTCGCTCAAACAACTCCAATGCCTTCCCATTATAATATGATTATAATTATACATTGCCATGGTTGAAGAGGTGCTGTATAATCTGCCGAGACTCCCTACTTTTACCCTAAACAGCCACCTCATCTCACTAAACTCATCTTCACTTTGTTCCCTTGAGCTTATCCACAAAGATCTCTAGGGATCTCCTTGCCTGTTCCAGCTGATTCCTATGTCAGAAATGATCCTTCCCCAGATTATCTTCTTGGTTCACCCCTCTACCTCCTTCAAGTCTCAAATCTCTCCACCTCAATGAGAACTTTTCTGAACCCCATCTAGTATTTAATACTGGAGGCCACCCACTGGGTCCTTAATCTGTTTTGTTTTTTCCTTTATCCATAGCTTTTATTAGTTTTGAGGATGCTATATAATCTAAATTATTGATATATTTATGGTATTGGGTGTTACATAGGTCCCCCTACCCTCATGCTACAATATCATTTTTGTGAGGTCAGGGTTCTTTTCCTGTTTGTTTGTTTTTTCCACTGATGTATTGCCAGTTCCCAAAGCAGTCCTTGTCACCTAGTAGACACTGAATAAATAAGCATGTATATAAAACTAAAATATAGTGAGGAACATAGCAGCAGGCTGGTCTGTGCTTTTAAGCCTTAGTTATAATTCGTGAAATTCCACAGAACTTGTTCTTATTCATAGTGCTATATATGGGAAAAAATATCCATTGTACCAAATGATATAAAGCCATCACAGTTCCCACATGCAAACTCATGCAGCAGCAATGACACCAGAAATAGAGAAGCAGTGCCTTTTGTTCAACATTAAGTATGTAAATAACATTTTTTCCCCAAGAATCAGACAAAATCCTCTATGAGAAAGGATTATTATTTAATAAGAGACTCCCAGAGCCTCTTAATGTTATCATATTGGAAATAATTACTCATCATATGCTAAAAGAGGCATCTAATTTAGGGAGATCTTATTTACTCATAGATTGTTTTGTCATAGATGTTTTAAATTACAGTTCCTTACAACTTAACATGGTTCAAGTTTACCATGCAGAGCAGGCATGGTGACTTCCAAATCAAGGTCCCAACAATAAAAGCATTCAGGATAAGTGACTTGTGCTAATACCATGTAACTGTACAAATGTTTCTCCAATTCAGGGTGGCTGCTGGAAATGAATTTTATTTAAGTCTGTTGCATGTTCCTCTTGCTATATAGTTATGACCGAAGGGCATCACTCACTCTTGCTGTCTGGATCAGGCTACAAGCAAAGATTGTGAAATTTCAGTAAGCAAATGACTAACAGGAGATGCACAGATGTGTGTGCATTTGACTGGAACTTTCTTTTCCCTCCTGGCTCTGAAGTGGTGTGCCAGTCTCCATGTGATGCCCAGGAAGCCTGGAAACTCAGCGCCTCCATTTCCTGTCCCTCAAGAAGAAAGAGGGGAGGCCGTGGCAGACTCAGCTTGTAGCATTTGTCAGGCTGCAGCGCAGTGAAGGAGGAAGCGCAGCTCAGGAAGCCAGCCAGAGCGCTCTGTCTCCACGCCCAACAAGCACACGTCTCTATGTCAACCTCACTCCGCTTTGCTGTACAGCAGAAGCTAACACAATGCTGTGAACAACTACACTCCAAAAATGTTTTAGAGAAATAAAAGAGCATATCTAGACTGAGTAAATGAGAAGAAACCAGCAAATAAGAAAAACAGGGGCAGACAGGTAAGGAGACCACCCATAAGTACTAAGTCCAGTGTGCACCCGTGGAGCAGAGAGCCCCTTCTCTTTCTGATTTAGGTCACAAAATGTAGCCACTTGACTGTTCCAAGAGTCAGAGGCGTGGTTTTCCTCTTCACTCTTTCTGTGGATGATTTTTGGCTAGATTCGGTCTCTTTCGGCCTTATTTTCTTTACATTTTAAATGAAAGAGCTGAATACAAGGTTTTTTTTTTTTCCTGTTTCATTGTTTCCAGTTTGAATATTCTGTGACTTCCTGAGACAAATTAAATGGTGATGCTCAAGATGGTAGCTCTCTCTGATAACACTCATGAAATAATAAAGAAAGACATCCTTCTGGTCAGTAAGCAAGTGTTCCTGCTGGTATTCAAGAAGTGCTAACCATATGATCAGTATTAGCTGATTTTCCATTCTACCCTTTTTTCCTGTTCTGTTTACTCCCTAGAACAGATATTTATTTTGCCACTAGATTACTCACTACACGGGTCTGTAATTATGTAACCACTACGAGTCCACTGAGAGCAAAGACCCCCCCATCTATAGTGCGAGGCACATAGCAGACACCAACATACGTGGACCAGTAATGAAGCCTTTGTACACACATGTACACATGTTTATGTACTTACGCATTCAGGGGGGAAATGGATTTTTGTAACATGCTAGTGTCCTGGCCATTTTCCCTTGTTATCCTCATAATGGTCCCCAAACTGAAGTACTTCTCCCTACCTTGTCAAATGTCAAAAGAGCATCCTATGTGACTATCTTTTCAGAAAAGTGAATGGACATCTCCAGATCTGACAAATGGGCCAACAAAATTCTCCACTGGAGACCTCAAGGTAAATGAGAACCTGAGTTTTGTTCTTTCCTTTGGTTTTCTTTCTTTATAACTTCTGACTTTTACTTCATTTCTTCATTTATAAATCAGGGTTTAATAAACCCAGTCTGAGAAATTCAAGTTAAAATCAGCCTGGGAGCTGACATTCATACTCATTATTTCAATGAAATCAGACGTGTTTATAGAGAACCTATGATTTCCAGGCAGTGGACTGGGTGGAATGGGTGGTGGGAATAAAACGTTAACCAGTTGGACATAGTACTCTCCACACAGAACCCAGAGACTAGTAAGGGACATGAACAATTTACAGCACAGGTAAAAAAGTATATGATGGGAAAATGGGGGCTTCCTTGGTGGCTCATATGGTAAAGAATATGCCTGTAATTCAGGAGACCTGTGTTCAATCCCTGGGCCAGGAAGAGCCCCTGAAGAAGGGAATGGCTTACCTACTCCAGTATTCTGTCCTGGAGAATTCCATGGACAGAAGAGCCAAGTGGGCTACAGTCCATGGGGTCTCAAAGAGTTGGACACAACTGAGCAACTAACAGTAACTTACTTAACTATAAATTATATATAAATTTTCAAGGGAAAAATGACAAATAACATACAAGGGAACTCCCATCAGGCTATCAGCTGATTTCTCAACAGAATTTCTACAAGCCAGAAGGGAATGGCAAGATATATTCAAAATGATGAAAAGGAAGAACCTACAGCCAAGAATACTCTACCCAGAAAGTCTCTCCTTCAGATTTGATGGAGATATCAAAAGCTTTCAAGACAAATAAAATTTAAGAGAATTCAGCACCACAAAACCAGCTTTACAATGAACACTAAAGGAAATTCTCCAGGCAGGAAACCACAGAAGGAAAAGACCTACCTACAGAAAATATCCAAAACAATAAAGAAACTGGCAATAGGATCATATATACCGATAATTACCTTAAGTATAAATAGATTAAATGCACCAACCAAAAGACATAGACTGGGTGGGCAGATGAAAACATGGACATGTATGTACTTCCACTAACCACATCACTCTGCTTGACCCCCCAAATTATTGTAAGTGTTTTCATATTGTTAGTTAATCATGTTCCCATTATGCTGGTAATTGTAACTATCTTTTATTTTTTGTCTGACTATTGATTGTGAAAACTGATAATCAGCTTTCTCTATTGTGATTATATAACTATTACTCACTTAATATCACTGTATCATGATTGGTTAACAGAAAAATGATAGAATTCTATATAACCCAAACTACCATTTAATAGAAAAACCCATAATCACTTTTTAATATCCAGATGCATATCAGAATTATCTTGGAAGTTTTTTGAAAAATACAAATGCCCAGGTATTGCTTTGTTTTATTTTATTTTATTTTTCCAGAGCTCCAGATGTTTCTAATGAGCAGCATTGTTTAAAAACAACTGGTTATATGACTATCTTTTATTTTTGTCTAGCTTGTTTTGCTTTCCCTATTTCATATCCAGTGCTCCCATTTCATTTAACTTATGTTTTCCAATTGCTTCATCTCTTCTTCTTTTTATGATGTACTTTCTCACGCCTTTATCAAGTGTAGTAGAAAAGCTCTTATATAAATATATATGTAAGTATGTGTAATATATATACTTTAGAAAACTTATGAATATTTGCTTAACTAAAAAATTTGTGACATTTTGATTCTACTTGTTTGATTTAGTATAAATAGAAGATTTCTAATTTTAAAAAAACAGATATGCAACAAGCAACAACGGTTTATTGTATGGCACAGGGAACTATAGTCAATATCTTATAATAATCTATAATGGAAAATAATTTCAAAAATAGTATGTGTATATGTATAGCTGAATCACAAAAACATAATAATTCTACTTTTTGAAATTTAGTAATATTTATCTTTGTGCAGTTTTTTAAAAGTCCTATGGACATCTAATAACAATGTATGAAATACAAAATTTTAAATATATTTGTGTAGGATATAAAACTAATATACATAGAAACCTATTATATTTAAATTATTAATGATATCATTTAATATGCTATTATTTTTTCTGCATTAGAAAAATACTCTCAGAGAAATATTAATAGTTTCACTATGATTATATAATTTTGCTTTTCCTTTACATTTCTTCTGATTTTTGCTTTATGTATCTTTGTTTCTTTGTTGTTAGGTGTTTAATGGTTTATGATATTTATCTTCTTTGTGAATTGTACCTTTTATCATTAAAAATATTCACCTTTGTTTCATTTAAAAATAAGTCTAATTAAAAAATAAAAAAAGAAAAGAAAAGTGGGGTAAAGTTGGTGCCCTATCCAGGATCCCAGGTAGGGAAATGACCTCTTTAAAACAGTCAGAGCATGTTCCTCTTCTTCTGAAACTTCCCAATATTTCTCCCTTTACTCAGCATGAAAGCCCACATCTACAAGGACCAACAAAGCCTCCTGTGATCTAGACCCAGCCACCTCTCTGACCTCATCCTCTCTTCTGCAGCCCTGTTTTACTCCAGCCACTCTGGCGCCCTGCCATTCCTTAAACACAGATGTGCATGCCGACCTCAGGGCCTTTGCACTTGGCTCTTTCTTTTGCCTGCAATGTCTTCTGCCAGACAACCTCATAACTAGCACCACCCCCACTTTTTGTTTCATCTAAGTCGTAACTCAGATGACACCTTCTCAGCTAGGCCTTCCCTGGCCACTGTGCCTAAACTTCAACATCCCTACACACCAACCCTTTTTCCTGCTTAGTACTTATCACCGCCGTATATTTTCCTGTTTTCAAGCCTGACTTTTCTGTTAGAAGTGAAACTCTATTACAGAAGGGTCTTTTGTTTATTTCACTCACTGTAGTATCCCCAGGATCCAGAAAACTGTTGGCACATCGTACGTACTCAGTCAACATTCTGTGAATGAATAAACACTATGAAACACTTTCCTGATGAAGTGATCAATTGAAAACTGACTTGAAATCTGAAGCTGAATTATCCTGGCTTTTGTGAGAATAGGGGGCAGTCAGGAGAGAGTGGGAGCAAAAAAAGAGCATTTTAAAGAAAGAGACCAGCCTGAACAGTCTCAGAGGTAAGAGGAAGAAAAAACGTTTGAAGGACATTAAGACTTTGTCAAGACAGAAGCCTGAATGCCAGAGTTAGCAAGAAATGAAGAGGTGGATCTGGATGAGGAGGCAGGGGCCTGATCAGGCAGGGCCTTGTGAGCATGCAAACAGGTTTCCACTTTACAAGAGCAGTGGAGGATATTTGAGGAATTTTAATGAGCAGAGTGATGCCATCTGTGATTAAAAACAAAGCCATCATGACAGGGCTGGACAGGAGCAAGATGGAGGCAGGGAGGCCAGTGAGAAGGAAGGCTGGGGGTGCTGTGTGTCGCAGAGCACGGGTGAGGGCACTCAAGACAGGCAGAAAGATTCTAGGGGTGATTGGAAGGACTTGGCAACCGATATATATATGATATAAATAATGTAAGATTAATTATATAATTATAAATTATATGTAATAACACAGCTGACCCTTGAACAATGCAGCTGTTTAGGGGCATAGACCCTCCACAGTTCAAGATCTGAGTCTAACTGTACAGACGGGCCTCCACACACACACATCACCGCATACATGGTTCCACATCTGTAGACTCAACCAACTGCAAGTCGTGTAGTACTGTAGTAAGGATTAATTGAAGAAATTTCATGTAGTTCCAACACAGGTTGTTCAAGGGTCAACCGTGTATTTCTAGGATGAATCGTGGAGACGAGGATAAGAGAAAGGTAAGAAATGATCAAAAGTGAAGTTTCAGTGTCTGGTTTGAGTGACTGGGGTCAGGGTGTGGGAGTATAAAGATGTCCAAATTCTTTGACAAGCAGGGTTCCCTTTCCCCCTCTCCTTAACTCTGGGCAGAATTTGTGACATCATTGCCAACCAACTAGATACAACAGAAATGATGCTGTATCAGACTGGAAGAGACTGGAAGCTTCTAGTCTTGGTGTCTGGGATCTCAGGAACCGAGGTTCCAAGGGAGCAACCCAGTCGAGTTGCCAGACCACAGCCCACACCAAGTGGTCAGGCATGCGAGTGAAACATATGGAGCTGGGTCCTCCCAGCCTGAGCCATACCAGCTGACACCACGTGGAGCAGAGACAAGTCTTTGCTCAGAGGCCCAGCCCAAGTAGTGAATTCATGAGCGAAAAAATAATTGATACTGTCTTAAGCCAATGTCTTTTGACATGGCTTGTTACACAGCCATAAATAAGCACAAGAGAGAGAGACAATGAGATGATAAACTTGTGATTTATCTGAGTGCAAACACACATTTCATGCAAAGATGAGCAGAATAAAGGACAGAAATGGTATGGACCTAACAGAAGCAGAAGAGATTAAGAAGAGGTGGCAAGAATATACAGAAGAACTGTACAAAAACTATCTTTGTGAGCCCCATCACATGATGGTGTGATCACTCACCTAGAGCCAGACATCCTGGAATGCGAAATTAAGTGGGCCTTAGGAAGCATCCCATAAACAAAGCTAGTGGAAACAATGGAATTCCAGCTGAGCTATTTCAAACCCTAAAAGATGATGCTGTGAAAGTGCTGCACTCAATATGCCAGCAAATTTAGAAAACTCAGCAGTGGCCACAGGATGGAAAAGTCCACTTTCCATTCCAATCCCAAAAAAAGGCAACGCCAAAGAATGTGCAAACAACCGCACAATTGCACTCATCTCCCACACTAGGAAAGTGATGCTCAAAATTCTCCAAGCCAGGCTTCAACAGTATGTGAACTGTGAAATTCCAGATGTTTGAGTTGGATTTAGAAAAGGCAGAGGAACCAGAAATCAAACTGCCAACATCTGTTGGATTACCAAATAAGTGAGAGAATTTCAGAAAAATATCTACTTCTGCTTTATTGACTATGTCAGAGGTTTTGACTGTGTGGATCATAACAAACTAGAAAATTCTTAAAGAGATGGGAATATTGGACCACCTGACCAGACTTCTAAGAAATCTGTGTGCAGGTCAGGAACCAACAGTTAGAACTGGACATGGAACAACAGACTGGTTCCAAATCAGGAAAGGAGTATGTCAAGGTTGTATATTGTCACCCTGTTTATTTAACTTATATACAGAGTATATCATGAGAAACGCTGGGCTGGATGAAGCACAAGCTAAAATCAAGACTGCCAGGAGAAATATTAATAACCTCAGATATGCAGTTGACACCACCCTTATGGCAAAAAGTAAAGAAAAACTAAAGAGCCTCTTGATGAAAGTGAAAGAGGAGAATGAAAAAGTTGGCTTAAAGCTCAACATTCAGAAAATTAAGATCATGGCATCTGGTCCAATCACTTCATGGCAAATAGATGGGTAAACAATGGAAACAGTAACAGACTTTATTTTGGGGGGGCTCCAAAATCACTACAGATGGTAACCGAAGCCATGAAAAGAAAAGATGCTTACTATTTGGAAGGAAAGTTATGACCAACCTAGGCAGCATATTCAAAAGCAGGGACATTACTTTGCCAACAGAAGTCTGTCTAGTCAAAGCTTTGGTTTTTCCAGTAGTAATACATGGATGTGAGAGCTGGACTGTAAAGAAAGCTGAGTGCTTAAGAATTGATCCTTTGAACTGTGGTGTTGGAGAAGACTCTTGAAAATCCCTTGGACAGCAAGGAGATCCAACCCATCCATCCTAAAGATCAGTCCTGGGTGTTCACTGGAAGGACTGATGCTGCAGCTGAAACTCCAATACTTTGGCTACCTGATGTGAAGAAAGTGACTCATTGAAAAAGACTCTGATGCTGGGAATGATTGAAGCCAGGAGGAGAAGGGGATGACAGAGGATAAGATGGTTGGATGGCATCACCGACTCAATGGACATGAGTTTGAGTAAGCTCTAGGAGTTGGTAATGGACAGGGAAGCCTGGCATAACTGCAGTCCAGGAGGTCGCAAAGAGTCAGACACGACTGAGCGACTGAACTGAAATGAAACACAGGGTTAGGCAATTCCAGTCCCCGAACTACTCCTACTTATTGAGACATTGTAGGAAAGCAGAGTGCCCACCAGTGTGGGGTACACTACTACTTTGGGATGGTCTTGGAAGGAGTTAATTCGAATCCAAAGTAACCAGGAAGGAAACAGAGTATATTAAATACTTTAAGATCACACTTTCATTTTGTTTGAACCACTGGAGGAAATCCAATTTCAAATTAATATAACAAAGCCAGAAACTTGCTTAAAAAATATTTCATCAGATTTCAAAGGTCAGCTTGGGGCAGGGCATACTGGAATCCTTTAACAGATACTCTGGTGAAGACATTCTTTTCATTTTGTAAGGGAACAAAAGATTAAACGAGCACCTCTGGAGTTGTCTAAGTTATTGGTGGGCGCTCTCCCTGTGTGAAGTTGGAGATCAGCAAGGTTCCAGATCAGTATCAGAGCTTCATGCCAGGGACCGGTCCATGTATGTGACAGATGCAGCCGGATGGCAAGGGGAGCAAGCAGCTCTGCCTTTATCTGTACCACTTTGTACTTTTTTTTTTTTTTAATGGGAAGAGGAGCTATAGGAAGTGACTTTATTTACTATTTTTAAAATTTTTTTTCCTTTACACTATCGTGTTGGTTTTGCCATACACTGATATGAATGTGACATGGGTATACATGTGTTCCTCTTCCAGAAACCCCTCCCACCTCCCTCCCAATTTCATCCCTCTGGGTCACCCCAGTGCACCAGCCCTGAGTACCCTGTATCATGCACCAAACCTGGGCAGGCAATTCAGTTCACATATGATAATTTACATTTTTTTAAGTTAGTCAGATATAGACAGTTCCTTTTAAGCACTGGGATTTAGAGTTGGAATGTGGATGGGATTAAAGTCATTTGATTAGAGGAGGAAGATGCCCAGAGGGAAAAAGGCATGAAAAACCCTTCTAAAATCGGATATCCTTTGTCATGCTTACCACAGAGTCAGAAAGCACCTTGGTAAACCTCAACCAAGAGCTCTGTAAACTCAGGTATTATTTCTATTATTATCCTAATTACCCTCCTCATTGAAAAGGAAGGGAGCACACCCTTGTTGCAGATGTAACATTCAAGTACTTGCCCTGTAGCTTGCGAAAGGTTAGGTTTTTCATGAACCTAACTTAGACTTACCCATTCAGGCTGTTAATTACTAGTATTTCTTCAATGTAATTACAATCTTTTTAGGAAATGGGCTGTTGCACATTTTTTTCCACCCAGAGACACAATAGGGAGTCTAACTCTTTGTGGTATTAAACATGTTAGCCAATGTAGGTAGGTAAGTGGTTCAAAGGAAAAAGAAGAAGTCCTGAGATCATTAACCATGACTCAGAATACGCTGGGGCCTCTATTTGGTGAAAGCAAACAAATCCCAAATATCTCCTCAGAAAAAATGTGGTCATTTTCACCATTTCTATGACCTAGTTAAGAGGGCATGATGGTATCGTCTATAATTTCATAGTTTATGGCATTATTTCCTTCATCTATTACATAAGGTCTACATAATTGATTGTGACTTGAATATAGCTCTAAGAGCAATTTTATCTTCAGAGAGGAATTTTAAATGCTTTTTTTCTTCTTAAGAAAATGTAGATGATGCAATCCAACATGTTTCCTTTAGTGGCCTGAAATTTTAGAGGAAGAATTACTGCCCTAACACTTTGATCTGTTCTACTTGAGGGTCTGAACTTTCTGGCTCTTTGGGGTGATTTTTATTTACCTACTTTAAAGGTTTGTCATATTATCTTCTAAACTTTAAACTATTCAAGCAAATAGCATTTTCTGGGAGGGAGCAAAGAGAAGGTATGGATTGGGAAGAGGATTAAATCTTAGAACTGTGAACATCCCAAGTTTCAAACCTATTTAGAATGTGATTTTAGGGATTCACATGTGTCATAAAGTGATTATTCAGCCATTTCTTGTGCATATTATGTAAGAGCCATACAACATGCACCATCCTTTCAGGAACTTCTCTCTCAAATAATGGCTGAAAGATGATCAATTCAGTAGACCATAAAGTTTGTTTGGGTTTTCTTGTAAGATGTTATATACAGACAAAGAGATAATCTAGTGTTGAGAAAATAAAGAAGTGAGAATTCCAAACACTGGAAGATAAGTTAAAAAAAAAGTTTCAATGAGAATACATGGTCTAGGATAGTTATGAAAGCATCAATCATTCATATGTTCACTCACTCAATATTTACAGTGCCTGCCATATGTTGATGACAGGGATAAGGTCTGGAAAGTCAGTGACAAGCCAAAAATAAGACACAAGCCTGGCAACCCGGCATCATCTCTCAGCCTGTGGGCTCAGGAAGGAGCAAGGCTGCCTGAGCTTGAATCCTCACCCTGCCACTTAGAGACGATGGTGCCCTCTAGGGCTGTGGGCAAATCACTCAACCTTCTGTGCCTCAATATCCTTCCCTATAAGCAGAGACACTGAGAGGGCCTGCCTCTTAGGACTGTCAGGAGGATTAGATGAGCTAATATGTGTAAAGCATGGCAAATCTAAGCACTAGTCAAATGTAAGGTCTCCTTCTCAGAACAGGAAATGAGGGAGGCCAGGGAAGAGGCAGACCAAAGCATGGGAACGTGAACTGTATCAGAATCCTAGGAGCTCCCGCCATGCGCTTCACTGCTGTACAGGGGCCTGGCTCCAGGAAAAGGGGCAGATAGGTCTCAGCTAACATTCCTAAAGAATGTTCCATGGCTCTTGAACCCAAGATGCAGGCCAGTATGCTAGTAACATCACTCCAGAGTGCGGACAAGCTTAAGGCAATTCCAAAGCCTGTCCAGCACAGAAACCAAGGAAAAACATGCCCTAACTTCTTGTTGCCTCATTTCCAAAACAGAACAGCATGAGAGTTACCCTCTGCCTGTTCCCCAGAGAGGCTGTGTGTGGGGTACGGGCTAGGGATCACCTCATTCAATGCCAAGCAACAAACCCTGAGCTAAGAAAAGAGAGTCTCCTTTTATAAACGAGGAGACCGAGGCGCGGGATGGTGAAGTGCCTTGTCTGTGAGATACTTTAACATGTTTGCTTAAACCTAGAGATGGAGGCTCCTTCCAGCAAAGTCCCTAAGCCTGAAGCTTATGAGATAGTGGAGCTCATAACTCAGAACTCAGAGCCCCAGAGCCTAACATCTAGGATGGCCAGGCCCATGAAAAGGCGGGGATTTATAAAAGCCCCCGGGCTGACTGGTTCCAAAGCCTACAATCCCAGCTGGAGGAGAGGGCCTAGCATGGGTTAACATTTTCCTTTCCATTGCAACTGTCTTTCATTTCTGATAAAGAATCATTACAGGCAATGCGTGGTGTACCCCTTCCCTGCCCAGGGCAGGAGACCTAGGCCCCTGGACCTAGACCTAGGCAGGAGACCTAGCTGGGGGATTTATGCGCAAAAACTCGCGCACGGACATGACGCAGGCTTGTCAAAGGTCCTGAGGAGTCTCACAGATGTCCAGCTCTCCAGGACCAGCCAGGCAGGGAGAGGGGCCTTGTGACTGCAGTTGTCCACGCAGGGTGGTGGTGGCACCCAGCAATGCAGTCTGCTCTGGCCCAGGAAACTCATCCTTGTTGTGGTGGGAGTCGTGTTTGTTTTCTGAGGCCAAGTTCAGAGTCAATAATATGAAAGGCTTTACATGGCATGGGTTGGATGGTTCCACCAGCTCTTTTCAGTTTGTCTTTAAAAATCTGTTTGAAAATAAAACTTTGTGATTGTGGCGTCTCATCATTGGCCACTGGAGGGAGGAGGAACGAGGCTAAGAGGCGTTTTAAACCATGGAGCTTTGGATTAAGTGAATGCATGGACCATTCTGGACCTTTCAGTACTGCTGAGCAGAGGGTTTCAGGGATCTGCCCTCACCCTCCTTGCAGAGGTCCATGTGTTTCAGTTATGTCAGATGCAATTAGGCACAGCTCATCTCTTTCAAATTCACCAGGGATTCATTACATGAACCCTTGAAGGTTTCCCTTTCAAATGACCATAGATTTTATATTCAAATCAGTGTTCAACGATCACTCTAATCCTGGCTTTAACTCTGCTCCACTCCTGTGTCCATGGAAGCTGACGACATGAGAACTGGGGAAACAAAAAACATGGCTCTTTGAATCATCACAGGGAAAACAGCAGAGGAGGAAAAAAATTTTCATAGCAGACCAGGTAATCAGCGGCTGCCCTCGGCAGTGAAGCCACCAGCCTGGCTTCCACATTCCTCCACCCACAGCCTGGGGTGAGGTAAGACACGCAGACTTTTTTCTTATGATGGCGAGGTGCACCCCTTCATAACACGAAGCCTCTTTCCCAGATGCTGTCACAACAGTGAAAATAAACGGATCCTGTTTCTCAGGTTGGAAGTGGGCATGCTGCAATCTATAGAAATTCTGCAGTCTGCTTCCCACCAGTTGACACACAGCTTGTGGATTTATCATTCCAAACAAAAGATACATGTATGCTCCTCTCCATAAGGCCAAAAAGAGATAGTGGTTAGATTTTCACAAATTGAGTTCTCACTAAGGATTTTTTTTTTAACTCACTTTTGACATACATACACAGACTCTGAGGTTTCGAAGGAAATTAAAAATGACTTTCAAGAACTTCTATTTGCAGATCCACGTATATTTAAAATTATTTTCAGTTTGTTTTGCATCACCAGATTTCACAAGAATCTTAGCTTCTGTGCACTTTTAAAGCACTAACCTGCTTTAAAAAGAAAGTAGAAACACACAATAACCAATTGTCTTCTGAATCCACTCTACTCTGTATATCCCACAATTAACCCAACAATCTGTGATGAAAGAATAATGTAACCTCATCATGTTCGCTAACAGTGCTGAGTCATTGCTCCATGAGAGGACTTACAAAGCAGGCTTATTTCTCATCCTTTCTCAGTCAGGTTTAGCTACATTATTACAGTATTTCACCCCACAGCCTCTACTCTCCTCTAAGTCACTATTTTCCTCTTCCATTACTTAATTGGAAAAAAAGTAAGTCCCCCTCAAATGTCAAATCTGTATGTGTACATGCTATATCTGAATTTCAAAACTGGTAAATGTCAATGTTAGTGAATCAATCCGAACATCTTAAAAGATAGGTCAAGTTAATATTATCGTAGAAGAACAGTTTTTCCTTATATTAGGTCAAAGATCGTAAACATTAAGTATATAGGTAATGTATATCACATATAGTTAATGAATAGCTCATTTATTTTCTATAAATTTACACAGTAAACAGAATAGTTTCTTAGTAAATGCAGAATGATATCATTCGTGCCTTTACTGACATATTCAATACATATTTGCTGGGAATTGACTATGCACAAAGTTTTATGGCCTGAAATTCACATGAATAAGATAAAAAAATATGGCTCTCAGAGTCCATCAGTACAAGAAATATAAATGTAAGTAACAGGAAATCGACAGAGCAGCGCCATGTGAAAATCAGAGGGAGGAGGTAACATCTGGCTGAAGCCATGTAGAAAGCTTGTGTGGGGGGATATTTGAGGAACGTAGGATTTGGTGAACATAAACAGTTCTCTAATTAGGAGAACAGGTACCGGGATAAAGCACTGGAGGTGAGGAAGCACGGGCTGCCTAACCAAAGCAGTCAAGGCCTGGGGGGGATTTTGGAACCAAAGACTAGAGTTTGAGTCCAGAAGGGCAAGTTAAGTTTAATCCATGGAGGGCCTTGAAAACCAAACCAAAATCCTGCTATTTGATAACAAGGATAGAAGGTGTTTTCACTTTAGCCAAAACACTGTTTAAAAAATAAAAAGCATTAGTCAAGTAAATTATTAGGCATAACTGAAAATGCTCTTTTGGCGATTTTAAGTGTTTTGATCATTTACATTAGTAAATGGAGGCAAACTACACGGATTCATGATTGTATACTGCGTGCCTGAGTGCAAAGTTGCTTCAGTCATGTCTGACTCTTTGTGACCCCATGGACTGCAGCCCACCAGCCTCCTCTGTCCGTGGGATTCTCTGGGCGAGAACACTGGAGTGGGTTGCCAGGCCCTCCTCCTCCAGGGGATCTTCCTGACCCAGGGATCGAGCCCACGTCTCTTATGTCTCCTGCACTGGCAGGTGGGTTCCTTACCACTAGCGCCAGCTGAGGAGCCTGGGTGCACGCTAGTGGTCTGTCTTTGTCTCATAATGTGTGTCTTCATAGGATTTGTTGTTTTTCACCAAAACCTAGCAATTCTTGTCTTTTCTTTAAAGGCATCGGACATCAGACTACACACACAAGAGAGGGCAGACACTCTCTCGCAAGAAGAAAACCATATTCCCCAAGCAACCGTGCTTTGACACGACCAACACCATCTTTCAGTGAGGTAGCACTGCTGGTTAATCTTGTGCAATGTCTCAGATCCTGCCTTTGAGTAAAAATGCCATAAAGGCCAAATAATATTTGTAGAGCTTAAAGATGGGTTCCTTCTTCCCCTCTTCAAATGAAGGTATGTCAAAGAGCAGTGCTGACACGCATTTAGCTGTGAGGCAAGCCCAGAGCAACATGCCTAGACTATTCTCTGATACTTTGCCTTGCGCCACGCTTCTCTTTTCTGAATGACCTGTGCAAACTTAGAAGTACGTTTATAAATATGTTTATAGATGTATCCACTCAGTAAGCATTAGAGATAGGCAGACTCAAAGCAGTGTTACTACCTGGCATAGGACGGCCTCCTGGACCTTTAACAGATCATTTCAAATTCAGCAGTTTCTAAACAAATTAGGGTTGAACTAATTGTACACATAGTGTTCCCTGGTGGCTCAGAGGGTAAAGCATCTGCCTGCAATGCGGGAGACCTGGGTTCGATCCCTGGGTCAGGAAGATCCCCTGGAGAAGGAAATGGCAATCCACCCTGGTACTCTTGCCTGGAAAACCCCATGGATGGAGGAGCCTGGTAGCCACCATCCATGGGGTCGCAAAGAGTCAGATATGACTGAGCAACTTCACTCACTCTCAATTATACATGTATTTAAAATAGTTCTTACCAATTAAAACGATATCAATGGATGTTTACTATATTTTCTTGAATAAGCTAATAGAACACAATCACTTTCTTTACATATGGATGCATTTATGGTATTGTCCCATTCAAATCCCATTATTTTAATATAAAACGTTCCATTTCATTATCAATTCTCAATAAACAAATAAGCAATTTATAAAGGTGACACAGTAGATGAGAATCCAACTGCCAATGCAAGCAGGCAACATGGGTTCAATCCCTGGTCTAGACAGATTCAACATGCTGTGGGTCAACTAAGCCCTTGACCCACAACCGCTGAGCCCACACTCTACAGCCTGTGTGCCACCACCGCTGAAGCCTGCCTGCCCGAGGGCCCTCGAACGGCAACCGCGGAACCTGTGTGCCGCAGCTACCGAAGCCCATGCCCCCAGAGCCCGTGCTCTGCAAAGGGAGGCCGCCACGGTGAGAAGCCCGCAAGCCACAATGAAGAGTAGCTCTGCTCTCCACAACTAGAAAAGGCCCGTGCACGGCAATGAAGCCTCAGTGCAGCCAAAGTAAATCAGTGAATGAATAAGTAATTTTTAAAAAATTAAAAAAAAATAAGAGCCTATACAGATCACCAAAGATCAGACTAGATGTTGCAAAAGTAAATCTAATGATTGCTCTACATGACTACTGTCACATATTCCAATATTCCAAACTACTGGAATATGTGGATGTTTGGATAATATTTCAGAAATGAATCTGAAAAGAGAAAATCAAAGAGAGTTGAGGGGTTCTTTGAGTGGAAGGTCATAATTAATTTAGGTGTGACAGGATAACTCAGTGAAGTCCAGACACTAGCAACATAGTCACCGAACCTTTACTATGTGTCATGCGTGATGCTTAGTGGTGTCTTCCCAAAGATTGATGGCCAACACAGGGCAGAAAACAACCAGCAGCCTTGCACGGTGAGCCCAGGAGCAGGGATTTGGAGCAAAATATGAGACCACAACATCAGGGTTTTTGGATACAATGGAAATGTTAACTACACTGGATGTCTCTCAGACTTGACTGAGTAGAGGCTTCAGCCATTTTATTTGGCTGGAAAGGAAAATGTTGACCTTAAAATCCAAAAGGACTTGGAGAAATCCAAAATATACCAATATTTCCTAAAAATGGAATCTCCTCTGGAAATGATAGGAAGGGAATATATGGAACATTAAAGATGGATAAAGAAGTCTAGTTCAAGGTTAATTCATGAAATAACCTACTGAACAGAGATCCAAGCAAGAGGGATCCCACTACCTATAGCAACTTTCCTGTGGCTAAGAATCCCATTTACTGGAATTCAGCTTCTTCCACAAGCATAAGACTCACTTTCCAAATGCGCTAGATAAAAAGATTCAACTGAAACATCATTCGCACTTCAAAGAGAATGTCACCTGGCATATTTTCCTTTCCTTAACCAGAAACAAGAGTATCAATTTACAAGCATCTACATTTCCAGAATCAAGATGTAAAATCTGGAATGAGTATATATTTCCTGTAACAGACCCAAATAGAAAGATGACCCTCCCCAAGAACATAATATCATATCCTCATTCCAACTGTCTACAAGGTAGCAATCAACACGGTGCCTTGATTCACCAGGGTTCTCCAGGAAGTCAGTATTTGTTTATGAGTAGAATGGAGCTTAAGAAAAGCATCCAGTAGGGCCACCTAAGCACAGCCCCTTGAAGAATGCACACGATAACAAGTTAGATTGCTCTCAATCACAGACATTGACAGCTCCCACTTCATAGAGCCCTGAAATTACAGTCAGGGAAAAAGACAGTCTTAGAAAAAGATAATGTAGTTTGAGAAATGGTACCTTTATTCTTTAAAATCAAACATCTTTGATTTAACTACTTTTCAGATTTGTTCTTGACAACGTTGCATTAACACCGCAACCTAAAGCAAATTCATATTTATCCAACATACATTCCATGTGAAAAGTTGCTTACTCTCGAGATAAACATTCAGGCATGTCTTCCCACCCACATTCAGGAAACCAGAATCATTACTCATGCAAGTGTACATCACAAACAGTGAAAAGCTAACTCTTTAAAAATAGCCAAATATATAACACGAGTGGGGACTGTATTGTTATTAAAAGAATACATATGCAGTATTACAGATTAATTGTTGTTCTCCTGGGCGATTTTATGCTCAGGTCAATTTAATAAATTTGAACATGTCATCTACTAAATTATGAATCACCAGGAAGACCTACTCACCCAGAAATTGTTCTGTTGTTTCAAATGCAACTTTAAAAAAATCATCATCTCAAGCACTGAGAAGATTAAATTACCTGTTTTTTAATTTCAGCAAGCATTGGAGTGTGTCTACCTGCTGGATCCTCTGCCAACTGACAGACAAAAGGCTGAAGGGAGTGCACTTTGGATGCTATCAATTAAGGGAAGGCGGTTCATTAATCTTTACTGTCAACGCCTGAATTCTGCTCTGATGGCTCCTGCGGTATGCAGCCGGTTGCCTGCACTAAAAACCAAGACCCATCCAGCTAAATTCCCCTGGTAGGAAGATAACTTGAGCTTTTCCTGGTAAACTGTTAAGTCCACTCAAAAAAGGCTAATAACATGGATTTCCCTGGTGGTACAGGGTATAGGAATCCCCCTGCCAATGCAGGGGACACAGGTTTGATCCCTGGTCCTGGTCCATGTGCCAAGGGCAACTAAAGCCTGTGTGCCACCACTACCGGCGCCCTTGCACCCTAGGGCCCAAGAACCACAACTACTGAGCCCTGGGCTGCAACTGCTGAAGCCCAGGCACCTAGAGCCCGTGCCCCGTGAGGAGAGAAGCCTCCACAGAGAGCAGCCTGTGCACCACAGCAAAGAGGAGGCCCTGCTCTCCCCTGTGTGAGAAAACCTGCCCGCAGCAAAGACAACCCAGCCCAGTCAAAAAAAATAAATAAATAAATAAAATAAAAAACAAAAAAATAAAAATAAACAAAACGCATGAAAAACTTAAAAAATAAAAAATAGCTAATAATACCTTTCGATATGAGGAAAATATTTTGAAAAGTTCTTGTGTTCATTCATGCAATATACCATTTTTTTTGTGCCTATTACTTGCCAGGAACTCTACACAAAGAATAATCAAACTACATCAAAGAAGAACCAGACGTCAAGGAGCTATTTTTGGAACCTCTCCTCTATACATACCCTAAGAAGGGCTGGCCTTTAAAAGAAAAAAATTATGGCTGCTTCGGATCCTTAGAAAATGAAAACCTGCAAGTATGTATTTCTGAGAATTTGCTGTACATCCCTTAGACTTTTAAGAAAAAGCAAGGCCATATAAATCTAGGCTAGATCTGGACTGGCTTTACCATCACAAGATAGTTCAGCTCAGTTCACTCAGTCGTGTCTGACTCTTTGCAACCCCATGGACTGCAGCACGCCAGGCTTCCCTGTGCATCTCTCTGGTTCCTCGGACTTTTCTAAACCCAGCTCATCAAAAGATAATCTTTAATTAAACAGAGTTGGCAAAAGAAGCTTTTTCAGGTGAGCATGAAAATAAAGCTGAACCAAGCACAGAGTAAATGTGTGAATCATCTCCAATTTGGTTAATTTTGCTATATAATATATATGAAGATACATTTATTATTGCCTGTTGTATTATTAATTGCAATTAAATTTTAAATAACACATGATATTAAAAGATTTGAAACAAGTATTTATGGAAATAGTAATTCTGAAACTCCGGCAGCCTGTGGGGATGGCTGTGACTATCTAGTTAGTTCTCTACTGGAAGAAGTAACTCTGGCAAACTTGATATTTAAATGGAAGCTTTGTCAGTGCCCATCCATGAGGACACAAACCAACAAGTAGTTTGAGTGAAGGGAATGCAATTCAGGGAACTGGTTTCAAAAGTGATGGGAAAACTAGAACGCCAAATAAGAACTGAGGAACCTAGAGACTGCCAAAGGCAGGAAACAATAAAGGATGCAGAGGAGGGTGTGAGACCTCCTCTCAGGGACCTGCGTTACACAGAGGAAGTTGTCTCTCCAGGTCTTGCTGGCAGGAGACAGCACCGAGACGTCACTATGGCAGACAGGAAAAGGGAAAGAAACCCCCTGGCTTCTCCTTGCCTCATTCTCCAATCTCATGACAACCCCTTCTGTCAGCCAAACCCAGGAGACAGTCGGACATGGAAGGCTGGGGAATTCAGCCTGTGATACAGAGCACTGCAGGAGAGGATGAGAATGGATGCCCATCCAACACGGCCAGGGCCACCATTTGTGCCTCAGTCTATATGAAGGGATTTGTCAAGGTCACAAGTTCTCATGTTAGGTCACAAGTTCTCATGTTTTGCGACTTTGGTATTACCATGAGACTCATAATCAACCAAAAGCATCAGTTAACTTCTATATACCTGAAGTCCTTGTGATTTAACATTCTCCTAGGGAAATTACAGATAATCATGATGGTGTGGTCACTCACCTTGAGCCAGGCATCCTGGAATGTGAAGTCAAGTGAGCCTTAGAAAGCATCACTACGAACAAAGCTAATGGAGGTGATGGAATTTCACCTGAGATATTTCAAACCCTAAAAGATGATGTTGTGAAAATGATGCACTCAGTATGCCAGCAAATTTAGAAAACTCAGCAGTGGCCTCAGGACTGGAAAAGTTCAGTTTTCATTCCAATCCCAAAGAAAGGCAATGCCAAAGAATGCTCAAACTACCACACAATTGCGATCATCTTACACACTAGTAAATTAATACTCAAAATTCTCTAAGCGAGGCTTCAATTATATGTGGATCGTGAACTTCCAGATGTTTGAGCTGGATTTAGAAAAGGCAGAGGAACCAGAGATCAAATTGCCAACATCTGTTGGATAATCAAAAAAGCAAGAGAGTTTCAGAAAAAAACATCTACTTCTGCTTTATTGACTATGTCAGGGGCTTTGACTGTCACTTTGATCACAACAAGCTGTGTAAAATTCTTAAAGAGATGGGAATACCAGACCACCTGACCTGCCTCTTGAGAAACTTGTATGCAGGTCAGGAAGCAACAGTTAGAATTGGGCATGGAACAACAGACTGGTTCCGTATTGGGAAAGGAGTACGTCAAGGCTGTATATTCTCAGCCTGATTATTTAACTTAAATGTAAAGTACATCATGAGAAATGCTGGGTTGGGTGAAGCACAAGCTGGAATCAATACTGCCAGGAGAAATATCAATAACCTCAGATATGCAGAAGACACCACCCTTATGGACGAAAGTGAAGAAGAGCTAAAGAGCCTCTTGATGAAAGTGAAAGAGGAGAGTGAAAAAGTTGGCTTAAAACTCAACATTCAGAAAACTAAAATCACGGCATCTGGTCCCATCACTTCATGGCAAATAGATGGGGAAACAATGGAAACAGTGACTGACTTTGTTTTGGTAGGCTCCAAAATCCCTGCAGATGGTGACTGCAGCCATGAAATTAAAAGATGCTTACTCCTTGGAGGAAAAGTTATGACCAACCTAGACAGCGTATTAAAAAGCAGAGACATTGCTTTTACCAACAGGTCTGTCTAGTCAAAGCTATGGTTTTACCAGTAGTAATGTATGGATGTGAGAGTTGGACTATAAAGAAAGCTGAGCACCAAGAATTGATGCTTTTGAACTGTGGTGTTGGAGAAGACTCTTGAGAGTTCCTTGGACTGCTAGGAGATCCAACCAGTCCGTCCTAAAGGAGATCAGTCCTGAATGTTCCTTGGAAGGACTGATGTTGAAGCTGAAACTCCAATACTTTGGTCACCAGATGTGAAGAACTGACTCATTGGAAAAAACCCTGATGCTGAGAAAGACTGAAGTCGGGAGGAGAAGGAGATATCTGAGGATGAGATGGTTGGATGGCATCACTGACTCGATGGACATGAGCTTGAGTAAACTCCGAGTGTTGGAGATGGACAGGGAGGCCTGTTGTGCTGCAGACCTTGGGGTTGCAAAGAGTCGGACACAACTGAACGACTGAACTGAACTCAACTGAGGGAAATTATAAGACTTAAGTCTACCCTGGTAGTATAGGTCTAGAAACCTCAACATATTTTTGAAAAGCACATTGGGATTTTACATTCAAATATCCATTAGCAGAAGAGGATAACCTTCAGAATCACTGTTTTCCCAGGTATCTTTGGTAGCACTGAGATTGTTCCAGCTGACACATTCTCCTGTATTTAGCTAAGTCTTTTGACTCTTAAGACAGGGTCACAGGGTTCAATACCCACTATTTCTGTGTTGGGAAGAAAAGTCTGTTCATACAGTATTAGTTATCTAGAACTTTCTAACATCTTTGTACAGAAAGCAAAGCTTAATAGTACAGCTTTAGGAGGAGACAGAATTGTTGTATATGTTCAAAATGAGTAAAAATAATAAAACCTTAAAAGTTTTACAGTATAAAAAGAAAAAACTTTAATAAATCCATATAAAATAAATATGCTTAATAAATCCATATAAAAACATCATAGGGTTCATGAATACATGTATCCAGGACTTCCTTCCTGAAAGGCTACATTGAGTGTCCACATGGGGCTATTTTTTAAAAGGTTCTCTGTTATTGGGGAAAACGTCTTTACTTCTTTTAGCATTTGATGTACTAATACCATGTCTTAATCACTAGTAAAGGGCATCATATCTAGTATTTATGAGACATATTTAATAATGAAGCTTAAAAAGTTGTTTTAGAATACCTGAATGAGAGTAGTCTCATTTGTATTTTGGAAAATGAAAACCTAAGAAAAAAGAAAGAACTCATATATATTTGTGAAACAGTAACATAATTTTTGGTATAGCTCAACCTCTCCTGACCATAGAAATCATTTAGGAACTTATTAAAAATACAGGTTCCTTGGGAGAATATGGTAAATCATACTTTAAACCAATGACTCAGTTGAATTTAACAGCAGAAAAATAAGTTTGAGGCTTTGAAGCCAGGTCAACCAGCCGGAATCCCGGCTCTCAATTTTCTAGCCACATGACATTGGGCAAGTTTCTTAAATTCCTGGAGTCCTGGTTTTTTCATCCAAAATATGGGGATAACAAAAGTTCCTATTTAATAGGCTTGTTCTGAGGATAAGATGGACATAAACTACAGCAGTATTGAGTGACAAACGGTATGTGCTATATAAATGAGATTAATGTTAGAATATTAAGCCAGACATGCGTTTTTTCTTCCTCTCAATCTGGAAACATATATTTACCTAACTGACTGTTTTCTAGGAATATCTACTCCCACTCTTAGCCTCTCACTTCATGTCCAATATGCTTTTACACTGTTACAATTGATCAGTTGCATTTGTAATATATTTGCTAAAATTAAAATTTTCAGCAAGAAGAATGTGGTATAGAACAGTCACCTTCACAACACCTGTAAGGATTATTTCTTTAATTCTTCTTCACCAACCTCCCCCAAACTTTATAAATACATTCCAAATGGCCTTCATCAGTATGATCTGGGAGGAAATGCATCAGGGATCTGCACTGTGCAATGTGCCCCCAGCTGCAAGCACCGCTTGTGTAACGAGCCCACAGATATGTACACTGCCACCAGGGCAAGCGTCACGTGTGCAGGACACACCGCTGCTCAGCAGAGACCCCGCTTTCCTTCCTGAGGAAGCTGGTATGATACAAGGTTCATGGTAGAAGAAACTGGTAAATAATCCATGGGCAGTTTGCCTCTGTTTCACTGATGTCTCACTTGAAGCCAACGCTTGGAGAAAGTGGCCAGTGAATATTTTGTCTTTATCAGGAACTAGGGTGCAGTTTCATCCATGATGAACCTAAACATGTCACAGCCCACCTCTATGAAAGGGTGGGAAATTGTTTGCATCTCATCCACTCACTGTGAGAAAGTATTTGTGTGTTCCAAGATCACTGCCAATGGTGACTGCAGCCACAAAATTAAAAGATGCTTGCTCCTTGGAAGAAAAGCTATAACAAATCTGACAGTGTATTAAAAAGCAGAGATATTACTTTGCTGACAAAGGTCCAGTTAGTCAAAGCTATGGCCTTCCCAGTTAGCCATGTATGGATGTGAGTGAGAGTTGGACTATAAAGAAAGCTGAGCGCCAAAAAATGGATGCTTTTGAACTGCGGTGTTAGAGAAGATTCTTAAGAGTCCCTTGGACTGCAAGGAGATCAAACTAGTCAATCCTAAAGGAAATCAATCCTAAATATTCTTTAGAAGGACCGATGCTGAAGTTGAAGCTCCAATACTTTGGCCACCTGATGCAAAGAGCCGACACATTAGAAAAGACCCTGATGCTGGGAAAGACTGAAGGCAGGAGGAGAAGGGGAAGGCAGAGGATGAGATGGCTGGCTGCACTACTGACTCAGCAGACATGAGTTTGAGCAAGCTCCAGGGGATGGTGAAGGACAAGGAAGCCTGGCGTGCTGCAGTCCATGGGGTCACAAAGAGTCGGACATGACTGAGCAACTGAACAACAACATTTGTGTGTTGTTATTTAAATCCAGTTTTGGTTCTCATATGGAAACCTGCAACTCACTGATCAAAACCCCGCCCTAAAGGGATGCTCACTCCTGTCACCTTCTCCTACAGTCTGTGCCCTCCCAGACAGAGGGCAGAGACCAGTCAGATGGGACTCATGGTTCCAGTCTCATCTTCCAAATGCAAGAGAGATCTCTGATGTCTCATCTCACCTTGACCGGCTCCATACACTTCATGGTGCTCGCTAACCAGTGCCTGGGGTCGCAAGAGCATCGTGTGCCTATATGCATGTCTAGGTCCCCACAGCGGAGAAGGCAATGGCACCCCACTCCAGCGTTCTTGCCTGGAGAATCCCAGGGACGGCGGAGCCTGGTGGGCTGCTGTCTCTGGGGTCGCACAGAGTCGGACACGACTGAAGTGACTTAGCAGCAGCAGCAGCAGGTCCCCATAGGCCTTGGAGTCCTGCTCGGCCAGCAGCAGGAGAGACACTCATATCCAGGGGGATATTATAAAGAGGTACCAGATGGAAATGCGCTTCACAGGTGGCTCAGTGGGTAAACAGTCCACCTGCAGGAGACACAGGAAACACGAGTTTAATCCCTGGGTTGGGAAGATCCCCTGGAAGAGGCCATGTCAACCCACTCCAGTATTCTTGCCTGCAGAATCCCACGTCAGAGGAGCCTGGTGGGTTACCGTCCACGGGGTCGTAAAGAGTTGGATATGACTGCATATGCACCAGATGGAGTTAGCCCTTTAGATGGCCTTTTTACTTGAAGGATGCCTGGTTCAACACAAAATCCACGCTAGTGAGCCCACCGTAGGAGGAAAAGTATGAGTCTGTTCCCATTTCTACTTTCTTGGAGGGGAAGAGGCTGAGCCTGTCTTCTGGGTTTCATTGTAAAGTCTGTGCTGGTTATTCTGTATCCTTGCCTGCCAGCTGGGCTAGAGGAGGCTGACCCAGGCTGACCATTCTCCTAGCCACCTTTCCCTCTGGCTTCTGACTATGCATCCGCAGGATGTCAGAGGCTGAGAGGAGAGAGACCGGGTATTTCTTCCCTGTCCACACATCTCCGGTGAGGATCTCAGTCAGTGACTGGGTTTCTCCAACTTTACTGAACATTACAATTACTTGGAAAGCTTTTAAAAATCTTGATAACCACGGCAAAGATCAAGTGAGAGCAATGAAAGCAGAATCTCCAGGGGTGGGACCTAGGTGCTGATGTGTTTAAATTTTCCTGGCGATTCCAATAAGGAGAGAAGGCGGAGCACAGCAGCTCTGCTGGGTGCCCTGCCCTCCAGGGTCCCAGCCGCCTCTGGGCTCCAGCGGCACTTTCCTGTGACCCTTTAGGTGAGGGCTTAGGAACATCTTCCACGGATTGCTAGGCTCTGTGTGACTCAACATCTTGTCTTGGTTTTTCAACCCTGCCCATACTTCTGGGACTACTCCTTTAAAGACCTATCTTTCTATAAAGCGTCTCGGAGAAAGCAGATTTCCTACCATGACCCTTTGTTAAGTTCCGCAGCTGCCTAAGAAAATAGAAATTGTAAACTGATAAGCAGGAGCAACAAGTAAACAAAACCGAAAACCTCTAGCATGGGGATATACTCAGAGATGGAGAGGATCTAATTCAACCCTTAGATTTTCTAAGGAGACACCTGAGGAAAAGACTTTAAAAAAACAGTCAGATTTCTTTTGGAAGGTGGAGTGAGACACCACAGGCTGTAACTTTGCCGGCACTAGTCACAGTGTTTGCCTAGGCTGTGTGGTCACTGCCTTGGAGGGAACATCTCAGCAGGAACCCCCACCTGGGTTTTGACGCCCTCCTTTCATGTGAAATGATTGCTTACTTTCTCATTCCATCCTGCTGCTTTGAGGAGACTCTGCTGAAAAGCATCAAAGGGGCCAGTGAAGACCAGAGGGCATAAGCACAAGTCGCAATTAGGCAAACAGAGATGCAGAGTGGCCCGGATCACAGAGAGCAGGATTCCAACACGGCGATCGGCAGGAGGCTCAGCATTGCTTTCTGCGCTCAGCCTTGGAAAGAGTTCTCCCTGTCACCATAAATGAGGCGCCTGTGTCTTGCTAATCCTCCCACCTTGCTCCATAAAATGGGATGAGTGAGGGGAGAAATATCATGCGGCTTATCAAATAATAATAATAATAATAAAGCGCTGGTTCAATGTCTCTTAATCTCTCTTATATAAATTCCTTTGCATGAATTCTTGTTCTTTTTCTCCAAATAAAAGTTGAAAGCACTGATGACCCAGGCCCTGCATTTGACAAGCGTTAAAGAGATGTCTGAGGACATATTCTGAAAAGGCCCAGTAACCTGAACAATCTAGGAGGCAGTCAGACAATGCATCAGTGTTTATTTAATTTATTTATTTAGGATTCTATCACTTACTTTCCCACTATATTTTCTCAGGAGCCTTGTATAGCGTTTTTTAGGGCTTCCCTGATAGCTCAGTTGGTAAAGAATCCACCTGCAATACAGGAGACCTCAGTTTGATTCCTGGGTTGAGAAGATCCCCTGGAGAAGGGACAGGCTACCCACTCCACTACTCTTGGGCTTCCCTTGTGGCTCGGCTGGTAAAGAATCCGCCCACAATGCGGGAGACCTGGGTTCGATCCTTGGGCTGGGAAGATTCCCTGGAAAAGGGAAAGGCCATTAGCAGCAGCACCCACTCCAGTATTTTGGCCTGGAGAATTCCATGGACTGTATAGTCCATGGGGTCACAAAGAGTCAGACTTGACTGAGTGACTTTCACTTTATGTAGTTTTAATTTGTATTCTTAAATGATAATGAAATTACTGGGAATGCTTACTGTGCATTTATGCAACATACACTTTAGTGTATGATCTGAAGGGCTACAGTCCTGGGTTTGTCTCTGACCCAGGTGATGGGTCAAATGGCCAGGTGATGATGGACAAATCATATCTCCTTATCAATAAAATGAGGAGACAGGAGAAAGTCACCTCCAAGGAACCCTTTCCTGACTTAACTTTCTAAATTCCCTCCTATTTAATACTTTAGAAAGCTGAAGATGACTTCTATTGTAAACCTCAGACTGTTATCTAAGGTTTGATATAGAAGAATCTCATAAATGATATTTAGAGACCTAACTAATACGTAATGGGCAGTTGAGACTGTGAAATTATAATGGAAGAAAAACTCTTGACCATGAAAACAAGTCTCAGCAGCAGAAATAAAGTTATCAGTGGCTTAGGAAAGAAAAAAATCTCTTGGAAAATTAACACTCCAATGGGTCAATAGTTGCCTTAAAATATAAAGTTAATTCTACAGTTATACATATATTCTCTGGAATATACACCACGATGGATCTACCCCAGAGGTCAGCTGAGGGTAAGCAGTAGAATAGTAACAGTAATTCCAACAGTAATAACTTGGACTTACTGAGTGCACACAGATACAGGTACTGTTCAGATAAGCACTCTACATACGTCAGATCACTTCTAAGGACGCAGCCTTTGTCTTTTCCTTACATCCACAGCAGTAATCAGGACAATGATGAAGATGATGCTAATGATGGTAATTAAAATTTACAGAGTGCTTACAATTTGCTTGGCACTGAGGCCCTTTGAAACAGTACTAAATGAGGTGCTAATTGTTAGCTGTTATTTAATCTTATTGATTTACCTGAATATTCTTTTAAATTAGTACTTAATTATCTAACTGCCTTCTCTCCTTTAAGTCAAAATTTTCATTTTATTCATTTAATTTCCCTAACAATTTTGAGGTGAGTACTCCAATCATCACCATGGTAGATAAATAAACTAAAGCTCAGATGAGTTCCAGAACATGTTTAAGGTCACACTGCTATTGAGTGGGACAGTGAGTAGATTCCTCCCAGCATTGTCCCCAGACGAGAGCTGTACCGTATCTCCCCGCCCCCCGGAGGATCACCATGCACTGCAGCCACGATGATTTCACCCTGACAGGCAGGAGCATCAACACAGTTAACAGGCCCTGACACTCTGTGCTCTTGGAGTTAGAAAATAAAAGCCAACCAGTTGGATGTCAAGGAGGGAATTTATTGGATCTCAGATGCCGAGCCTGTGAGATTCTAAGATCCAAAAGTTTACCCATCTTCCTAAGTAATCAAGCAGATAATCTGGATCCAGACCGCCTTTTTTTTTAAACTTGACTTTATTTGTTACTATTTATGGCTGTGCTGAGTCTTCCTTGCTGCGGGCGGGCTTTCTCTAGTAGCAGTCAGCAAGGGCTACCCTTCATTGCGGTACATGGGCTTCTCACCGGGCTTCTCTTGCTGCGGGGAACAGGCTCTAGGCACACGGCCTTCAGTGGTTGCGGCACGTTTGGGCTCAGCAGCTGTGGTGCATGGGCCTAGATGCTCCGAGGTATGTGGATACTTCCCAGACCAGGGATTGAACCTGTCTCCCCTGAAGTAGCAGGCAGATTCCTATCCACTGTACCACCAGGGAAAGTCCCCAGATTGCATGTTTTTCCTTTTCTTTTTCCTTACCACAAAGTCCCACAGAAAGTTTTTAGACTTTGGTATCATCTCAAAGACCTCTACGGGGTGGCAATCAGAGAAAATAACAATCTAAGAATTTCTACTAGTAAATGGCCCAACAGGTTAATCGCTACCTTGTCTCACCCTTGTTCAGAACTTCACTCAGACCCCTGCTTTGAATTAACCACTTTTCTCAGCTATAACCTTTGGGCATATCCCTCACCTTTTTGCTTATGCCAAATCTGTAAGTAACAGGTAAAAATAATAAAAATTTATTATATGACTGTTGATAACAAACGTCCTCCAAGTGAGGTTAGTACATAAAACAATTCCCTCTTGACTAAATAACTCTACAGAGGTACTGTTAGCTATTAACATGTAATTTTATTGACCTTATGTGAAAATTCCTTGAAATTAGTATTTAATTATCTGCCTCCTTTTCTCTAAATCAAAATTTTCACTTTACACAGTAATTACCTATTAACTTTGTGGCTTTTAATGCAGCTTTAGAAAAGAAGACTATTTATAACTTGTATTACATTTGAGCATGAGTGTGCTAAGGCAGTGTTCCACCGTGATACCTTAGCAGAAATTCAACTACAGAGATTTCCATGATCCACCGTGAAAAAGAAACACCTTTGAGAGTTAATGGGCACCAATGTTAGGTTGCTTTGAAATTAAGCACAGAAGGAAGCTGAAGAGCAGCTCCCTGAATATATCAGTATAATTCCAACAGACAGCTACTGAGTGGCCTCAATCTGCTCAGCTCTGTCAGATGATGAGTGACCAGGTCATTCAGAGCCTGTGATTGCAGGAGAACTCATGAAGGACAGGAGTTATAAATGCAAGCATTCTTGGTCAAGGGACAGCATATGCAGAACTTGGAATCAGAAATGAAACTAGCATGTGGGCAGGCCAGTGAGATGATCAGCCTTGCAGAATAAAGACACAGACTAGGGATAATGATTCAATGGATTGACTTGGAAAATATCAGAATGAGCAAAAGAGATACGCAGTTGAATGAATCCTCAGTAACAAACTGTTGAGGTTTAGAGAACTCATTCTGAAAGGCAAATCTGTCTATACCTCGCTGCTCATACTGGACTGGAAGGGGACTCAGTAAATATTCCTAGGTAACTAGTGACAATCAAGCTTTACAAATAGTGACAATCAAGCTCAGCTAAAGCACATGGCATTATATAATGCAAAGACTAAACTGGGACAATGGAAATAATATAAAAACACACCAGAGTTGAGAGATAGCCTTATTTAAGTATCATTATCAGCACAATTATGGTGGATACAGTGGTGGCAACCATCCCATATCAACTGTTGTCACTTCACTGTCTGGGGCTTTGCTACTCAAGTGTGGACCTTAGACCAACAGGGTGGGCATCACTGGGACTTACTGAATCAGAATCTACATTTTCACAAAATCACTGGGTTATCCGTGTCCACTTTAAAGGCTTAAGAAGCATTAGCCAACTGAACCAGAAATCAAATTTGAGAAAGTAGCTTGTCAATCTAAATTTCTGTTTAATAAATGGATTGCCTAGCTTTTCACACTTTCATTTTACAGTTGTAATAGAATAGAAAAACAGGAAACAACCCAATTTTTACTGTGGGTACAAATTCAACGGGACACGTTTTGTGTATTTAGAATTCTACCTAAATGTATAAATAACTTTTACAACTAGATTTCTCTTCTCCTCTTCTTCTTCTCAATGCTGGCCTCTGTTTTACTAAACTTTTATCTCTGTTTTACTAAACTTTAATCCAAGTCAAGTAGAGGTGTATCTTCTAATATCTAGACTTTCTACCCAATTTTACCAAGTTAAATCAGATAATTAAGCTCGATTGAATCTTGTGCATATTTATTTTAATTAGGTTCTATTTAACTGCCACCAGACAGCATTACTAGGGAAAAATCCAAATTAAACTTGATCAAAGGCAACTTGATTAGGTTGTTGGGTTTGTATACACAGAAGTAGTAAGAGGCACAGAAAAGGGTGGAAGCCCAAGCATCTTTAATGAAACTGTGCTTAATGCAATAAAACAGATCTTGGGACACTTAGCAGAAAACTAGATAGAGGGCAATGGGATCGTTGTATCAATTCCGAAATCTTTCTTAAGTAACAGGTTTCATTTTAAGTTTAGAAATAAAGATGCTGGACACACTATATATTTTGTTTACATACTAACTGTTGAAGTGACTCGATATTTTAGATAGCTACAACTAATATAGTCACTGAACTATAAAAGGATATACCATAAAAGATAATATCTTTAAAAATATTTCCATGTTCTTAATGGGAACTGAATCTCTTTTCAAGCTATCAAAGATAAATTAAAGCTTGTAGTAGATTTAAAAAGATATTAACATAACAGCCTTACAAGAAGCCATTGTCTGCCAGTCAAACCCAGGGATAAGAATTGCACTGTGCCTTATTTAAAAAACTCAGAAAGATCATTAAAAATCTGACTTCTTCCTTAACTGACTCATTGTATCTAAGTGTCAAGGGTTATTCTGTTTCATTAGACTACTGAATACAATGGTGTTTGGAAAGATTCCATGAGAATTGCAATGCTGCTAGATCAGAGATGAATTAACCATGAATTTACAATGAAGATTAAACTTAAAGAGCCCTCATTTGCACTAGTCCCTTTTAAGGAGCCGGATAGGGTCCTAGCATTGTCTTCACATGGTCTTTTTTTTTTTTTTAATTAGCAAAAAAAAAAAAAGAAAAGTGAGAAAGCTAGGTACTGTGGATAATGGATTCCAAAAGTATAAAAGATTAGTCTCAGCCCTAAAATCATATAACTCATCATTAAAGAGGCCTGAAGAAGTTTTTTCTTTTTCTCCAAATTTGACCACAAGTCTAACAATGTATATGGCATTATTGATAAAGACTTACAAAATGAGGGAATATTTTCTCACCTATTAATATTTTTTTAAATGTCATCAACTTAAAGTAAAGAATGAGTTTAAATACCACTTCATAACAGATTTCGTCTTTAAGTTTTTCTTCTCTCAAAGAGGGCTCACCTCAAATGCCATTACGTTTCAGTCCCCACAAAACCTGAATTCACCCCTCAGTTAGATATAGATACTTATCATTGGGTAACAAATACATTTTTTTAACATAACATCGGTAGTGGAAAATATAATCTATTTCATCTCCATTGCATAAAGGGGATCAAATCAAGTTGTGGCACAAATAATTAGACATAAAATGTCTTAAAATAGGCAGTCAATGCAATCACATTTCACGTCGTAAATCTAGGTCTATGGACCTCCAGTGAGTCACCGGCTAAGTAGAGTGATATAAAACTCTCATCACAGGCTATACAATTAACAAAACTCCCACATCCCCATTTCCTACAAACCAAATTCAAGAATGGGTATTCAACAGCAACTAATTATTGCTCATCTCACAGCAATTTCTAATTTTTCTAATTATGGAACAGGCTGCTCTTTTTATGTAAAAGATAATCCTACTTATGTGAGCACAGCTTTCTGCTGGTGAAGACAGATGTGCTGGAAAGCCATCTACACGCTCCGATCGGTGCCCCCTTGCACCCAAAGACAAAAGGCAGGATGGTGATGAGGTTTAAAGTGTCCTTCTGGGGTCATGAACTAGGTTAAAACCAATGGCCTGCAGAAGTATTGACCCCTTAATTCTGATCTCATTACTCCAGGATTCCAACCAAATGAGCAAACTGCCCACCTGGCTCAAGAGACAGAACACAGAGAACACATCCAGAGCCAACTGAAATACACTCAGAGATAACTAAGTCAGGTCCATTTAATTATAGTGGTGCTTTCTGGGTCCGTTTACATTTTTCTCATTACTTATTTAATTCTGTCATTTCTCCCACTCCAGAAAACCCCCCAAAATTACAGGCTTACATTGCTCCTTACAGATGTATGAAAAAGCCTCATAAACACATTCTTGCCTGAGAAATCCCATGGACAGAGGAGCGTGGTGGGCTAAGGCCAGGGGGTCTCAAAGAGTCGGATGCAACATAGCAACTAAACAGCAATACCAACACGTGAGGTTAACTAGCCACACTCGACTGTTCATACCCCGTAACTATCTCCTTCGGTTTTATTCTCAACTGCCCAGATGATTTTAACCCATCACTCAGGCCTTGTGCAGGGAGTCTTCTTGCGAAGCATCTGAGATGCCCCAGGTAAGTGCTTGCCACCTGTACCCTCACTACCCATTCCTCCACTGGAGCAATGTTTATCAGACTATAATGAAATGCTATTTGTGTCTCTTGCTTCTTTAGAGAGACTGAGTCATGTAAGGGCAGGAACCTCTTCTAACCGCGTTGTAGACTTTGAACCGAAGCGGGGCCTCGCTCCGAGTACCTAGGGATATGTTTGTTGAATAGAAGAGAGTAGGATTTAACTTGGTCCGTGTGAGGACGCTACTGGCTTCCCAACCTGGGGCCTTATGACGGGTGAGCGAGCCTCCAGGTGAACAAGTATTGTTTCCCATTGCTTCCCCAGTCCTGCGCCCAGATCAGGCGGGCACGTGGGAGTGCAGGGGTGCTGTGACACAGCGCTGCAGCATGACCTCAAGCTGGCGACCACAGAGTGTGAGGTGTGCTACAGAGCCATCTCCAGGGCACGGTCCCAAATCTAATGCCACCATATGCCCTCCAAGAGGAGGCTGCTCCACAGGCTTCTGGATTTGCAAAGGTAACAAAGTCATGGGCGCCCCCTTCCATCCTCTAGCGAACTTCTTGAAAGACTGACTGATGCAATTTCATGTTTTCACCTTTTACTCCCTCCAGTGCCCACTGCAATTTGTTCCCGCCCTTTGCAATTTCTGCCTCCCGACTACTCTAATGGCTGTTTTTCCTACAGCCATCAGTGACCTCCAAATCAAAATAACTATCGATGTCTTTTTCACTCTGACAGATCTCTTTCACACCCAAGCTACTCTACGCCTTCACAACACTATATTTTACCTTTTAACTGTGCATGTTTTTGTATACATGACCCTCTTAGGAAGGCAATCAGATTTTCACATTCACCAACATATCCCTGTAACTCCTATGACAAGTAAATGTTTCTTGACTCAGATTAACCCTGGAATAGTTCATCCAAAGATAAAATTGTGTCCCTCCATGGAAGCCATCTACTAAGAACTCTCAACTTTAGTAAGCTGACCTGTAAATGGGATGAGGGGAGATTAAACAAAATTTGGTAAAATCTTCCTGATGCTCTTGAAACTGGCCTTATATTCCATAGTGATTATTCCATGCTGAGGACCAAAGTGCATTAGCAACTAAACTAATTCTATCTCCCCAGGGGCTACAAATTCAATGGGAAGGTAAATCTGTAATCTGATGTACCATGTTCAGTTTAGGTGACTCTTGAGGGAAAATGAAATTCAAATGCCCAAGGAGTTCCAAAACGAAACATGTCATTTTCATAGTCTTAAAAAAATCAAAAGCCATTCTCTTCAACTCTTTTTCTCAATGACAACTTAGTTTCTTGTGTATTTCTATTGCCCCCAAAGACACAGCCACTTCCTTCCACTTCTTTTCCTAGACAGAAAGTTTTTATAAATTATATGGGACCTCATTTTCCAATAGCATGAGTTATATGTATATAGATCTAAATCCAACTGAGACATGCTCTGCGGTGTACAGTCATCTCTTCAGTATGCAGAATTATTTAGAGGTTCCAGCTGCATCTAGACTAGGATATTCTAACACCTGTCCATCAGTTTGGGATGCCTTGCATTACCTCATCTCTTCATCAGGAAGAGAACTAAATAGCTTCTAAAATGACATTGGGCTTCCCTAGTGGCTCAGATGGTAAAGAATCTATCTGCCTGTAATGCAGGAGACCTGGGTTCAATCCCAGGGTTCGGAAGATGCTCTGGAGAAGAGAATGACAACCCACTCCAGTATTCTTCCCTGAGAAGTCCATGGACAGAGGCAGCCTACAGTCCATAGGGTCACAAAAAGTTGGGTATGACTGAGTGACTAACACTTTCACTTTTCGAAATGGCATAAGGGTGCAAATTAAACATGCTAGTTAACACACACCTGATACAACAGTGACAAAAGGAACTCAAATATTTAATGCTGGCTGCATACTGAATTTTTCTTCACCTGAAGAAAGTCTACATGTTTATGTTTCCCCATGAGTTAAACTTGTAAAGGTATGATATTCCCTGAGAATGAACAGATAAATTGGCCCTGTGCCTGTCCAAATGGTTTGCATTTTTTCCATTCCAAACTCTATTTGCATATCCTCAGTAGCATTCCTCAGAGTGTTTCATGCTTTATTAGGCTGGGTTTCAGAACTGTGAGAGCTTCAAATCATCCACATACGATAGGCATGAAATGCTCACCTTCCCATCTTTGGGCTCTTTGTTTTCTTACATAATGAATTGCAAACAGAACTGCAATATCCTAGATGTCTAGAAGTGCTCTGTATTTTTAAACTATGGCTCTCCTTCCTATGTCTTTTTTACAAATTACTGATATTTCATTCAGTCACTCTGATCCGTAAGAAATCTAAATTTTGAGAATCCAACTTGAAATAACAGTCCTCTCCAAGATTAAGAAAGATTCCTTGTTTATTATTTTCTTGCCTCCAGATACGCGATGATAAAACACAAGTGCCCGTGTGGGGGTCAGGAGCCTATTTTTATGGGCGATGGGACTTTCAGTTGCTGTTATCTTCCCTGAATTTTAGATATGAGTGTTACTACCCAACAAGAGAGGCCTTGAGCAAAGAAATCAAATAATGCCTGCTGTGTCCATGCGGCGGTCCATGCGGCTGCAAGACACCCATGGCATGACCAAGTTAGAGCTGCAGCATCAACACACCTTTGATCGACGATGACAATTCATCCATTAGAAAGCATTTTGACATTCTAGTGGTCAAACAGTGGTGAAGTCAGGAGTAAGACCTGAACAGAGCTGGAGAAATGAAATGTAGATAAGGACGGTCCACTGGGAAGGGAAGGAGAGGAAGAAAACGTTTGAATCCAAGTAAAAAGGGCATGGGGAAGCACAAAGAGAATACTCTATTTCATCAACTCAAAGATGGCAATATCATCCCATCTTAACATCTGTGTAACTGGAAGCTAAAGATACACTGGGGATTTCATAGTTCTCTCCGAGTGATCAGAGCACCTAAACTGGCAAAGAGGGCTGACCAGGCCAGGGTGGCAAGCATGTTTATTTCACATGTCAACGCTGGTCAACAGGCAGAGGTGGCCTGGATCATGATGTTGAAAATTCTGAGGTTGTGTCTTAGTGGTTCCATTAAGAAAAAGGCTGTGATTGATAAGTAATGTCTGCCTGAGAAGGAATGACTAACTACAGGAACACCATGAATTCGCCATCCCCAGCCCAGGCTGTTTGGATTAAGTGAGGCAACTTTAGATAAATGATTTACCCAGAGGTAAAGAGTTTGAGTGCCTCAGTCTGAAATTCTGGCTCAGCAATCTACTCATAGAATTACCAAACATGAATCTGGAATTTGAAAAAAGATGATACAGATGATATTATTTACAAAATAGAAATGGATTCACAGACTTAGAGATTGAATTTATGGTTGCCAGGGGGGAAAGGTGATGAGGGAGAAATAGTTAGGGAGTTTGGGACTGACATGTACACACTGACACATTTAAAATGGATAACCTATAAGCATAGGGACCTCTGCTCAATCTTCTATGACAACCTAACTGGGAAGGGAACTTGAAACAGAATATATACATATATACTTATGATTGAATCTCTTTGCTATACACCTACAACTAACAACATGGTTAATACATTATACTCCAAAATAAAACTAAAAGTTTTAAAAAAAGGGAGAATTGTCAGTTTACTGAGAGATTCTCTTCTGAAATAAAGGGACAACTTTTTCTCCCATTTTATAGACTATGAAGATGTCTTAAGATCTGAAAGGAGGAAAATATTAGCCATTGCTATAGGGTAGCCAGAGAGAAAGACAGTTTTCTAAATAGTTTACTGTAATCAAGAATATATGGGTTGGAAGTGTGTTGAGAGTCTATGTATATAAATTCTTCATCCAGCCCTAGAAAGTCTGAAAGTCCATTAAGTGAAACAGAAACAAATAATTGAGTAAGAAACCTTAAAGGAGCATGTTTTAACAACAGTGGTAGCCTTATTTTGTTTCAGTTAGAAAAGGCAAGGGTGATGCTAAAGTGGTAAGGAACCCACCTGCCAAAGCAGGAGACAGAGAGATGAGGTCGTTCCCTGGGCTGCGAAGATGCCTGGCCTGGAGACCCACTCCAGAGCTCTCGCCTAGAGAATGCCATGGACAGAGGAGCCTGGTGGGCCAGAGTCAAGGGGCTGCAGAGAGCTGGGACACAATTGAAGCAAACTAGCGCGAATGCAGAAAAGGCAAAAGCCCTTGTCTCATGTGTGCATAGTGGGGTGAAAGATCACTCCTCATCAGCAACTGTCAAATCATTTGTTGAAAAACCATTTCTTCACATTCAGCTCCCCATATCCTCCTTGCATAAGAATAATTCTTCCTGAGAATAGAATTTAGTGACATATGCTCCAAAGAGAACCACAGAGCCTCTGGAGCTCATTAATCCTGCAACCTTCTATGAGATGCCGGGCTGAAATGGTTGGAGTTCACTTTAAACCAGACTGAATTTCAAAGCAAAGGGCTCTGAGGTGACAAACAGCTCATTATTTCAGAGTGTAATTCAGTGACAGGAGAATTGTTTTAAATGCACAATCTAAAACTATTTAAATTCACATTATGATTATAAGCAAAAACTATGCACTTCAAATTTGAAATCTGGATATGTAATCTACCGATAAAACTAATGAACAAAAATTCTAAAAAAGAGGGGACTGTCATCTTACCAAGAAATGCTAATCAACCTGCTTTTTGAAGTGTGCTTCATTTGCATCACAAGCATTATTATGAAAATTCAACATTATGCTTCTGTGTATTGCATTGTAGTGCTCTGCTGAACATCAAAAAAAGCAGGCAACGCTTCCTCAAAGTGAATAAAGATGGAATAAAAAATCATGATCAAAGATAACTTCAATTCCTTGTTAATTCTACCTTAATTCCACTCCTGGGATAAGAAGTCCTCTTCATAAGTTTTCTTTCCTGTAACAAATTCTCCAGCAAGCTTCTGGTCCCTAAATATATTCCCAAATGTAATGCATGCATAAATAAACATGAATCAAATTTGCATTGCTTCTACCATAAATATGGCAGCACGTTCATAAACTCATTAGAGTTCACTGTGAAAAAAACCCATTACGCTAGCATTAGAACATGGGAATTAACTTTTAAAAATTAATGTTACAGAAGTTGTCTTACACTGTTTAAAAAAGTAACCAATCACAAATGGTTCACTAGTACTTTCTTTGAATTTTTTCTTTTGCTCTAAAATTTTAAAATTAATCATTTCTTTCAGGATGTGCATGGTAAAAAATTATAAATACATGGTGTCTAGTGCATCTGTGATTATATATCAGTTTATTTATTTTCAATAAATTAAAAGCATCATTTTCCTAAAAATTGAGGCTAGAAAAATAAAGCATGAAAAGTTTTAATTATTGTTGCTAATTATTTTAGCTGAAGAATGGGCCAAATGGTAATGAACACCTTATAACTGAAATTAAATTTAATTAAAAAGTTAGATGTTGAAAAATTACATGTTGAAAGATGATGTGCAATTTTTTCTCCCAGAAAGTATAAAGCCTATCTCATATTAGACAATATGTAGTTTTTTTTTAATTTGATATTTAAAGCCATTCTTTTTAGCAACTGAATTTCTTCCAGAAACTTTTGTACATTTGTAATTAGAAGTCTAATAATATTCCATTATATTTTGACTACATCAAAAATATTCTGTGGCACTTCCTAGTTGAAACAATTATCAGCCATAGCCCACTGGTATGTATTAAACACACACACACAAGTGTAAGAGCAAGACTTGGACTGAGAAAAACAAAACCTGTGTTTCACCACTGCTGTGAAATTCTCAGGCTCTCAGTCGGTCACTGGGTGCCAAGTGTCCTTGTTTTTATTGTTCCTAAAAAAGGCCATTTGTGAGGGAAGGAGCATCTTAATAGCTCAAAAGTCAACCAAATATTACTGATCGAGACTCACTCCTACAGTAAACCTCTGTTACTTCCCTGACAGATCAAATTAAATTCTGCTGGGCGAAGGGCTGGGACACTCCTCTTGGTTGAGGCAATGCTGCTCTTTTTCATTCCTGCTGAGTAAATAGCCTCAAGTCAAACTACTTGCCCTGACTAATGATCAAACATATCCAAGAATTCTGTACAAGAAATGCATTCTTCTTTCCTTTGAAGTGCATTGCTGGGAGAGTAATTTGGTTTGCTAGAGATTTTCCTTAGAACTGCAAAAGAAATTTCTTGGCTAAGCATATAATCAAGCTACCGATTTTCTTTTTTCTTCTTCTTCTTCTTTTTTTTTTTTATTAAATATCTTCCTGTGAGAGGGTGGATACTGAATAAACATGTGCCTCAAAGGAATGTCAGAATGGTGCACTACTCTCTCTTTGCTGACTGAAAAAACCCCAGCAGTTTTAGGTTAAAGACTACCATCAGAAGAATACATCATTGTGAACCATTTCGTTCAGCCATATAATCCCTTCCTGAAATACCAATGTGCATCCAATATATTAATATCATTATAACTAGGCAGTCAGGAATACACAAAGATGAATATGACATACCGCCTGTCCTCAAAGGACTTGCAAACTAGCAGGATAGGTATTACAGAAATAATTTTTTAAAACTATGCAAGAATAACCATAAAGTCACAACGTGATGGGACTTCCTGGGTGGCACTAATGTAAAGAGTCCCCCTGCCAATGCAGGAGACATAAGAAATGTTAGTTTGATCCCTAGTTTGGGAAAATCCCCTGGAGGAGGGCATGGCAACCCACTCTAGTATTCTTGCCTGGAGAATCCTATGGACAGAGGAGCCTGGTAGGTTACAGTCCATGGGGTCACCAAGGGTCAGACACGACTGAAGCAACTTAGCATGCATTTACACACTGAATGTGGCAAGGCCACCATAAGAATGCCACAAAATAAATGCCACAGGACATCTGATGGGAAAGAATTTAAATGTGGTGAAGATGGTTAGCAGAGGCTACTTGATGATCATTACCATTACGTGAGCGAGATAGGCAAGAATAGATATGATCTCAACAGTTAGGTGGTGTCTGTGGAGGCCTTTTAGGCAAGGACAAAGGCAGAGAGGTAGGCTCTGGAGAATAGAGAATAGCTCAAAACGACTGAAGTATTAGAGAGGATAAAGGACAAGTTTAAGAAGGCAGACAGGAGACAGCCTTCAGAATGGGAGAAAATAATAGCCAGTGAAGCAAAGGACAAACAGTTAATCTCAAAAATACACAAGCAACTCCTGCAGCTCCATTCTAGAAAAATAAACGACCCAATCAAAAAGTGGGCCAAAGAACTTAACAGACTTTTCTCCAAAGAAGACATAAAAATGGCTAACAAACACATGAAAAGATGCTCCACATCACTCATTATCAGAGAAATGCAAATCAAAACTACAATGAGGTACCACTTTACACCAGTCAGAATGGCTGCCATCCAAAAGTCTACAAGCAATAAATGCTGGAGAGGATGTGGAGAAAAGGGAACCCTCTTACACTGCTGGTGGTAATGCAAACTAGTACAGCCACTATGGAAAACAGTGTGGAGGTTCCTTAAAAAACTGCAAATAGACCTGCCATATGACCCAGCAATCCCACTGCTGGGCATACACACCGAGGAAACCAGAACTGAAAGAGCCACGTGTACCCCAATGTTCATCGCTGCATTGTTTACAATAGCCAGGACATGGAAGCAACCTAGATGCCCATCAACTGACGAATGGATAAGAAAGCTGTGGTACATATACACAATGGAATATTACTCAGCATTGAAAAAAAAATTCATTTGAAGCAGTTCTACTCAGGTGGACGGAACTGGAGCCTATTATCCAGAGTGAAGTAAGCCAGAAGGAAAAACAACAATACAGCATACTAACACATATATATGGAATTTAGAAAGATGGTAACGAGAACCCTGAATGTGAGACAGCAAAAGAACCGCAGATGTATAGAACAGTCTCATGGACTCTGTGGAAGAGGGCAAGGGTGGGATGATATGGGAGAATGGCATTGAAACATGTTAATTATCATATGTGAAATCAATCGCCAGCCCAGGGTTGATGCTTGGGGCTGGTGCACCGGGATGCCCCAGGGGGAGGGAGTCGGGAGGGGGGAGGGAGGGGGGTTCCGGAGGGGGAGCATGTGTAGATCCATGGCGGTTTCATGTTACTGTATGGCAAAACCAACACAATAAAGTAAAGAAAATTTTAAAAAAAAGAAGAAGAAGGCAGACAGGGCCAGAACACACAGGACTTGAAAGCAGGTATCATTCACGGGGAGTGCATCAGGACCTTCTGTTGATATTCCAAAAGGAATATTCTACTGTTCCCTTTGACAGTTAGTTGTCTTGGGTTCACTTTAAATACAGTAATCATAAGGACCAGTTTGCCTGGGTTTGTCTGTTTATACTTTTCTTGAGATAAAGGTGGGGCTTCCATGGTGGCTCAGATGGTAAGGCGTCTGCCCACAATGTGGGAGACGCAGGTTTGATCCTTGGGTTGGGAAGATCCCCTGGAGAAGGAAATGGCAACCTGCTCCAGTATCCTTGCCTGAAAAATTCCATGGACAGAGGAGCCTGGTGGGCTACAGTCCATGGGGGTCACAAATAGTCGGACATAACTGAGTGACTTCACTTTCTTTCTTTCTTTGAGAAAAAGGTATATCCTTTTTGTCTGGAAGTATATAACTTTAAAGTGAGGAAAAAAAAACCAAAACTGGACATAGGAGCTAGGCCAGGCGGCTGGTATCCTCAGGAGTGATCTTTCAATCTTTCAATCAACCAGACCTTTGCCTCCCAGACTACTGAGCTTTTGGAGAAAAATACTTTAGGCTATCATGAAGAGAGTATGGAATATGGAGTCTCAGACCATATCCGAAATGCCATTTTTAACTTCTAATGCCAGAGCAACTCGTTATCAAAGTGAGTGAACCATGAAGCAGAAAGCCAGGATGGTCTCAGAATTAGCATTGAGATCTATGCAAAGGAGGAAGGATATATAAGAGGTAAAGCGAATGGATGGGGCAGGACGGCTTGGTGATACGGCAGCGGTGGCACTGGTGGTCCCCCAGCACTAAGGCATCACGGAGTGCCCACCGTTTGAAAACTGCTTGCGGGCTGAACGCATCAAAATACAGGGCTCTAAGACTAACAAAAAGACAACTAACAGGGAGAATGGGAGAGAATACGCGCAGACAAGAATGTGTATAAAGAAACCAGTAAGGTAGGAAAGGAGATAACAAGGAGGAGCAAATAAGAGCCAGCCTAGGCCAGACAGAAAAGCTGGACTGGTAGTCCCACTGAAATATCCCAAAGAGAACAAAACTGGTCAGAAGGAAAGGATGAAAAACTGCTAGATCAAATTTACCAACTGCCTTTGTCTAAAGGAAATGATAAGCGAGTCTAAACTTTGGTAGCAGACTTAGAGAGTGTGTCGAGGTTAGTTATGGGTCTATTACAGGACAGATTTAATTTACCTGTTTTGCCTATATTGTAGAAAAGGGGAAAGGAAAGAAGGAAGTCATATCAGTGATCTATTAATATAACGCACGTGTGTGTGTATTCTTTTAGTAAAATGTGTTTTGAGCATATCCTAATAGATATATATATTTATTCATCAATTATATCTATGTGCTAATATATTGGTAAATTATATGTGTTATGAAATACATATTTCACAATACAAATATAGACGGATAAGAAAAGTCAATCTGAAGAGAAGTTCCAATATTTCCTTTGGACAGCCAATAAGTTAGATAATTGCTTTCTTTCCCTGCTCCAACCATAATGCAAAAAGCTTCGATTTTCATATTCTGTAGACAGTAATGAAACAAGAAAAGTTTATGAGCTTGTATGAGATGATTAAGTGGCTATTTTAGGGAAATTTAGCAAGGGGATCAGAGTCGGGATGGCAAAAGGGAAGCTAAGACTGGTAGACCAGAAGCCAGAGAGAAGGCCACATGGACAGTAATGGTAGGAAATGATAAAGGCCTGGATTTATGTGCTCATGGTACTAATGGTCAGTTTTCATTTCAACTCCAAAGAAAGGCAATGCAAAAGAATGTTCAAACCACCGCACAATTGCACTCATCTCTCATGTTAGCAAAGTAGTGCTCCAAATTCTCCAAGCCAGGCTTCAACAGTATGTGAACTGTGAACTTCCAGATATTCAAGCTGGATTTAGAAAAGGCAGAGGAATCAAGAGGTCAAATTGCCAACATCCATTGTTTCATCAAAAAAGCAAGAAAGTTCCAGAAAAAACATCTACTTCTACTTTATTGATTAGGCCAAAGCCTTCGACTGTTTAGATCACAAAAACTGTGGAAAATTCGTCAAGAGAGGGGATTATCAGACCACTTTACCTGCCTCTTGAGTAATCTGTATGAAGGACAGGAAGCAACAGTTAGAACTGGAAATGGGACAACAGACTGGTTCCAAATTGGGAAAGGAGTACGTCAAGGCTGTATATTGTCACCCTGCTTATTTAACTTATATGCAGAGTGCATCATGCGAAATACCTAGCTGGATGAAACACAAGCTGGGATCAAGATTGCCAGAAGAAATATCAATAACCACAGATACGCAGATGATACCACCCTTATGGCAGAAAGTGAAGAGGAACTAAAGAGCATCATGATGAAAATAAAAGAGGAGAGTGAAAAAGCTGGCTTAAAAGTCAACATTCAAAAACAAAGATCATGGCATCTGGTCCCATGACCTTGTGGCAAATAGATGGGGAGACAATGGAAACAGTGAAAGATTTTATTTTCTCAGGCTCCAAAATCACTGCCCATGGTGACTGCAGCCATGAAATTAAAAGAAGCTTCCTCCTTGGAAGAAAAGCTATGGCCAACCTAGACAGCATATTAAAAAGCAGAGACTTTACTTTGCCAACAAAGGTCCATCTAGTCAAAGCTATGGTTTTTCCAGTAATCATGTATGGATGTGAGAGTTGGACTATAAAGAAAGCTGAGCGCAAAAGAATTGATGGTTTTGAACTGTGGTGTTGGAGAAGACTCTTGAGAGTCCTTTGGACTGGCAAGGAGATCTAACCACTCAATCTAAAAGAAATCAGTCCTGAATATTCATTGGAAGGACTGATGTTGAAGCTGAAACTCCAATAATTTGGCCACCTGATGCAAAGAACTGACTCATCGGAAAAGACCCTGATGCTGGGAAAGGGTGAAGGCAGGAGGAGAAGGAGATGTCAGAGGATGAGGTGGCTGGATGGCATCACCAACTCGATGGCCACAAGTTAGAGCAAGCTCCGGGAGTGGTGATGGACAGGGAAGCCTGGTGTGCTGCAGTCCATGGGGTTGCAAAGAGTCAGACACGACTGAGTGGCTGAACTGAAGTGGTACAAGTGAAGAGCAGCAGGCACACACAGTCCAGGTATTGAATTTTACAGAAAACAGCCATACACGTGCAGTCCCATGAAGACAGGCAATACAGTCCAAATTCAAAATTCAACCACAGATATATCTCTTGGAGATGTTCCTCTCCTCTCACTTACGCTCTGAGTGGATGCTGGACCCTAATGTTTCACTGAAGGGACTTCAGTATATTATAGATGGCATTTCAAATGATAACAATTTCTTGTTTCTGAGAGAAATAATACAAAAAATAATAATTCTCCAGATAGAAAAAGATCAATTTGTAAAGGCAACGGGTTTAAAACATGTCTCATGGAACTTCCCTAGTGGTCCAGGGGTTGGGAATTTGCCTGCAAATGTGGGGAATACAAGTTCAATCCCTGAGTTGGAAAGATTCACGGCAGGAGGAAATGGCAACCCACTCCAGTATTCTTGCCAGGGCAATTCCATGGACAGAGGAGCCTGGCAGGCTACAGTTTATAGGGTAATAAACAGTTGGACACTACTGAGTGAATAAGCATGCACGCTGGGAGGATTCCACACGCTGTGGGGTAACTTAGGCCATGTCCCACGACCGCTGAGCCAGGGCAGCGTAACGACCGAAGTCCATATGCCCAGAAACCCGAGCCCCGCAACTGGACAGCAACCCTCACTGTGACTAGTGAAAGCCTTCGTGCAGCAGGCAAGGCCCATCCCAGACAAAAGCAGGTTAATTAACCAATTAAATACATTTTAGAAACAATTATAAAAGTGTCTCATGGATTGTAGGTGTCATTTTCTACTTTAATTGCACACAGATACCTGGTCTGATTCAAAAAATCAGTTAATGTCCTCCTTAAAACTACTATATCTGCCTTGGTAGTAAAGAATTCCAAAGAAGAACACATTTTATACTTTGCAAGGTGTACTACAAACAGAACAGAAAAGAGTACCATCAAAAAAAAAAAAAAAGACAGTTTCTTAACTTTAAGAAAATACTTCTAAATGTGAGTGTTTCAGTGAAATGCCCATAACTCATGATCACTGCTCTGGGGAGATTATAAGAAAGGAACTTAAAATAAAAAAAAAAAAAAATCATTAGACTGTCTTAGTATCTAGGGAGGAAAGGTGACGTGATTTTTATTCTATAAGATGCCACCCAAAAGAAAAGTTTTAACATCAACTTTAGTGTAGGTACTAGCAAGATCATAGAACATTTCTTCATTACCTAGAAGATGCATTCTCTTTCATGGCATCTTTCTATAAGTGGCAGGCAATAAGACACAATTCAAGCTTACTTATAATCGTTCCATTTCAAATTTCATTTATTACATTGTATTACAACAACTGCCTTGATGAAGAATGGTAGAGCTGAAATTCAATAGAACATCAAGACATGTCTGTATGATCACATAAGAAAGCTATATTACAGTGTCATTCAAATATATTATATATGGCAAGGGTTTTTTTTTTTTTTTTTTAATCTCTAGTGGAAATGTAATCACAGGTGATCTCCAATACTTTAAGCTTGGTATTGAAAGTCAGGGGAAATGTTTCAAAGACACCTCATATCTTTATCTTTTTCATGAGAGTGAAAATACTAGGGTTTCCCTTGGTCCTCTCAGGAGTGGAAAGTTCCCATTAGAAAAAATTACAAAGAAATTAGTCCATTCACTTAATCTACATTAATAAGGGAATTTCTCAATCAAAACCTCTGGTTTGATTGCCAGATGTCTCAAAGGAGTGCCTATTTAATTTCTTCATAATCTTTGTGATAAAGCTATCCTACAGAAAACTGGTCATTTAACTATAATCAATTGTGTTTATGTAGTTGTTTGAATGTATGGAGATTTCAGTGGAAATATTTATATTTGTCAAAGGAAAACATTTATACACAATAGAGAAAACAAAATTAAAATAATATTTTTTAAAGCATTTAGAGTCATTCGTGGTTTTGGCCTAAAATTCACAAATGAATTTTTTGAGATAATATCACAAAATTTCATTTCACGCAGTAAAAGAAGTGAAACACCATTATGGAACCTCTGATGAAGACACATCACTTTGGCTTATTTCAAAGTGCAGTGTTGTCACAGAGCCCTGTACTCTTTAAGCCATGTTCCACCCTTCATTCTGAAACCTGTCAGAATCATGATAAAATGTTATGGGAGAACCTGTGATGAGCCTTCAGATAAGAGTGAAAACTAAAGTGAAAAAGGTTTCTTAAGCTTCCAAAATGACCTTCCGTGGAGAGAGCCTGTTAACCTTTTCAGTGACGGAACATCAATATTTTTTTAGGGCTGGTTTAATGCCATTATTCTTTCTTTTGTTTAGTTTTAATGTGTATAGTCCTGACTAACAAGAGAACTGCTTGCTGGCCTGTCCCTAGTCTCCCTGGACACAAAAGAACAAGTATACCCAGAGGAAACCTTGGGGCGGGAGGCGGGGAGGTGGGTGGTGGTGGTGGGCAGGGAAGTAGGGGTAAGTTTAAAGCTTGGTCCTTTACATTACCGTATGTAAAACAGATGGCTAGTGGGAAGTTGCTGGGTAATACAGGGAGCTCAACCCTGTGCTCTGTGACAACAGAGAGAGGTGGGGAGGGGTGGGGGGTGGAGGGAGGTTCAAGAGTAAGGGAACATATGTGTACAGAGGGCTGATTCACACTGCTGTATGGCAGAAACCAATAGAACATCGTGAAACGATTATCCTCCAATTAAAAATATATTAAAAATAAAAGGTGAGTCATTTGACCATTTCAGAAAGCTTAGTTTGAAATGGAGATTCTAAGAGGGTTTTTTTGTTTTTTTTTTTTAATATCCCATTTACTTCAAATCATAAGCCCTCCAGGGGCACACAGAGGGTTGAGTAACAGACACCCCTGAGAAGAAACATTTTCACCATTTTCCCTACTCACTTCAATCTGAGGAAACAGAGAACAAAGGATGTATGGTAGTTTGGAGATTGAACACCTGGATACTGAAAATTTCTGATCAACTCTTCTCACAATTTTAGAAAACTCCCGCTCAGAGATATAATCAAACATCAGCAGTGGAAGAAACTCTTTCCTAATTCAACAAGACCCATATAAAACAAAATCCAGCTTTCAGGATGGATTGTACCAAAATACTGGCCTTTTGATAATAGCCCACCAGCAGCATTTTAAACAGCCAAGGCCTCCAGGTCACTGTCAATTTGGGGGACATGCTTATGAATCACTGTAAGAGATTAGAGGAAAAATTACTTAGGAACCAATTCTGAGTGCCATCAGGCCAGGATAAACATATTTTATGGGAAATAGGAAACCTCAAGTGACCCAGTCCATATACCTCACAAGTGTGTGTCAACTGGAGATGGGCTGACAGCCATTACAAGATCATATTGCTCTGTCTGACACGCTGACATTCCATAGGCAATGTAACTTAAGACAGAGGCTAGCTGTCGAATGTCTCCAAAGTACTCAGCTTAAATCAGATTTTAAACTCTATCTCTCATTCCATCAGACTCTTGTTTTAAGGTATTAGGAAGCCAAAAGGAGTTTAAGACCACAAAGGGAAATGCAAATCAACCTACAACAAATCATCTATCAGGTACCCTGGAAGAGAATTTTATTGCTCCTGACATTAACCATTTGCTTATCACTGACACTGTCCTCTTGGTGGATAATATGTGGTTACCCCCCTCACAACTTGGAGTGACATAAAGGAAAATGTAGCCCAAAAAACCCCCACATTGCTTCAGGGAAAAAGTGCACTGAAATGACTGACCTTTTGCAAGGTCATCAGGCCAAGAAATGGGTTCTTCTGTTTCAAGATAGCTTTCCTCCTGACCCACAGCACACGGTTTCTATTACTGCCAGACCATGACCACAGAGACATTTCAAATCCCTGTGACAAATGCGATTCCATGTCTCCTGCTCAGCTGTACGTCACGGAGGACAGGTGAGGTCCTGGCAGGCGTCAGGGGGAGGGGTGGCCGTTGGGATTTAATCCATGCCATCCCCTTATGTGATATGACTAGGTGTGTAGTGGAGACCTTCTCACTTCTGGTTTCCCTCTTTTATCTCACAAACCACTTAATGCTCATAAGGGACAGTGAATACACTTTGGTGTTTCATGTTTAAGCTCTCCAAAGAAGTGAAACAGTTTTATCAAGGGTGACAGCTCTGCCATTCACTATTCTGCTTTTCAAAAAAATTTTTTTTTTAAGAGCGATGAAAGTCAATGTATGCTATTTAATCTGCATTAACACAGCAAGCAATATTCTGTCTGATGATTAAGCAATGTTTCTGAAATTATTTTGAATATTTACTTGTAGGTATTACAGTTGCCTCAGAACATTAATAATGAGGACAAGAATTAGTCAACTAATACAAGATATTCCACAAGGCACCTTTAATCCATTCAGATTAGTCAGACTTTCAGTATGAACATAATAATGTTCTGCCTTATTAGATTTCACAAATGACATTTCCTCAGTTTTTAATATAACATAAAATGTAGAACTATTGTCTGGTCTTGTAAAAGAATTTCATACAATTAATTATGAGTTTCTAGTATACCTTAATTTTATAGTAGCCAATTTACAGCCTCTCTCTGGGCACTGAATTTAATGGTTCCTGACAAAAGAGATGGGTAAAAATATTGCACACACACATATATTTACACAATAGAAGCAAATAAACAAGATATCTGCTTTACAGTGAAATCTTACCAGGTAGGGGGAAAAAAAGCAGCTTTGAGCCATTTTCCTAATTTTATTCATTATTTTTGTCTCATGGTAGTAACTTAGCACTTTTTCAGTGTGTCCTTCTCATTTGTTTGCTTGCTTGTTTTGGCCATAGTTCCTTCCTTGTGATCATTCTGGATAGAATGTTTCATGGAAACAACGACTGCACAACAACACTCCCCACGGAGTCAGAATGTGTCTAGGTGAAAATATTTTAGTATATGCAAAACACTAACCAAAATAAATTCTCTGGTTAAGTATGATATAGGGAAATCCATCTATATCATGTTTCCTAGGTAAAGCATGAGAAACTGCCATACCAAAACATGATTTTGCTAATTAGAGGGAAAAAAACTGATCCAAATTATTGCTTTATTGAGCTGACTGGCCAATTTCATTAAAAAGTGGTCTCTCTTATCTCACAGAGAAGGCAATGGCACCCCACTCCAGTACTCTTGCCTGGAAAATCCCATGGACGGAGGAGCCTGGTGGGCTGCCGTCCATGGGGTCGCTAGGAGTCGGACACAACTGAGTGACTTCACTTTCACTTTTCACTTTCATGCATTGGAGAAGGAAATGGCAACCCACTCCAGTGGTCTTGCCTGGAGAATCCCAGGGACTCTGGAGCCTGGTGGGCTGCCGTCCATGGGGTCACACAGAGTCGGACACGACTGAAGCGACGCAGCAGCAGCAGCAGCAGCTCTTATCTCGAGTACCATTTTGTAGTGCCATATAAGACACATGATCTTGGGAATTATAAAGGCAAGCATTTTCAACATACAGTTAAGGCCAGACACATTAAAAAAAAACCCAGAGGGATGGAATCAGGAGGGACATGGGAGGGGGTTCTAGAAGGGGAACACCTGTACACCCATGGTGGATTCATGTCAATATATGGCAAAACCAACACAATATTGTAAAATAAAATGTCTTTATTGAATTTGTTACAATAAAAAAAATAAAATAAAATAATGCACTTACTTAGAGGAAACACATTTCTAAGGCTTTGTTACACATCCATTCACACTGCAATTTGTTAAATAACAAGAACACTAAAAAGTTGAGCTGTGTTTGTTTTCAAGGATATACCCAGTTATCATTATCCTTGCTAGGGGCTCCTGAGCACATAGGAATTTTTCCATTGCTGTAGCAAGCTTATTTGTTAATCTATATAACAATTTCCCATCAGATAATCAAAATGTCCTAATGGTAAGTCTCTGTCTTGATGAAGAAATCCACTCATAACCTATTCTATGGCTCTTGGGAAGATGAAGCTCATTTTGAAAGTGTAATTTTATTTCCTAGATATTATGCATATATAATAAACACTTTACACTTTATTCTTTAGGAGTCAATAATGAATAAAAAGGTAAAATTCATCTACCTTTAACTTACAAACCAATCCATCACATCTTTCTAATTAATCATAGGATTTCTATTTCCTCTTATCTTTTCAAAAACTTTATGAACTCTGTATAACACAGCTGCATTTTTCACAATCTAGTTTTATTTACACTTTCATGAAATATTTCTTGATCTAATATTTAATATTTATCCATCATCCTATGTACAGACATGTTTCAGAGAAGGAAAGTTCTCAATTATTATGTACATTTCTGCCAAACTGATTCACTCAACTTGGTATGCTGTTTAATGGCCCCTCATCACCAAAAGTTAGGATATAGCTCTAAAAGCTTGAATTTCCGTCAACAGCCCTTCAGAGAGTTCTTACTCAGAAATTAATCCTCAAGATGCAAGTAGGAGAGACTTACTATATTCAGTTCTGTCTTCTAGAATTTGACTAAACAGTATGGACATCTTGTGGATGGCATTCATAATTTTATACATGTCAATTAAAACCCTTCAGAGTCTCTGCCATCTTATGATTAAAGAATACTAGCTTCACAGACAGTACTCATTCATTAGCGTACTGAAGAATAATGAAAAGTACATAGAGTAGCAAAGGGAGAACGCTTCATTAACCTGGATTGTTTTGGAGCCACTATGTGGAACCCTTTTTGCCTTGACCTTTTTGAAAGCATAACCAGCTGGACCATACCCAGCATCCCTGCCAGAATTTTCCTGAGGAATTATAGCTTCTCTTAGCAATGGATGAAACTGGGACACTGGGATTTTAACCAATCTGTGCTGTAGGGCACTAAGTTCTCAAGATGCTTCAATATAAACTACTCCCAGGTCACAGTTTTGGGAAACTCGGCATACACTAGTCCTTCCTGAATGTTATGTCAGCAAATTGAAAGACTCTGATAAGCACTGCAGAAAAATTAAAATAGCCTAATTCTGTTTAACCTACCATTTCCCAAATATTTTGGAGCTGGGAATCTTCATTCCTTAGTGTGTTTCTTGATTTTATGAGTTTTGTTTCTTTTTGTTTTGTTTGCTTTTTGTCTAATAACTACAAGCAATCCATCTTTTGGGGAATTATGCTATCAATATATTCATTTGGTAGTCTAAATGTGTTTACAAAAACAGAAATAGAAAGCCCAGGGTAAAATCTTTCATTGTAGGCTATTGGCCATATTAACATTTTTGTGATTTATATATATATATTTTTTTTTCTGAAGAAGCAATGCCTGGGAAAGGTGAGTCACAGGACTAACAACTATTAGTAGTAGTAGTATTAATACCAAGATACTGATAATGTCAAGTAATACCAAGATACTGTGTGTGATGGGGCCTAGCACAATGTCTGGCTTCTGCGAAGAAACAGGTAAAAATGATGAACATGGAATCGACATGGCAGCAGCTTCTCATTTCAGTTTCTAAGAGGATGGCATGATGCCCATCCAGAGCAGTGGCAGGAGAGACTTCTCTGGCCCAGTGTCTGAGCAGGGTGACAACTGACTCTTAGTGATATACTGACCTTGGATACCTACAACCAGCTAGGTTCACCTGAGTCAGATCCATAGGGACTAAGCTCTTATGTTATTCCCTCTTTCATTTCCTTCACCTCGAATCAGGTCCTTAAAGCCTGGATTTCTCGATCTTGTTCCTAGTGAAGCAAGAACTGAATTCCAGATCTTACATATCAGTTTCCCTAGGGTTGAGCCCAGATGAGGGCTACCAAACGTCCACGACGCCTGTGTTTCTCTAAACATGATACTTAATATGGCTTAGCTCTTACTGTCTGTCTGCCCAATACAGAATCCTGGACTCATCTCAGATGGGTTGTTAACTCATCTTTCTCATGTTCTTTCATCTGTGAGCAGAATTACTATTCCAAATGCAAGCCTTCATGAGTCCATCTTATTTTCTCTTCTGATTCCTGAAACTCTCCACAGAGAATGGTCTGGAGTTCTAGGGCTCTCTTTTTCCTAATGTGTCCAAAGTCCAAGTAATTAATGGTGGGAGAACCGACAGTATGAAGGGACTGATGGAGTTGAAATAAAATTATTATAAAGGAGCTTATGCACATACAACAGCAAAACTGAACTCAACAGAGCATCTTTTAGTTCTGTTTTACCATAGTAAGAGGAGAGTCAGGCTTAAAAAATCAATCCCTCTTTATCATTCATTCACTCAAATAAATGTATATTCTCAAAGACACACAACTAGTCAATGCTCAGAGAGGAATCATTAAAGCACCTTTAAAATGTGTGCCTCCCTAATGCCCATTATCCTAAATCCACAATCCAGAAGACAGTAGAATAAAATTATTTCAGTCAATGATTCTGGTTGTTCCTGAGTAGACACTGTAAGACAAAAGAGTCTGCAAATACAAAAATGTCCTAAAATATTTTGAAATACCTACACATACAGTGAAGAAACTTAATAAGCTCTGAACATCCACATACACTTCACTGGTCCCTTCTCAGTTTACTCTTCCCTTATACTGAGTCTGCAGCGATCAGGACCCCTGATTTATACCCGTCAGAATCAATTACCCAATGTCATTGCACATGATTGAATTCACTCCTGACAAAGCACAATTTCCTCGAAAAGGGTATGAACAGGGTATGAAAACACCACTCACACTGCTCTAGAAACTGGTCATGCTAAATATTTCTTGTCAGTATATTCCCACTTCCAGCATTTTCTCTGAAGTTTGATTCTTCCACTTTAAAAAAAAAAAAAAAAAAACACTAGCTGCAAGGGTAAAGGTCACAAATTGGCATTTCTTCTTAAAATATCTCCATTTAAATGCAAATTTTGGCCTTTATTCCTACCCTTTAAACAGTCATTTCATAGAAATGCAAAAAGTAAGAGTAAATCTGTTTTTTTTAATATCTTCAGAGGAACTCTCTAATGTGTTAGCTTCATTTATGCCATATAAACTCTACATTTTTAAAGCTTGGTGGATTTCTTTAGGGACAAGTAATATTTTCTCAGGAAATTCAATTTTTAAAAAATTTAAATATGAATAGAATGGTCTAAATCCAACTCTAAAGAAAATAGAGCCTCATAACTTTTTATAATTTGAATCACTAGAAGTTGCTACATACTTTTCATCATACTATTTTTATTTAGCTTATGCAATTTATAAAACTATGGCATTCATTAGTGACAAATAACTTGAAGTAGCCTTTATTTATTATTGAAACTAAATACACTGCTATGAAGATAAAAATGTAAAGCAATAACATTTTCTTCTTGCATTTCAAAATATAATAACTGAAAACACTGTAAAACATTACTTAATAATGAGGTGATAGTTTTGTCCTGGTGACTAACTTAAAGCAAAATTAAAATGATTAAAGTTTTAAAAGAAAAAAAAAGGCTACTCAGAAAATATTAAAAGTTTCAAAGCATTAAATTAACTTAGAACTTCACAATTACTAACAGAATAAATTTCTCATGAAGTGAATTAGATACAGAATCATAAAAAACAGATGCAAATGTACCAAACCGTTGCCTTTTCAATGCTCCATAAGGCAAAAGAGCCATTTTGCACCTCCAGCCGATCCCCTCAGCCCCTCTGCTTTCCTCTGCAGCTGCTGCTGGTAGTCCTCTAACATGGAGGCTTTTCTTCCACAGGGATGGTGACTATCTTAGCCCCCACGCTGGGTGGTTGGAAGTTGAAGGGAGTTAATACCCTTCCAGCCCAGACACCTTCACAACCAGGGGAAAAGGAGTTAGTGGTTCATGTCTGAGCCGCTTTAAAGCTCTGCTGTCCAATGGAGTAGTCCCTAGCCAGCTATCATGTGGCTGTTTGATTTAAATCAATTAAAATTAAATACATTAAAAATCCAATTCTTCAGTCACTCTAGCCACATTTCAAATGCTCAGTAGCCTCTTGGGGATATGATCCAGGACAATGTGGGCACAGAACATTTCCATCATCAGTAAGTCCTATAGAGGAGCGCCGTTTACAGGGACACTTCTGTTTGGAGAGGGCTCTGTGTTCTACATTTTTCTTCAGAGTCCCCAGCAGGGCTGAGCCTCACTTGCCCACAGTGCTAACCAGCTCAAGAACGTTCTAACCTTTGTTTTGTTTTCCCTTGTTCTCTAACTTACTCTCTGCCTCTTCACTTCTACTTCCTGGGAAAATTACCAAAGAAACTACTTGATCCAAATCTGTCTCAGGCTCAGGGAACTCAAACTGAGAAAAGCAGCATCTCAACATTTTTGATTCTGCTTTGGTTAGACGAATGCTGTGTTTAACTATGATGCAGACAGGAGTACGATAATTATAATAATTGAATTATATGTTTTTATATTTCCTTCCCCTACTTAGCCCCCTGGGCTTCATTCTTTTACTAATTTTATAACTACCTAGCATTCGTTGATCAGACTGAAAAGCGAACAGGACAGTATCAGAGGCCAAACAGACAGGCCAAAATACTGTGTTTTAGCAGTAAGGATGATTGAAGAAATGGATAGAAAGGAGAGAGGTAGAGAGGAGACAAGAAGAGAGCGATGCCCTTAGGTATGGAATTCTGAGGAGATGTCTAAATAGGAGGGGGTATCAGGAAGTCTTGATATATACATCTTATTTGATGCAACTCTCACTGTTCCCTCCTAGAAAGACCTTTAGGAAAGACCACATTCATTTTCAAGGATTTCTGGAATTATATTTCAACATCTTTTCATTGAAACACTGGTCTCAAATGGACCCAATGAAGTCAAGAAGAAAAATCTTTTCAGCATAAACCTGACATTTGTACTTCAGTATCAATGCCAGAAAAATGAAAAATGAAAACTAAGGCATAAAAGCCTTATAGTTTGACATTAACAAAGCATCTTTTCCCAAAATTCTGGGAATTAAAATTATCTTAGAAGTTTACACACATCCTTACTGGCAGCATAGTTGAGGTTTAAAGGGCAACCTAATTTCTGAAATGATTTCTATAAAGTTTAGTGTTGTATTAAGTTTATGACAAATGTTTCTAAACTTTAATAATTACCTTAGCAGGTAACTATTAATAGTGTTAGTAAGTAGCCCTTGAACCTTTATAAAAATGAAAGTCTATGAAATTGTCCATCACTTTACCATATAAGGAGTATCCGTTAGTGAGCTTTAGGCCATATACTTTGAATATTATTAAGATAGAGCTTTCAGTATGTTCTCCTTTATATAAATTTAAGGTAAATCATGAAATTAAAAATAATAATAATGATAATAATGGTTTGGTCAAAAGTTCATTTGGGTTTTTCAGTAGTGAAAACCCAAACATTTTGGCCAATATAATAATAGTGTGACTAAAAACGTAGGTAATTTGATCATCGGTTTCTAAATCACTACATCCCTGCTAAACATATTATTTTTCAGCTTTGTTATCCAAAGAGCAAAAATAGCTTTCAAAGCTCAAAATACATTGTCAGTGAAATTGAGACACAGTCATAAGTAAAGACATATACATTAACTAGTGCACTAAAAATCCCCCACACAAAATTATCAAGGCTCAGTTAATTTTCATTTTATTGTTCTTTTTTAATTGGGAGTGTGGGGGGAATGGGAGTTTGGGGAGGCAATTGCCAAAAAACAAATCTTACACTGGTAGTACAATAGGATAACTCAAAGAATTTTTCTCTAAACTTCCCCCATCCAGGTAAGCCTGAGATTATGCTTCCAATAAGTCACATCAACAAAACTGGAAATATTCATGAAACAGATGATAAATGTCCATGCATGTATCCATCCATTCACTTACTCATGACATCTATTAAGGATATAATTGTGTCAGCCACTGTGCTAGATGGAAGAAATCTACAGAAGTTAACTTATCCAACAAATATTTATTAGAAACATTCTTTTTTGTTAGGCCTTTCATAGGTGTGGAGCTACGACCAGTCACCAGTTCCTTCCACTGAGGAAGCACAAAAGTGGGGAAATCAGGTGAGTAAAGAGAGGTTTCCAATTCTGTGTGAGTCAGGCCACCCCAGGGAACGTGCTCACCACCACCAACCAGAGAAAAATGTGCAGATAAAATAAGCAAAACCAATCTGTAGCAGTATATATAGAGAAAAATATTTCACCACTTGGAGTAGGTACAATGTCAGTTTAAATTATTTCTAAAGGAGTATTTTTAAAGGAAAAATGTATTACTTATGATAGTATCGTTCTAGTCAGCAAAGCAAAGGCAAGTTGATCTCTTGGGCCCATTTGATTAAAGAAGTATTTCTAGCTGGTCTAATTATGGATAACTTACAGATTCTCAAATGCCTGAGGACAAGTGTTTTCTCATGTAGGTTAAACAAGTCCTTTCCCTGTGGATCTGGCTATGATATGCATCTCTCTGGTAATCCCCCGCCAGTTCGTAACTTGACCCTTATTACAGTCCACTCCTAACTAAATTATCACATTTGAATGTGGTTTCTCTGGATATGCATGTTCTGCATTCAATAAATCAATATCTACATTGCTTATTGATTTTTTTAGTGCTATACAAACATGCAGACATTGCATCCAGCTTAAAGAAATAAAACAGAAATAAAGACACTAACATGCTCTTCCGAACAAGTGAAAAACAAATTCAGCATCATATTTGAATTTGCTATTTAAATGCTTTATATGAGAACCTGATCTTTTAAATCTCAATTCAGAAACAGAAAGATACCATCCCTAAGAAATTTGCCAATGTTTTATATACCACAAAGCTTCAGCATTAAAATGTTAAAAAAAAAAAAAAAAAAAGACACTCAAACCATTGCAGAAGTCAAGCACACACAGCTTAAGTTTCCTGATTACCATACAGAGAGGCCCAGAGATCACAGCAAGGCCAATGCAAATTTCACTGACGCCTCTTTAAGTCTTAATGAACCATAGCGCCCTAATGAGAGGTTTCACTGAATCCCAGTCAACCAAGCATATTACCCAGAGAAAAGAGAAAACTAGCAACCCACTGTATTTTAAATGGTGATATTTGTATCAACCATGTTTACAGGCTATTTTTTTCTTCGGATAAAGAAGTGAAATAACTACAGTTCTGTGGGGCTCTTATGTAAGGGTATTGACTTAATCCAACAGAAAGCTCATGTTACATCATGGCATATTCTACGCCAATTCATTAATATTAAGAATTAATTCATTAGTTGAGCTGTTAGGAAAATGGTACTTGCATAGTTTTATATAATAAGAAGTGGACTTCCCAGGTGGCTCAGTGGTAAAGAATCCACTTGCTAATAGAGGAGACGCAGGTTCGATCCCTGGGTAGGGAAGAACCCCTGGAGAAGGAAATGGCAACCCACTCCAGTGTTCTTGGGAAATCCCGCAGAGAGAGGAACCTGGAGAACTACAGTCCATGGGGTCTCAAGACAGTTGGACACAACTTAGCAACTAAACAACAACAAAATATAGTAAGAAGTATATTTTTTGTTTTGTTTTGTTTTTTTAATTTTTTAAATTTATTTATTTTAGTTGGAGGCTAGTTACTTTACGATATTGTGGTGGTTTTGCCATACATTGACATGAATCAGCTATGGGTGTACATGTGTCCCTCATCCTGAACCCCACTCCCACCTCCCTCCCCATCCCATCCCTCTGGGTCATCCCAGTGCACCAGCCAGGAGCACCTGTCTCATGCACTGAACCTGGACTGGCAATCTGCTTCACATATGATAATATACATATTTCAATGCTATTCTCTCAGATCATCCCACCCTCGCCTTCTCCCACGGAGTCCAAAAGACTGTTCTATACATCTGCGTCTCTTTTGCTGTCTTGCATACAGGGTTATCGTTACCATCTTTCTAAATTCCATATACATGTGTTAGTATACTATATTGGTGTTTTTCTTTCTGGCTTACTTCACTCTGTATAATAGACTCCAGTTTCATCCACCTCATTAGAACTGATTCAAATATATTCTTTTTAATGGCTGGGTAATATTCCATTGTGTATATGTACCACAGCTTTCTTATCCATTCGTCTGCTGATGGACATCTAGGTTGCTTCCACATCCTAGCTATTACAAATAGTGCTGCAATGAACATTGGGGTACACATGTCTCTTTCAATTCTGGTTTTCTCGGTGTGTATGCCCAGCAGTGGGATGCTGGGTCATAGGGCAGTTCTATTTCCAGTTTTTTTAAGGAATCTCCACACTGTTCTCCATAGTGGCTGTACCAGTTTGCATTCCCACCAACAGTGTAAGAGGGTTCCCTTTCCTCCACACCCTCTCCAGAATTGTTTGTAGATTTTTGGATAGCAGCCATTCTGACCAGAGTGAGATGGTACCTGATTATGGTTTTGATTCACATTTCCCTGATAATGAGTGATGTTGAGCATCTTTTCATGTGTTTGTTAGCTATCTGTATGTCTTCTTTGGAGAACTGTCTGTTTAATTCTTTGGCTCGTTTTTTTGATTGGGTCATTTATTTTTCTGGAATCAAGCTGCTGCAGGAGTTGCTTGTATATTTTTGAGATTAATTCTTTGTCCATTGCTTTGTTTGCTATTATTTTCTCCTATTCTGAAGGCTGTCTTTTCATTTTGCTTATAGTTTCCTTTGTTGTTCAAAAGCTTTTAAGTTTAATTAGGTCCCATTTGTTTATTTTTGCTTTTATTTCCATTACTCTGGGAGGTGGGTCATAGAGGATCCTGCTGTGATTTATGTCAGAGAGTGTTTTACCTTTGTTTTCCTCTAGGAGTTTTATAGTTTCTGGTCTTACGTTTAGATCTTTAATCCATTTTGAGTTTATTTTTGTGTATGGTGTTAGAAAGTGTTCTAGTTTCATTCTTTTACAAGTGGTTGGCCAGTTTTCCCAGCAACACTTGTTAAAGAGATTGTCTTTTCTCCATGGTATATTCTTGCCTCCTTTGTCGAAGATAAGGTGTCCAAAGGTGCGTGGATTTATCTCCGGGCTTTCTATTTTAAAATAGTCAAAGAATCAAAGACATTTGGTCTATAGAAATTTAATGCTGAGGCTAACTTAGAAAATGATCTTCTGGAAACAAAGATATTCAGTTCAGTTGCTCAGTCTTGTCCAACTGTTTGCAATCCCATGGACTGCAACACAGCAGGCTTCCTTGTCCATCACAACTCCCAGAGCTTGCTCTAACTCATATCCATTGAGTCAGTGATGCCATCCAACCATCTCATCCTTTGTTGTCCCCTTCTCCTTCTGCCTTCTATCTTTCCCAGCATCAGAGTCTTTTCCAATGAGTCAGCTCTTTGTATCAGGTGGCCAAAGTATTGGGGTTTCAACTTCAGCATCAGTCCTTCCAATGAACACCCAGGACTGATCTCCTTTAGGATGGACTGGTTGGATCTCCTTGCAGTCCAAGGGACTCTCAAGAGTCTTCTCCAACACCACAGTTCAAAAGCATCAATTCTTCGGTGCTCAGCTTTCTTTATAGTCCAAGTCTCATATCCATACATGACTACTGGAAAAACCATAGCTTTGTCTAGAACGACCTTTGTCACCAAAGTAATGCCTCTGCTGTTTAATATGCTCTCTAGGTTGGTCATAGCTTTTCTTCCAAGGACCAAGCATCTTTTAATTTCATGGCTGCAGTTACCATCTGCAGTGATTTTGGAGCCCCCCAAAATAAAGTCTGTCATTGTTTCCCCCATCTATTTGTGTGAAGTGATGGGACTGGATGCCATGATCTTAGTTTTTGGAATGTTAAGTTTTAAGCCAGCTTTTTCACTCTCATCAAGAGGCTTTTTAGTTCCTCTTCACTTTCTGCCATAAGGGTAGTGTCATCTGCGTATCTGAGATTATTGATATTTCTTCTGGCAATCTTGATTTCAGCTTGTGCTTCATCCAGCCCAATTCATTCAAAAAGCAACATCGGTCACAGGAGTTTCTGACATTATATAAGTTAATGTCCACAAAGTTTTGTTTCCTTATTAGTGATTTTGGTGAGTGTGGACAGAGTGATAGGTAGATATGCCCAAAGAGAGAAAGTCAGACTTAAAGGTGTTACTGTTTACAGTCTAATATGGTGTTCCAAGGTCCTCTCCTTTTTGCTTGAGACCCTCAAAGATGACTGTTGGATAACTGGGACTGGAATTTCCCTTGGCTCCAAGAATAGCACAGAATACACAGCTTGTAAGGTGGAACCCAACCTTGGTGACATGCAACTCTTTTGAGTATGGGCATCACTTTTTCCTTTTAAAAATAGCTCTGGACCAACACATGTTAATCATTGTAATCGTAAGCAAAAGCAGTGGAAAGAGACACTGTAAACTATCTTTTTATTGTCTAATCATAAAATGGAATAAAACAACCAGACTTAGAATATGTCAAAGCATACCTAGTATTCCCCAGTAGGAAGGTAATGATTGCCAGAGGATGTAACACAGTACGTGTTACATCCCATGCACAACCTCACTTATCAAGTGTCAGATATCATTCCTTTAGGGAGGCCTTTCCTGATTCCTCAAACTAGATCAGGTTCAAACTCCCGTAACTTTTTCTTCATAACACAAGTTCTATCCAGAAGGCGTTTGTACAGTTACTTAGTTCAAATTTGTCGCCGCTCCTTGCGTGGTAAATTCTGGGAGAGCAAAAGGGCCGTCTGTTTTATATCATTGCCTAGCACAATGCCTAGTGCATAGGAAACATCCAAATGGTTTTGAATGAAATAATGAATGATTATGCCATTCAAGTTAGTCTAAAAGTAAAAGGTGTTTTGGTAATGTCTGAAATTTAAACATTCATAACATTTTACCTTCTTAAAAAGAAGCTGTATATTCAGGAATGGTCAAAGAAATATTTAGAAGCACAATAGCTCAGTATCAGTTTAAATTCCAACAGCAGGTAATTACTAAAAAATTATGGCACATTCTTAAAATGTACCAAAATGACATAATTATTTGCTTATACTAAGTATACATAATTAGTTGCTTATACTAAGGATACATGAACACACAGGAAAACGTTATACATACACATACATTGGAAAATGTAAGTGAAAGATCTGAAAGAATATCAACTATTAGCAAGACTTACCTTAAGTTGTGAGTCTACATGCCATCTTTATTATCTTCTTTATGCTTTTCCTATTTTCCCTAAGCTTTAGATTTGAGCAACATCACTTTCATAAAAAATGTAAATTGTTAAAATAAAAGGATACCAGGAAGATGGGTTATGGCAATAACATGGGTAGAGTGTAATGTTTCTTGCCTATAATCCTTTTTTACTTTATATAAGACCATGAAGTCTTTTATAGTAGATATTACATAAAAATTACTTACATATTTTGAACTGCTATTAATGCATATTAAAACTGTATTCAAATACAAATCAATATGTATGCCTGTGAAATTAAATATCTAGCCCTTTAATAAAAGCTAACAGTTTTGGAGAGGGACCAGAGCAAAGGACACGTCCTGGCAAGTTTTTATTTTGGCAAGGAAAATGCACAAATACAAAAATAAGATGAATCCAAGAATTATTATCTATAGCACAGGGAACTATCTTCAATATCCTGTGACAAGCCATAGTGGCAAAAAATATAAAAAGGAATGTATATAGGTGTATAACTAAGTCACTTTACTGTACAGCAGAGATTGGCACAACCTTGTAAATTAACAAGTATAGTTCAATAGGGAAGAATTACTACAGTATCTGTAAAATACAGTCTCTAAAGTCTTTCAGGGTACAAAACCTAGGTCAGAATAAAATTTAAAACTTCTTTTCTACAACTGAGGTCAGTGGCAAGGGCCCTGGTTCATGACACCGAGGTAATGCTCAAAGTCTCAGAGAGGGGATAATATCTACCTAGAAGCTACTGTGAAATAAAACGCCCAGGCCCTACCTGAAATTCAAGCTGCTTTTATTACTGTTGTAATGTGTGGGGACTGGCCAGAAAAAAGTAATTTGCACAAATCGTCAACATTAACTGTTGAAACCTCCTACTTGAGGCGATCCGTATGGAAGGAGACCAGCCACTGTGAAGACTGACAAGCGAATCCCAAGGATATCAATAAAGAGTTCAGTAAGTCATTGGATGCCAACGTAATTTTTGTAATGTACTTGGAGCAGCCCCTGCGGGCCCCGTGGATGCCTCAAAGTAGTTCCGTCACAGCGAATGTCACCGTCGTCCGAGGACATGGGGATGCTCATGTAGCATTCTTCATAAAATAAAACCAGGCTGCTGCTCCCCCTGACATCATAACAAAGCCCTGATGGATGTGCGCTCCGCATGCTGCATTGATTTTTGTTAAGTCCCAGCTCTCATACTATTTTATCCTAATGTGCCTAAATAAGCAGTGTTGACTCCTTAATTCACTCCTTTTAACACCAGCAGCTTCCAGGACTCCATTAACATGACGCCACATTTAGGTTGTCTGCTGAATCTGCTCACCTCAAATGTATGAAATCTGAATTTTTAAAACTGATAACACTGCCAGGAAAATTATTTCTTTTAAGGCCAATAGGAACTTGTGTATCAGCATTTTGAGTCACATCCATAAATACTTATATCAGAGGGTACAGTGAATTAATTAGGACACTTGGCTTATTAAGAGGGTTGACGGTAGGGACAGATTACAAATGGAAACCGAAGGTCCTAAACAAGTAGTTTAATGTTTTGCCATCAAAAGAAGCCACTGCAACTGCAGAGACATTCATTGGAAAGAAATTCAACAAGCAGAATGCAACTCAACAGATACACGAATTCTGCCAAAAGCAAAATAGACTATTAGGGTCTGGAGTAATTGGAAATGAACAGTAAATTTTGTAAGAAAATAAAATAAAAAGAAAGTGAGGAAAAGAATTACTTCAAGTAATATAGTATTTTAAAACAAATTGGAACCATACACCAAATAGAAGATTATTTTAACCAAGGCAAATTCAAAAGGATTTCTATTAGAGACATTTGTATGATGCACAATGATGAGGCTAAACCCCTGGGGATATCATAATACATGCATCTCTTTGGGAGTATAAAAAATCCATTTCTTTAGAAGTCAGCGAGGGGTACTGTGGGTTTGGAATTGTTTCATTTATTTCTTAACTATCGGATGTTTATTTCTGAGTGTCTGGAGGTTGTATTTTATCACTCAGGGAATTGAGCTATTGTAGGGTGATATAGTCAATGAATTTCTCTTTCCATCAAGTTCAGTGTTTTACTAGTTTTAAAAGCAGCCATTATTTTTATTGTCTTCAGCAAAACCAAACACATGCCTTACTTTAGTTGTGCATCCGTACTGATAATGATAGGAGACCTGCTCTCGAGTACAAACCCCAAACTGTGACATTATAAAAGCCTGCCTCCTTATTGAAGCTTAGCCTTTTGCTCGTAAAAAACAAGGTGAAGGTCCAATTAGCGACTCAGAGGAAAATGGGAGGGCAGTCTTTTGTGCATGGGCATCTCCATTCGAAAACCTATAATCCATAATGAGCCCTGTTTAACACGACGGATGCTTTCCTTTCAGACAAGCCCAAATACCAGGTCACTAATGAGCAAGAATTTAAAACGCGGAGGCCATGAATGAAACAGGTTATTGTGAAAATTGGCCCATATTAAGAGATTTAAAAGACTTGGCTAGTTCTGTTTGGCCTGACAGGCCTAGCTAATTAATCAAATGCTTTGATAAGTAACTAACTTCTCGCATTTTAAAAGGCAACTTTGATCTGCCAAACTGTGAAGGAAAAGAACAATCCTGATGTTACTTGAAATGCAAAGAATGGAATTGTCTGGCCTTGTGCAGGACCCATACTTATTTTGACAAGGGGGCTCTCCTCAAAGCTGTGATATCAGGAACACACCAATTAAAAAGTATTAGAAAATACTATATTTTTTATGCCTCTGTTACAATTCTTCATTTCATGGAGGGCTTTCTAGCAGTGACTTTGGAGGCTGTTGTCACTGGTCAGATTTATTCAGAAGAAAGAACTGACAATGGGGCACAGCACATGGAGCCAGCCGCCTCTTGCCCAGGCCCACTGCCTGTATGCTCCTTTCCTGCGCTCACTAAGAGGCATCGCTGTGGTGCATGGCACTCTTGGGTAATTAGCGTGTCCAGGAGTCTCTCTCTCTTGTCCTCAATTCAAAGAAAACAGCACATCAGGTGTCAAGCCTTTTGTCGTGCTCAGAGTGAAAACACACAGGGAAGACAGGCCAGCTACAAAAGACTGCCCGGGTAAGAAGGCGGCCAAGGGCCACGAAAAGGAAAGACTTTGCAGGCACTCACAGCAGGACTGAAACACCAGCCCCACTCCTTAGAGCCAGGTGACCTTGTACAGGTCCATGAAAACATGTTGAATCTAATTTTCCTGTCTGAAAAATGGGAAAACTGCACCATCTTTGCAGGGCAAATTCATCATTAAAGAGAGTAACTGGAACATGACAGAAAGTGATAGTTGTTCAGCTGTGTCCAACTCTTTGCAACCTCATGGACTGTACAGTCCATGGAATTCTCCAGGCCAGAATACCGATATGGGTAGCCTTTCCCTCCTCCAGGGGATCTTCCCAACCCAGGGATCGAACTCAGGTCTCCCGCATTCCAGGTGGATTCTTTATCAGCTGAGTCACCAGGGAAGCCCAAGAATAGTGGAGTGGGTAGTTTATCCCTTCTCCAGATGGATCTTCCTGACTTAGGAATCGAACCAGGGTCTCCTACATTGCAGGTGGATTCTTTACCAGCTGACCTACCAGAGAATCCCTCTGGAACATGATAGTGACTCAATAAATAGTGGGTATATTTTCCTTCCCTCTCAGAACCTTCTAGGGCAGGCAGATACTTCGGTGACTCCTGTAAGGAACCACATCTGCTGTTTATACACAAATTTGTAGTCCCTCCCACTTGGACTCTGGCCTTTGTTATGGGACTAGCTTTGGCCAATGGGATATTATCAGAAGCTTTATAAATGGCTGCACCCTGGAACATTCCCCTCTTAGAATGCTCACCCTTAAAATGATCCCTCTTTGAAATCAGTTGCCATTGTGTGGCCTGTCCAAGTGGAGAAGTCATGTGAGAAGAACAGATACCGGCCAGCACTGACCTGCTAGCTATAAGCATGCATCATCATAGGAGAGGATCTCCAGGCACCGCTCCACCCTCCCAAACCACTCCATAAGATGCCAAGTGGTGCAGAGATAAGCCATACTACTGGGCCAGTACAAAATGCAAGATCGTGAGCTAATTAGTAAGTGTTATATTTTTAAGCCACTAAGTTTGGGGGTAAGCTGTTTGTAATAACCAGAGTATTTATCATCTTTTCATTATCTGCTACTGTTACTGACTCGCAAGAATTCTACATAGTGTTTAAAGAGTACAATCTTCAGTACTCATGACTAACCTAATATTTTCTGAGGCCTTCAGAATATCCTAATTGTTCATGAGCTCCAAACTGCTTTTGAAGATTGGCTGAATAACTCCGGACCAAATATGCAACTCCTTTCTGTCCTTACTTATTCCTTCTGATTAAATGAAGTTGCCGTACAAGAGATTAGTATAAAAACAAATTTTAAAATTTTTCATATAATTGTTAGAAATATTTATATAAGTGTTTCATCCTATATTTTAGTTCAGCCCATCAGTCATGTCCAACTCTTCACAACCTCATAGAATGTAGCACACCAGGCCTCCCTGTCCTTCACCATCTCTTGGAGCTTACTCAAACTCATGTCCATTGAGTCACTGATGCCATCCAACTTTCTCATCCTCTGTCGTCCCCTTCTCCTGCCTTCAATCTTTCCCAGCATTCGGGTCTGTTCTAATAAGTTGGCTCTTCACATCAGGTGGCCAAAGAATTGGAACATCAGCTTCAGCATCAGTCCTTCCAATGAATATTCAGGACTGATTTCCTTTAGGATTGAGGGTTTGATTTCCTTGCTGTCCAAGGGACTCTCAAGAGTCTTCTCCAACACCATAGTTCAAAAGCATCAATGTTGGGTGCTCAGCCTTATTTATGATCCAACTCTCACATCCATACACAACTACTGGAAAAACCACAGCTTTGACTATATGGGACTTTGTCGGCAAAGTAATTTTTCTGCTGTTTAATATGCATTTAGATTTGTCATAGCTTTTCTTCTAAGGAGCAAGTGTCTTTTAATTTCATGGCTGCAGTCACCATCTGCAGTGATTTTTGAGCCCAAGAAAATAAAGTCTGTCACTGTTTCCATTCTTTCCTCATTTATTTGTCATGAAGTGATGGAACCAGATGCCATGATCTTTGTTTTTTGAATGTTGAGTTTTAAACCATTTTTTTCACTCTCCTCTTTCACCTTCATCAAAGGTTTTTTAGTTTCTCTTTGCTTTCTGCCATAAGGGTGGTACCATCTGCATATCTGAGGTTACTGATATTTCTCCCACTAAAATTCTAGCATTCTAAGCTTCTCTTTCAGTCTAATATTTTCTGAAGTCTTCAGAATTTTCTAATATATCTGATTTCTAATTTACCTAATTTCAGCAAGGTATAGCCACGTTAATTTGTTTGGACCAAGAAATCCAAGCAGAAGTCAGGTATAGGATTTGTAGAAAGACTCATTATAAAGAAGAGAAGAGCTCTTCTGGTACCACCCTCCCCTTTTCTAGCTTCTTTTCTACTGGAAAGGCTGATAATCCAGCAGACATCTTAGAACATGAGATGACCTGGAGGATGAAAGTCATGTGCTAAAGATAGAGAAACTCAGGTCCCCCTTGACAGGTGAGCCACCAGAGCAGCTCTGGACTCCTTAGGTCTCTATTTCTTTTGCATGAGCATTAAAAAAAAGAAAATTTAACTTCTACCTTGTATAAGCCACTATTATTTTAGGCTTTCTATTATTTGCAGATAAACAATCCTAACAAATAAGAAGTAACCTAAGTATTTCAATGTGTGGGGGGAAAAGGTTTGATTTTGGCCTTAATTTAAAAAACTTAGAAAAGAAAAAAATAATAGTGAAAAAAAAATCAACAAGTCATAAATAGGGGCATTTGCCATAGGAAAGTCAATATATACAATCTAGAATACAAGAAGAACCCATGCCTTTTTACTAAAATTTGTTTTGCATAATCAAAGACATAATATGATAGTAAGAACCATAATAGGACAATAGAACATGGACAGGCACAGGAAAACCACTTATCACTGCTGAATGTCTTCAACGTCTTGGCTGAGCCATTAAGCAGGCTTTGAGAAGAGTCAACTAAAGGAAACAAATCCAAAGTGAGGTGATTTGTTTAACTGTACCAAAATAACAGCAACATTTTTAAAATTGTTAAAGTACATAGATTCTATACAGTAGAATGCAACTTAGAATTAATTCATAAGCCCACCCAAGGCATGGGAAGGAGCTGAGCACAGTGAGTGTGTGTGTACTATAAGTGGTTGGTAATAATCATCAACAGTTCTGTCAAAGTACCTTTTTTTATTTCAAACAAAAATTGTAGTGAGGATCTTAAGTTTTTCCAATGACTGAAAAAAGCTTGTTTTATACTGAGCTCAACAAAAGTCAACATAAGTGTCTGAAATGCAGTACTTGGATGCAATCTCAAAAACAACAGAAGGATCTTTGTTCGTTTCCAAGGCAAACCATTCAATATCATGGTAATCCAAGTCTATGCCCTGACCAGTAATGCTGAAGAAGCTGAAGCTGAATGGTTCCATGAAGACCTACAAGACCTTCTAAAACTAATACTCAAAAAAGATTTCCTTTTCATTATAGGGGACTGGAATGCAAAGGTAAGAAGTCTAGAAACACCTGGAGTAACAGGCAAATTTAGCCTTGGAGTACAGAAGGAAGCAGGGCAAAAGCTAATAGAGTTTTGCCAAGAGAACACACTGGTCATAGCAAACACCCTCTTCCAACAACACAAGAGAAGACTCTACACATGAACATTACCACATGGTCAATACTGAAATCAGACTGATTGCATTCTTTGCAGCCAGAGATGGAGAAGCTCTATACAGTCAGCAAAAACAAGACCAGGAACTGACTGTGGCTCAGATCACGAACTCCTTATTGCCAAATTCAGACTTAAACTGAAGAAAGCAGGGAAAAACCCTAGACCATTCAAATATGACATAAATCAAATCCCTTACAATTATACAGTGGAAGTGAGAGATAGATTTAAGGGACTAGATTTGATACAGTGACTGATGAACTATGGATGGACGTTTGTGACATTTTACAGGAGACAGGGATCAAGATCATCTATAAGAAAAGGAAATGCAAAAAACCAAAATGGCTGTCTGAGGAGGCCTTAGAAACATCTGTGAAAAGAAGAGAAGCAAAAATCAAAGGAGAAAAGGAAAGATATACCTATCTGAATGCAGAGTTCCAAAGAATAGCAAGGAGAGAAAAGAAAGCCTTCCTCGGTGATGAGTGCAAAGAAAGAGAGGAAAACAATAAAATGGGAAAGACTAGAGATCTCTTCAAGAAAATTAGAGATACCAAGGGAATATTTCACACAAAGATGATCACAATAAAGGACGGAAATGGTATGGACCTAACAGAAGCAGAAGATATTAAGAAGAGGTGGCAAGAATACACAGAACAACTGTACTAACAAGATCTTCATGGCACAGAAAATCACAGTGGTTTGACCACTCACCTAGAGCCAGACATCCTGGAATGTGAAGTCAAGTGGACCTTAGAAGGCATCATTATGAACAAAGCTAGTGGAGGTGATGGAATCCCAGTTGAGCTATTTGAAATCCTGAAAGATGATAGTGTGAAAGTGCTGCACTCAATATGCCAGCAAATTTTGAAACTCACCAGTGGCCACAGGACTAGAAAAGATCAGTTTTCATTACAGTCCCAAAGAAAGGCAATACCAAAGAATGCTCAAACTACTGCACAACTGCACTCATCTCACATGCTAGTAAAGTAATGCTCAAAATTCTCCAAGCCAGACTTCAGCAATACATGAACCATGAACTTCCGGATGTTCAAGCTGGTTTTAGAAAAGGCAGAGGAACCAGAGATCAAATTGCCAATATATCTGCTGGATCATCGAAAAAGCAGGAGAGTTCCAGAAAAACATCTATTTCTGCTTTATTGACTCTGTCAAAGCCTTTGACTATGTCGATAACAATAAACTCTGGAAAATTCTTCAAGAGATGGGAATACCAGACCACCTGACCTGTCTCTTGAGAAACCTGTATGCAGGTCAGGAAGTAACAGTTAGAACTGGATATGGAAAAACAGACTGGTTCCAAATAGGAAAAGGAGTACTTTAAGGCTGTATATTGTCACCCTGCTTATTTAACTTATGTGCAGAGTACATCATGAGAAACGCTGGGCTGGATGAAGCACAAGCTGGAATCAAGATTGCCAGGAGAAATATCAATAACCTCAGATATACAAATGACACCACCCTCATGGCATAAAGAGAAGAAAGACTAAAGAGCTTCTTGATGAAAGTGAAAGAGGAGAGTGAAAACGTTGGCTTAAAGCTCAACTTTCAGAAAACTAGGATCATGGCATCTGGTCCCATCACTTCACGTCAAATAGATGGGGAAATAGTGGAAACAGTGGCAGACTTTAGTTTTTTTGCTCCAAAATCACTGCTGATTGAGACTGTAGCCATTAATTTAAATGATGCTTACTCCTTGGAAGGAAATTTATGGCCAACCTAGACAGCATATTAAAAAGCAGAGATATTACTTTGGTGACAAAGGTCCATCTAGTCAAGGCTATGGTTTTTCCAGTAGTCATGTATGGATGTGAGAGTTGGACTATAAAGAAAGTTGAGCACTGAAGAATTGATGCTTTAGAACTGTGGTGCTGGAGAAGACTTTTGAGAGTCCCTTGAACTGATAGATCCACTCAGTCCATCCTAAAGGAAATCAGCCCTAAATATTCTTTGGAAGGGATGATGTTGAAGCTGAAACTCCAATACTTTGGCCAGCTGATGGCAGAACTGGCTCATTTAAGAAGACTGAACAACATCAATTCAGGCCTCCAGAATATGTTTTGGTGCAACATCTTATTCAAAGATATGAGATACCAAATACTTGTTTTTATATCGATGAATAAACATTTAAATCCTAAGCTCAATATTAAACATCTATGTAAAATCAAAGAAACGTATATTTTAGTGAAAGGCCAAATCTAAAACACTTATGGGATGTCTCTACTAGACAGAAGTCCTTGTCAATAGAAGTACTGCTTCATGCACAAGTGCACCAGTAAGCTGGGAAGTGCCAAACGGACTCCTGAACAGTCTGACCTGCATGGTAGCTGACAGTGGTCTTGAGTCTTCTCCTTCGACTCGTATATGATCAACCTGAGCAAAAAATGGAACCACCTGAATCAAACTGGACCACTCGACAGCTCCATTATTCTGCTAGCCCAGAACCATGCCTTTAGATGGACTTACAGAAAACAAAAGAGAATAGAGGAATTGGGGGAGACCCTTCAGGGAAATATGCTGTCTGTCACACATGGCAGGAACTCTGGGTCTCAGTCGTGGCTGCACATTAGAATCGACTGGGGGCTTTTAAAAATCCAGATGCCCAGGCTGCACACAAGACCAATTAAAGCAGGATTTGGGGGAGATGGGGCTCAGCGTTAGGACTGTTTCAAAAAACTCCCCAGATGATCCCAGTCATTCTGTCTGACCAAACTCTCCCTGAGCTATTGGCCGTTAGGAAAGTCTTCAAGAAAACAAGGAAAAGGAAACATGTAATTCTCTCTAGTGAAACTGTGTGATTGTGAGCACACAATCTAATTCCTGACTGCCAGATTAAGATATTAAGACAATTATGTGTATTTTATTAGACTGAAAAAAAGGAGCCATCATTTTAATTTGTCCAGTTGCTAAAAGAATAACATATTCCAGTGTCAATGTGCCAAAGCTAAAGCAATTCATATGAAAGGCATCTATTTATGAGTTTTAGCAAGATTGGAGAACTGCCAAAGCACGTTTTCCAGCAGATCTAGGAGGCTTAGCAGGTAGTAAGCTTAGCTGGCATGTAGCGTCTTGTGTTAATGAAAACACAGAACTCTGGTTTTCTAACTAGTCATAATTGGGAAATTAGAGTTTATGGTTCCAGAGGTTTTTCATGCACTTCACCTTGTCTGGGCATAATGAAAAACTGACACCTAGGTACCCAAGCATCACGTGAGCAGTGTGTAAATGCTGTACAGAGAGGCACAGCGGCTCAGCCAAATGCAGAACAAAACCACAGCAACACACAATGAATAAGTTAAGTAAAATTCCTATGAATCAACTCATTCAGGCATACTACTATAAGTCCTTAAAAAAAAAAAAAAAAAACAAACAGGAATCTTTTTCCATGGAATACCCAAGGGTAACCAGTATAACAAAGTGGTTAATGACAATACAAGATTAAAATAAACATCAAAACCCCACTCTGTCTGGATTCATATTACTTAGATGAGACGTTAACACATTCTAGAAAAGCTCACTTAATTACACTGGTGATGAATTATCTTTTCCTTAGCTTAGCAGACATGACTTGGGCCTAACTCTCCTGACTTGTGAGTAAACTGAGCCAGCCACATGTTCATCAAAACACAGCACAGAAGCTGTGGTTTTACAGAAAAAGCTCCTTTTTAAAAAGGATAGCAAAGAAAAACAAGAAAGTGGAAGATGAATTAATTCCTAATCCCACTACCTTCAGACACCAAAAGAGTTGTATCTGTATTAACATCTCCTTTTAGAACGAGAAGGTGGGTCCCCTCTAGATCTTTGGCAAGCAGGTAGAAATCAGCTTTCATAGGGGCAAACTTCTTAAAGGTTTTCAGAAGCTGCTGCACTAATGTCCACCCTGCTGTCTGAATCAGAAGCCCAGGCAATGTCACGGTACCCTTCTACTTCACGGAAACCTCACTCACGTCTTCCCTTCCTAAATCCTCAGTGTCCCTCAGAGAAATCCACCCTGCTCCCCTGCTCAGTAGCAGCTCTCCGCGGTGATTATCAGAACATCGGGTGCAGCTTCCTTGACCCCGGGCTTACTCCTATTCCGTCCTTCTAACACAGACACAGGAAGCTTTCCAAAATGCACATAGTGATGTGCTCTCCTTCATAAACTTCCCAAGGACGTGAGATGGGGAAGCTGATTCCACAGCGTGGTTCACGGCCCTCCATCCTCCAGGTTACTTCTGCCTCCACTGTCCATCTTGAAGCTAATGTCCCAGCCAGACTGTCTTTCCTAAGCTGGAATGAGGCCTCTGGGCCTTCAGACATGCTGCTCCCTGTGGCTGGAACATTTCTCCCCAACCCCTTCCCACTTTGGCCTTGTTATTTTTTTAATATTTTGCTTAAAAGTCACTTTCTCAAGAAAGCTTTTTCTAATCCCCAGAATCAATCAGATCTCCTGGCTCTGGGCTCCCTTGGTACCTGCATGTCTCTTATGGTAACGCTCAGATGTAGTGTGCATGGATTTGCTTAATAGCTTTGTGATCTACGCTGCAGGCTACAAGAAGCTGTAAGAGGGCCGCGGGGTGTCTATCTTGTTCATGATGGTGTGCACAGGGTCTAGCTATGTGTCTAGTCTATAGTCAGTTTCCAAGGTAATATTCTTTTGAACAAATAGATGAAACTTAGACATCCTTTTGTTGTACACTGCCTTTCTTATCAATAAGTTCTGCAAACATACCTCAGAATATAAGATGCCCAGGTTAAAATTTCAATGGATTAGAACTTAAACTTCTTAAATTCTCATTAATATACAATGAAGATGGTAATCTGCCTTGTAGAACAGTTGTCAAGCTTTTAGAGATAAACTGTGTCCGGTGACACATAACTGGTGTCCGATAAGCTGGGAACGATGACTATCATCACCATCTCTGCAGGCACCTCTGAAGAAATCCAAGGAAGAGCAATGAAGAAATTCCCTAAATACCAATACTGTTTGAGATAATCACATACGTCTGTTTGCATTACTATAGCTGTACATCCCACTTTGGATTACTAAACACATATCCTTAAATATTACACTTTTTGGTATAATTTCTTCAGTGTGGCTTCATCCAAAAATTGTGTACTGACTGGCCTTCTGATACGTGCATGTTCCATGGCAGTAGCGTCCTCTATATAAAACTGTGTATTTCAGCATGCAGCATTCCTATTTTCTCTGTAAGTAGAGTCAGAATATACTCATGTCAAAATCTTGAACAATTGTGTGACTATTCCAGCCAGAGAACACAGCTACTAAAATACCCTGATTGGAACCATATATCGATGCCCTTCCTTTTCCAAACACAAGCCTCTTCAGGGGGACACATGGAGAACCAAGGGTGAAGACAGGGACCCTCAAAGTTAATTAGAGAACCACAGCCACTCTCGATTGGCACTAGGAATCTGTCCTTTCCCACAGATGGGGCACATATTCAAACTCTTTGCACTTCAAAAACTCTCCCTGGCCCATCCCTCTTTGCCCGTTACACTGACTGCGGTGAGTACCTCATTAGTGTCAATCTGTCATAAACTCTTTCTTAGTGTCTGCCTCTGTGCCTCAAACAGTGCTCTCTGGAACAGAGATTAATAAAGGTGTGTAAACTAATGAACTGATGAATACATAGTTGAGAAATGATTGTTCTCCCTTTCCATGGAAATGAAAGTGTCATTCCTGCGATCCCATGGGCTGTGGCCCGCCAGGCTCCTCTGTCCATGGGGATTTTCCAGGCAAAAATACTGGAGTGGGGTGCCATTCCCTTCTCCAGGGGATCTTCCCCATCTAGATTTCAAACCCAGGTCTCCTGCATTGCAGGCAAATTCTTTACTGTCTGAGCCACCAGGGAAGTCAGCTTTCTTGCAACAGATTGTGACAAAACAGCACCAGGTAAATACAAGCCCATGGAAAGTATGGCGGATACTTTGGGTGGCACTCTTAGGGCTCCCAGCTGTTTTTGTTTTAGCTCCAATTATGTTCCAGTTGCCTTATCTGCTTCTCTTTGCATCGGGGTTTTTCTGAAGCTCCAAAGACTACTGTGCTCATGTGCATGGCAGGCCAGACCAGTCAGGAAAAGTTCCATTCTCCAGCCCAGCAGCATTCAGCCAACATCTGATGACAGTTGGTGTATAAATACGCCACTTCCCTCACCCTTTGGATAGGATAAGTCTTAGATAGCTTTAAATCATCTCAAAGAATTCTACTTACTGCTTCCCCTTAGCTGACTCATTTCTCACTCTCCTCTTGGTAGCTTATGAACTTCCCACACTTATGACTCACACCTTGACATGGGATCTAGTTCTAAGGAAACTCTACTTAAGACAAAAAGAAACAAAACAAAACACAAAACATGAAAGAAGAATACAGAAATTAACATGTACTCTAGCTAAGAAAGTCAGTAAGATCATTCCGTCAGGTTGCCAAAATGTATAAGTCTCAAGAAAATTTCTATTAACTTCCATGTGTTATAACATACTAAATTGTATACCCTGATATAAATAAGACAACACAGTGCACACATCCTTGACAAGCAGTTTTCAACATTAGACATGTATGAGCCACAGGAGCAATAAGCATTGCAGAAATAAGTAAACTAATAAATTGGTCATGGGCAATGTGTCCTTAATGAGAGCACTGGCTCCCTGCCACAAAATGTTTCTTCAAGCATGATTTCAAATGTGATATCGCTCAAAGAAAGAAAAAAAGGAGTGCAGTTTCAAATATATAAAATGCTCTGATGGTTCTATTTGCTTGGGAACAAGTGTATCAGCATTCACACATCAAGCCTCCAAAACATGAGGATAAAAGGAAAAAATATATATAAATTGAAAGCTCAAAATTAAAAGTTTCTGGAAAAACTAAGTTGTCTCTGAATGATATTTTGGAAATTATGTTGCTCAGTAGTAACCTTTTACTTACATATATTCTTATAAAATGTTACTATATATGACTTAAACATTTAAGAAAAATTTTACTTAGGTGAGTAGTTTTCTTTTTAGTTCAAATAACTACTAGTGCTGAATCTTTCACTTTGCATACCACAGTTGTTTATTTTTTAAATCATTTTACACAACTCAAACACAATTGTGTTTCATCAGAAGATAGAACAGAATGATGGTTTTAAAGGCCAGAACGTCACATGATATAATTTAATTGCATTACCCAATTGTCCAGGTATTTTGACTGAATATAGTCAATAATGAAAAATACTTCAATCCCTCTCTTTGATGAATCATAATTTTCCATTCCCAACGTTAGTGTGTAAAAAGATTTAGATACATCTTTAAAAATACAGTTTATGTACATATAAGCATTATATATGGATATAAATGGAAAAACACGAAAGAGGCTTTGTTATAGAAGAAGTAGGTCTTTTAAAAGTTAAAGAAGTGTAATATATTTATATGGATGAAAAAATTGAGATATAAAGTAATTTGTAGAATATTAAGGAATACATCAGCTTCTAAAAAGTTTTGAAGGTCTTCAGTAATTTAACTTATTTACTTATTAGTACCTTTATAGATCAGGAGTCTTGCTTCATAACAAATATCTACTCTAATTCAAATTCCTAAATTTTGACTTTTTAAGCAACATTTTTGCTATTGTAAAATCAAAAGGAAAATGCAGATGTCTGGAAAACAGAGAAAATGAAGGGAAACTGGGACTATGGGGTTTTGGGGCTCCATGTCTGGGAACTTAATCAGGCAGACATCCTCTCTTTCTTCTACATCTTAAATCCCTCCCCCATTTATTTTCCCCCTTTTGATAAATCCTCCTTCTTCCTTTTCCCCCACAAATGTACCATGTTATCATTCTGCACATTCACTGACAAATTTCTGAAAGGAACAGCAAACTGAGACCCAGCTTACGGCTCCTTCCACCTTCTGTGCCGCCCCTCACAATGTGGGTTCTAAGTTCCTATCAGTTAACACCTTTTATCTGCAAAGGACAGAAAATCAAGCAACATGTTACAAAGTAAAATGAAACATACTGGCTCAGCAACCAAGAAGTGGAACTGTCAGTCTGGGTTTAGGCGCCATCAGATAAAGACCCTCAAACAATATCACCAAGAAATCTACCATTGTCTACTTTTTGGCTCTATTTTCTCTATTCAGTTGATCAGGTGGACAAAGAGTGAGTGGAAGGTTGGTTCCCCAAAGATAAACTGTGATGGAGTTTATTAATACTGATTGTTTCAGAAGTCACCAACCCTTGGGCAACTCTAGTGGTTCCCTCTCTGTCTCTTTTTCTTTCTCCTCATACTCAGCAGTGAGATCCAGGATACTAGTCAGCTCTTAAATCCTCTACTTCTTCATTTTACGTTTGTCCGGGGCTTCCCTTGTACCTCAGTCGGTAAAGAATCTGCCTGCAATGCGGGAGCCCTGGGTTCAATCCCTGGGTTGGGAAGATCCCCTGGAGAAGGAAATGGCAACCCACTCCAGGATCCTTGCCTGGAAAAATCTCATGGACAGAGGAGCCTTGTGGGCTGCAGTCCATGGGGTCGCAAAGAGTCGGGCACAACTGAGCCACTAACACTTACTTGGAGGTCCTCCCTTGACCAAGTTCTTATAAACAGGTATCTGTCTTTTCAGCTCTTGACTCTTTTCCTTTCTTAAACTCTTGCTAAGCAACTTTACTTTCCCATAGGCTTCTGCTATCAACTCTCTGTGGGAGATTTTCAAGCATACATGTCAAAATGCAAGTTACCTTCAGTTATGGGCTAAATCGTGTCCCTCCCAAGATACACACATTGAAGCTCTAACTCTAAATTGAATGGTATTTTGAGATGATCGGGTTTAAATGAGGTCCTAAGGGTGGGAGCAATCAGGTTTAAATGAGGTCCTAAGGGTGAAGCCCTCACAAGGGGATTATTGCCCCTAAAAAGAGACATCAGAGGGCTTGCTTCCTTTTATCTCCACATTGAGAACATGGGGAGAAGGCAGATGTCGAAATTGTCTGGCATGCTGATCTTGGATTTACCAGTGTACAAGGACAGCAGTCCAAGAAAGATATCTCCCAACTCTAAATCCTTATTTCTACTTGTCTGTTGACTGTCTTCCACACAACTGTCATCATAACCATTACTGCAAACTTGACAAACAATGGCCTACACACCAAATCTGGCCCAAGGCTATTTTTGGAAATGAAGCTGATTATATCCTAACCATGTCCATTCATTATGGCTGCATTAATGTTACAAAGGCAGAGTTAAATAGCTGCAACCGAAACCATATGGTCTGCAAAGCTTAAAATATTTACTATCTGGCCATTTCTTAAGAAGATTTTCTGATCTTTGCTTAGAACAATAATTGTTTTTCTTAGCAATAGGTCAGCATCCCATGGGGAGCTTTCACTATCCCATAGTCTCACCAATTAAAAACTGTGATCCAGTTCAACCAAGGCATCAGGATTTTTAAAGGCTCCCAGGTGATCTCAATGTGCAGCCAAGATGAAGATTCACTGCTACAGAAAAAAACATCTGTCCTGAATCCTCAGTCTTCGGTATTAATGTCACCACTCCCCCAGGGAAAAATTGTCATTGCCTTTCTGCCTGCCTACTCTGCTAGCTTAATCCATTTGGTGTCATGTTCTACTGTGTCTAGATCAGAAATCTTATTGATTTATCAATTTCCTTCTACTCAGGCCCTCATCATCTTTCACTTGGCCATTTCAACAACCTCTTGGTGAATCTCTTTTTTCTTTGGTTAATCCTAGTGATGGTCCCCAGAGTTTTACTCTAAAGTCTTAATCATGCTACTCCCACACAAAAATAGACGCTGACTTTGGACACCTTATTAAACTCTGTTATAAAACGAAATAGTTTTATCTAGATACAATTTTTTAGATAGATAACAATCTACAATCTGTGATAATTTTGTCTTTATGTGTATATATAGAGTATGTGCTATTACATTGGCTAAACTATCTGGCATAATGTTGAACAGTAAATTAGCATTCATTCTTGACTTGCCTCTATCTTGTGGCAATACTTACTATCATTTTTCCAGTGCTATCATAAATATATTCTTTTTTTTTTTCTTGAGTCCCTTCAACAGAATTTTAGGTGAGTTGTACCCTATCTACCATTTTGGTTCATTCTCATTTTCTTTTAAGATGATACATGAGGAATAAATCAGATCTAAGATTTACCTAGTAATTCTTACTGAGATCTCAAATTCATCCACCTCCTTTGAAAGGCATCACTAAGAGAAGAATAAGTAAAGAAATTGAAATTGCAAGTGTTCCACTTGAAACAGAGATTTCTCTGGGTCAACCAATAATATGCAATAATACAAAAAAGATGAAGAGCTGAGAATAAATATCATTTGAAACCTGTAGATTCCAGGTTTGACTCATAATGAGAATGACATGATTATGTTTCCTGAAACTCTTTCCTAAAAAAAAAAAAGTGATAAGAGTACAAACCATTTGTTGAACTCAAATCAGTAGATTTACTAATGAAAAAATGTGGAATAATGAACAAGTAAATAATCTCTTGCTTCCTTTATAACTAAGCTACTCTAGTGTATATATACCCCCAAATTAAACCTATTTACTTTCAATGATCTTTTTCTCAGACCTGTGTAAAAATCCAGCCTCTGCTGCTCACTATAAATGCATGAACTTTGGGAAGTCACATCGTTTCTTCCAAGCCTCAGTGTCCTCATCCATAAGAGGGTCAATTAGTACTATCTGCTTAGTTCAACTCCTTGTGACATTAAGAGGACCAAAGAAAACAGTGGATGTGGATTTCTTCTGTGTATTGAAACATTCACTACAAACGTTATTATGTTATGATATCACTGCTTTAATTATGGCAAAAAGAAATCAAAGAAAGTTTGGAATGGGAGAAAGGGAAATCTTACCTTCAGGAAATTTGGATTTGGACTTGATCAGGTCTTATTATTTAGGTAAATAATTTCACCTCATAGTACTTTCACTTACCTACCGTCTTGAGACTATTAGGTTCAGTTATGGCTTAATATAAACTCACATCCTAACAGATTTCAAAGTGTTTAAGAAAGTTCAAAGCACTATAAAGTCTGCAGGATCTTTATTATACATTCACAATAAGGATATTTGTTCTAAAAATAAAATGAATTCTGGTTGTATTCATTGGCAGAGATATTAAGACAATAGCATTAAAACAAGATTATAGTCATGTAAAGCACTCAGGTTAAGAAGTGAGATGTATACCCATGGTGGATTCATGTCAATGTATGGCAAAAACAACATGATAATGTAAAGAAAAAAATAAATAAATATTTTAAAAATAAAATCAAAGAACAGACTATGGGAATAGTGTCTAATAATTCAGGTCTATCTTCATAAACTGAAGAACCAGGGTAGAGCAGTTTCATTGCAACTGGAAGCAAAACTAAAACAAAGAATGGAAAAGAACTTTTGATTGTGCTAAGAAGAACCTAGTTATTTGGAAGCAAAATCAACAACTAAATGACCAACTGTAAGTGCAACAATTAGACACCAAATGTCAAGTAGAATATAAAAACATCCACTTCAATGCCTTAAGGAAAAATGGCCAATTCTACAGTTGGCCCTTTCAACAACAGTTTGAGATAGTTAATCATAAAGGTTAAATGAAATCAGGCATGAAAAGAGTTGACAGTACTGTTTTGGCACATCATAAACACTCAGTAAATGTTACGATGTTAGGTATTGCTAATGTTATCGTTATTATGAACTCGTGGTTGAACGCTATACTATACTAGAAAGGGAATCTTATTCAATGAAAAATTAGACTCCGATTTAGCTATAATATTCAGTAACTGAACAGCACCTCTAAGGCTGACATACCAATTTTATATTTGAATTACTAGAAGGAATTTAGATATTGAGAGATAAATACATGTACACAGGGAACAGATAGAGTGATATATTCTGTTAAGGCAAATATTTAATCTATGAAAACATCAATGTCATTTAGGAACTATTTATGGAGGCATGCATGCAAATTCCTAAATCAAAAAAACGTCTACTTAAGAGTTTAAGGATTTTTCTTTTCTTTTCCAAAGATTCACTGCTGGTTTTCTTTAAAATGCATACCCCAGTTATATATCTTATTTGGAATAAGATATAACTTGACCTAGACACAATTTTCCCCAGTAAATTATTCCTTTCTGGGAAATAACAGCACACAGCTTACGTTACTTAAAATATGTTACTCAATTTTTAGAGGGTGTAAGAGCCCCAAGGATTTTGCCACATGGATTATGTCCAGATTACTCTACTGAAACTTCCCTTTTATTTGCCAAATCCTGGGTCATCTTTTCAGGGCAGAGCATCTGTGATCACGCTCATTTTAAGATACTATTTGCTCCTTCATCCATACACTGAGTAAATATTCAACGTATGTACTTTCTTTTACAATTCTTCTCAAAATCCAAGAGCTACAAATCTCCTCTTCTGTGCTCTCTCAGCATCCTTTTCCTACCTTTATCATCATACTCATCGTCATGTTCTACAATTATTTCTTCGATTATACGTCTCCTTTAACCAGCACTTCAAGGGCAAGGATGACAATGATTTAGTCATCTTTGTTGCCTTAGTAAATAGCCAGGTTCCTGGAACATGGTACGTATTCACAGATGTTTGCTGAATAAATAATTATTACAGAAAGAAATTATCCTTCAGAGGATGCTGTAGCTCAAAACTTTCCATTCTTTTTGGGTACCATTTCTCTCTATTGATGGTTTTTATTTTACATTACCAAACTTTAATTTTTTAGTGTCTGCCAAAAAAAAATAATCTATTATGTATGCACACACCAGCCAGTAGAATGTTTTATTACAAAGATATAATGTCTGCTAACTCTCCTCCATAACTTATTTCTATAAAGTTATGATATCAATTTTATTTTGAAACAAAAATTGCAAGCATTTATAGTTACCCAGCAATGAAAAGCTATAAAGCTGCTCTCTTGTATTCCTCCTTATAGGTTACTCCTGGCTGCCTCCAGGGCTGAGAAAGGGTGGTGGTGAAATGGAAAGTCCTCAAATAAAACTTGAGATTATGCCCTGAAGAGAACTGTGTATAGCACAGAGTTGGAGTGCAATCTCTGCCGATGCTCTCTTTCGGGGCTCATCTGCCAACCAATCACTCTGTTATTTAAAGCGAGTTTACCCAAAGAGGTGTCGAGACACTGCTGAAGTTGGGGTGTGGAAAGAAAGATAAGGGGGAAGAAAGGCTATATTCAGACCTGGATATCATTTTGAAAGAGCCATTGTCATCTTCATGCTCATTTCTATCGAAAGGCATTTGGGAAATAAGATTTTCTATTTGAGTTGTAACTGATAGTAACAGTCCTCTTGGGTGCTTATTAGGTATAGGGCACTATTTTGAAAATCAAAAGAATTGATGCTTTTGAACTACGGTGTTGGGAAAGACTCTTGAGAGTCCCTTGGGCTGCAAGGAGACCCAATCAGTCCAGCCTAAAGGAAATCAGTTTTGAATATTCATTGGGAGGGCTGATGTTGAAGCTGAAACTCCAATACTTTGGCCACCTGATGCAAAGAGCTGACTCATTTAAAAAGACCCTGATGATGGCAAAGATTGAAGGTGGGAGGAGAAGGGGACGACAGAGGATAAGACGGTTGGATGGCATACTGACTCAATGGACATGAGTTTGAGTAAACTTCGGGGGTTGGCGATGGACAGGGAGGCCTGGCATGCTGCAGTCCATGGGGTCGCAAAGAGTTGGGCATGACTGAGCGACTGAACTGAGTGACTGACTGTTTTTAATGTTTGTTGTTGCTGTTGTATGTGTGTAAACTCATTGCATTCCTGCTTTTAGACATGAGGGGACTGAAGCACAGAAATGTCAGATGATGTGCCCAAGGTCAGACAGAGAAAATGGGGTATTCAGGGTCTGAGCATCTATGAAAAGCCTAACAAGCAAATACTCTGCAATTCTAAACTTTGTGACCTGAGTTGATAGCCACAGCATGCTACCACACACTTTTTCCTCCTTATAAGCCATTGCATCTTCTTAAACCTCAGGAGAGAAAAACAAGCGGGTGTTCAGAAGTCTACTCGTTTTGGATGTATGACATGCAAAAGGAAAAGCTGATGGGCTTTGCTCACCCACTATGGCTGGCACCATGGCGTGGGATTCAGCAAGTTTATGGGCTTTAAAATCAGAGCAACCTAAGTTTGAATCCTGGCTCTATGCTTCTTACCTGAGTCACCTTTGTGAGGTTCTTTTTATGCATTTATTTTTAGGTGAATTACTCCAACTTTAATTTTCAAAAATTTTAAAAATAGCTACTCTAGTTTCTTTTTCCCCACATAAATCTTGTAATCAGTTGGTATATGTCTGCACAAAATTCTGTAAGTATTTGGCTGACAGTTTTGTTCAGTTGTTCTATGTCCTTGCTGATGTTCTGTCTGGTGGTTCTATCAATTACAGTAAGAGCAGGGTCAAAGTCCATGACTGTAATTGAAGACATGTCTATTTCTCTTTTCAGTTCTGCCAGCTCTGTTATTTGGAACATACACATTTTAGATTATATCTTTTTAATGAATTGACCCATTTATCATTACAATATTTCCTCTTGATGTGGGCAATTTTCTTTGTTTTGAAGTCTATTTTGCCTTATATTAATAGAACTACTCTGACTTCCTTTGATTAGTATATATATTTTTAAATTTTATTTATCCATTTATTTTTGATTGTACTGAATTTTTGTTTTCTCTGGTTGCGGAGAGCGGGGGCTACTCTTTAGCTGCAGCGCACGGGCTTCTCATTTCAGTGGCGTGTCTTGCGGGACACGGGCGCCAGGGTGCGCAGGCTTCAGCAGGCAGGCCGTAAGAGCTCAGAAGCTGCAGCTCCTGGGCTCTGCAGCACAGGCTCAATAGTTGTGGCGCACAGGCTTCGTTTAGTTGCCCCCTGGCATGTGGGATCGTCCCAGATCAGGGATCGAATCCCTATCTCCTGCATTGGCAGGCAGACTTTTTACCACTGAGCCACCACAGAAGCCCCTGATTAGTATATGTTTAAAGGAAACATCAAAATTTTAGAATAGTTTTAGACTTACAGAAAAACTGCAGAGATAAAATAGGGTTTGTTTATACCTCACACCCAGTTTCTCCTATTAATGTTTTGCATTAGTATGGCACATTTATCACAGCTAACAATCCAATATTGATATATTATTAATAGCTGAAATCCATAATCTATTCTGTTTTTACCTATTTGTGTTTTCTCTTTCAGTATCCCACCTAAAATACCAAGTCACATTCGGTTGCCTCCTGAGGTTCCTCTTGGTTATGACAGTTTCTCACACTTGCCTTGTTTGGATGACCTTGACAGTTTTGAGAAATGTTGGTCCCCTCCTTTGTAGCATGCCCTCCACATGGAATTTACCTTATATTTTCCTCAAGATTAGATGGAGTTTATAGGGTCTGGGAGGAAGCCCACAGAGGCGGCCGTTCTCCTCACATACCAATGGCACACACTATTATCAACACGACTGACAACTAGTGATTCTGACCTCTCCTGGCCAAGGTGGACTTCTGTCAGACTTCTCCACTGCATAGTATTTTTACTCCCTTTCCAAACTATTCTCTTGGACCGCAGGACCTGATGTAACGGTTAAAAAGTAGGGAGTTTTGCTGTATCTCCTGAGGGCAATGTACCTACATAAGTTATTTGAAATTCTGTACAGAATACTTTCTGTTGTCCCTTATTATTTATTCAAGCCTTTATTAGTGTGAATTCATGGATATTTACTTTATCCATTTCTGTTCTTTAATACAAACTGCTACAACATTATTTTCTTGGTCAAACTTCCCCACCTTTGCCCATTGGAAGCTCTTCATTTGGCTCATGTACACATTTGTTTTTAAAGCATTTTTCTCACTTTCTGCTCTAAATATCATTTGTGAATACCCTGAGAACCACTTCAAGCAATGCTATAACTTTTGCTTTCAAATATCAAACATAATTTCCAAAACCCACGTGGAGAACAATCTATTATATTCACAAAATACTAACCCTTTCTCTTTTCACTCATGATATTTCTTGTTTTCTTCTATGATTCCCCTTTGGTCTCAAGAACTTCCCTTTAGCAATTTTCAGATTCAGTTTGCTGACAACAAATTCACTTGGTTTTCCTTCATCTGAGAATGTCTTTATTTCACTTTCATTCCCTGAAGGATAGTCTCACTGGATACAGAAGTCTGTTAACTTTGTGAAGTTATTTAAGCTATCATGGCTTTACTGAATTTTTATAATGGTTTATTTAATGTGCATAAAGGTTTCAGCAAGTTGGTTAAGAGAAAGTAAGTACCCAACAAATGACAAGATGATCCTAACTTATGATTAGTTATTGTGTCCACTAAACTGGCATCTGTTGAACAGATGACAGAGCTAGTGTTTGGCAGAGAGGGGAAGAAATACAGCATCTGCCTGCACTATATTAAACAAGAGGTCCATTAACTTAGGGACTCTGAGTTTCTCTTTTATATGGTGTTTTGCATCTCAAGTATGGTTCTGAAAATGATGTAATTCACATCTTATTATAAAAAGGTTATCAAATAGTATGATCATTCAAGGGACCAATATTAATATGAACAGAAATAAACTGCTATTAATCATGGTGCCCACTTGATAGCCCATAGAACTGTCTCCTAATCCTAAATACAAAACCTAGAAAATATACAGCTTAAAAAAAAAGAAAGAAAGAAAATAAGTGTAATGTAAAATGATAACAGATAGTTAAGTCATTACTAGAATCTAGGACGAAGTTTCTTTGATTATAAGATTAGTTAAAATAGATCGTAAAGTACAACCTTGGCCCATACACACAATGACTGCCTAAATGTAGACAGAAAACTTTTTCCTTAAAAAAAAAAGTACCAGTATGTCAGACAACCGTTATTTTTCAGGAGGTGAAATTTTCTTAGGAACAGCTTCATGTGTCTTTTTGAAGATATGATCAGACAGTGAATCCTTTCTCCTAAAATGGCATTTGTGCATGCACACAAAATCAGGTTAAAATTACAAGGGATCCATGAACTCACTGAAGAACATCTAAAGACTTACAGAGTTGCACAGACATCAACCTAAGAGCTAGGGTCTTCTGTGTAGGAGCCTATTTTTGAGTCACCAGAATTTTTCCCCCTCCTACCTATCTTCATGACAGCATACAGAGAAACAAAGACATCCTTTGGCCAACAAAGGTCCGTGTAGTCAAAGCTATGATCTTTCTAGTAATCAAGTATGGATGTGAAAGTTGGACCATAAAGAAGGGTGAGTGCTGAAGAATTGATGCTTTTGAACTGTGGTGCTGGAAAAGACTCTTGAGAGTCCCTTGGACAGCAAGATCAAACCAGTCAATCCTAAAGGAAGTCAACCCTGGATACTCATTGGAGGGACTGATGCTGAAACTGAAGTTCAAATGCCACCTAATGTGAGCAGGCAACTCCTTGGGCAAGACCCTGATGCTGGGAAAGATTGAAAGCAAAAGGAGAAAGGGGTGGAAGAGGATGAGACGGTTGGATAGCATCAATGAATCAATGGATATGAGCTTGGGAAAACTCCAGGAGATAGTGAGGGATAGAGAGACCTGGCATGCAGATAGGAAACAGCAGTCCCATAGGTCCATGGGAAATCCTCCAGGGCCTAAGCAAAGGACCAGCATCCTGGGAAAGAGGAGAACCTTGGAGAAACCCATGTCTCTAGGGTCACAAAGAGTCGAACATAACTTTGTGAATGAACAACAGCAACCTATCTTCAACACTTAAACATACACACACACACACACACACCCCTGCATATCTCCTTCCTTGTTACATCTTGTCAGAAACTGCAGTCCTAGAAAAAACTGGAAGTGAAGTTTAGGGAAAATTAGCATGAGCATAATCATGGACGACCAGGATAGAGTGAGTTTCCTGATAGTTCATACAGGTGATTGTGCTGTTCATGGACACCATCAGTTCAAAGCATTTCAGCGGGTGTTATGGGGATTGAGACATGCTATAGGAAGGGCCCATCGCCACCCAACAGAGCAGACTCAGGTAGGAGCCTCTGAAACTCTGGGGTTTCTCCAAGGTTCTCCTCTTTCCCAGGATGCTGGTCCTTTCCTTAGGCACTGGAGGATTTCCCATGGACCCATGTGACTGCGGTTTCCTACCTGCACAGTTAGGAATGAGAAAAACTCTAAATTCCCAGTTTAACATATGCAGTTTGCAGAGTGACCTTGAACCCTGCATTATAGTTCTCTAGATACTGAGAAAATTATCTGCCAAGATTTTCCACAACTTAAAGGCAGGTAAATGTGCACAATTCCTGGCAAATCTCTGGTGAAATCAGAGTATCCTTTCACAAAATAATCTAGATGAGGCATAAGAGCAAACAATTATACTATAATTACATAAAAAACATAAAATTAAAATTAAAAAATAAAAATACATCTGTTCCTAGGGAAAAAAAAAGAAAACTGAATATAAATCTTTACAAATACATTTCATTTTTAATGGTTAGATTTAAAAATAAAAACTCGGTGTCAGTCAAATGAATGAAATTTGAGTGAAATGGAAAACCTCATACATGTTCTTGGTTTTATTAAATTTGGCCACTATAATTTTGTTCTGTGATTTTTTAATCTATTAAAAAAAAGATTTAGTTTATTGAAATTATAAATGCTTAGATGAGCATATCAGGCTTCCCTGCTAGCTCAGCTGGTAAAGAATCCACCTGCGTTGCAGGAGACTTCAGTTCGATTCCTGGGTCGGGAAGATCCCCTGGAGAAGGGATAGGCTACCCACTCCAGTATTCTTACCTACAGAATCCCCGTGAACAGAGGACCCTGGTGGGTTACAGTGCATGGGGTTGCAAAGAGTCACACATTACTGAGTGACTAAGCACAGCACAGATGAGCAAATAAAAAAGAAATACTACTCCTCCTCCTTAATCTAACAGAAATAATAACAATTAAATATGTCAGACTAGAGGCCAGTGTCTAACAGTATAAATACGTGTTATAATAATTTAAAAATCAAAAGGAGGAAGGGGAAAGAGAGACAGTATGTGTTGAAAAGGGAGAATTTGGTTGGACTGATCAGAGAATCACTAAATAAAATATTCATAAATTTATCCATATCAGACATGCTAATATCTTTAAATCTATATATCTGTATCTCTATGTAATATCTCCCTGTAAAGTTGAATTAAAATAATTAAAACAGTAAGGTTGAACTAAATCCCCTCTCTTATTGTCTCACTGAATTACCTTATTTCTGATTTATAAACTGCAAGCTAGCTTAGGAAAGGTTGGTGAATCAGACTAAAAAACAACAAAAATGATATAACTCCCAGCAAAAGCACTGGTAAAGGAAAGAAGTACAAATAACCTGGGTGCTTTGCTGCTATGAAGAGTTTTATTTTGCTAAATAATTATCTACAGAAAAACACTAAAATTTACAATTTGTGAGATGAAGTGGTAAGTATTCATAACCTTCCCCTAAAAAATTGCCACTTTGCCTTTTTCAAGCATACTGGACAAGAAAAAAGTCAGTTTTAAAGAATAACATTAAAGGTAATTTGGTCAGATCATTATTTAATCACTTACCTATCCAAGTAATACTAAAAGTCATATATTAAAAAACACTGACTTCAAATTAGGAAAGAACTAAATATATTAGAAAGTATTTCTATGACATTCTCAGCAAAGTTTGACTTATTTTATAAACAGTCATCTTAACCTAAGCATATAAGAATTCCAAAACACAAGAACAGTAGGAAAAACTGGGTGATTCATCAGTAAGTGCCTTGCTGTGTCTTCTTTTTAAAAATGTCAATAGTTTTCACTTTAGGAAACCCTGTATTTTGCTTCAATTCTGTGCTGCTAATAATTAATTCATTTTGCTTACATTGCATCCAGCTTCAAATCATGGTCTCCATTTCTTGGTAATAGATTCTGCCACAGGCAATACGCCATGCCGTAACCTCAATTACAACTTACAAAGGAGAGGACTGCCCTTATTTTCTGCTGGAGCTGCTATTTTGTCTTAAATGAAATTGTATATGGGTGATGGGAAGTGCTGTTGTAGTGAGAGCCAGTGGGCCCACAACCATACTGAGTGTACATAAAAATACCTTTTAACTCAGAGCTAAGCACAAAAGCTTCATTGACATCAAGCAGCCGGCAAAAGATGACTACTAAAAAAATTTCAATTACAGTAGGAAAACTAGTGGTAGATGCAACTCTAATATTATCATTAAAACTAAAGAATTCTAACCAAATAAATCTTTATGCAGATACTAACAAACAATAAAAACAGTTATTTATTTTGAAGACACAAGGTGTGTGTGTCTATGTATGAATAGAAAAAGAGACAAAAAGAGAAACAGAGATACAGGACAGAGAGAGACATAAACAAATACACACAGAGATATATACTTGCAATACAAATTTAAAAGGCTATCAGATGGGACAATTATAATTTTGTTTCATTGTGATTTAATTTATTAGAGGTAAAACCATTACATATATTTTTATGACTTTAAAGTATCATTATTTGGATTTCCCTGGAGGTCCAGTACTTAAGACTCCACACTTCCACTGCAAAGGGCACGGTTTCCATCCGTGGTTGGGCAACTAAGATCCCAAATGCCACATGGCATGGCCAAAATATAAACAAAATAAAAATAAGATATCACTGTTAAAATTTTGATTTATATTAACATTCAGAACGTATAAATAGAGATGAGTCCAAAATTAGAAGGTATACTTATGTATATGCATGTAAAAATTTTCAAGTATATGGATTAATGGTGTGTACTAGGGAGAGTGACGGTTTTAACAGCATTTTCATTGTGTTTAATTTCCCTCTGAAATGTTACAGAAGAGGATATTTAATAATGACTACAAGGTACCCCAGATCTTTAAGTTTTTCTTCAATAGAAGTGTTTAACTATAAACGGGACATTTTTTTTTTTTTTTTGCTCCCATTTCCACCTCAGAATTCTCCCGCCATAAACTAGATTCCCGGCTATGCTGTCTCAGGCCGCTCCGATGGGGGGGTTGGTCAGTTCACGTATGTTATGTCATGGCTGGTGACGGGCTGAGATGCCTTTGTCAACCGCTCAGGGGCTCTGTAATTTGGTGTATATATATATATATATAACTAATTCCACTTTGTCCCTGATATTTTAGAACTTAAGTGTGTTGAAGTCCTGAAAGGCACTGCTATTGACCCACTGTGCCTTTGGTAGGTGAAATTTAAAAGAAAGGTGGCTAAGGTTTCATCTTTTGGACAGTCAAAAGGAAAACAATCAGCAAATCAGGTCTGGGAGCTGTAAAAAGAAAGCTTGGTGTTCCTAGAGCCTGTGTTTCTATGTTTGCCTTTTACTTTCTTCTTTCATAAAATAGTCGAAATATCCAGTTGGAATGGCTGTGATTCATCGAGTTCAATCACTTGAATATCACGGATGAGGCCTCAGAAAGGCCAAATGACTCCATCAGGGCCATACAACTTCTCAGGGGCCAGGATACCAAGCCAGGCATCCTGGTATCCAATCAGGTTACCAGTCCACTCCATGCTACACTACACTAACTTCTAACCTGCAGCACAAGGAAGTAATGTGCCTTTCAAAGAAATCAAGTTTCAAGGAACAATAAGAAAAGAGAGAGAGGAGGGCAGAAAAGAGAAGAGAGGAGATGGAAAGAAAAGGAAAGGGAAAAGCAGAGGAAAAGGAAAATTGAAAAGAAAAAAAAAGAAAATGTCAGCATTTCTTAACAGTACATGCTAGGTGGGCCTGGGCCTAACCTGGGTCAAATCTAATTCATTGCCAGGTTGACCTGTCAAAACATCAGATACACAAGGGATTGAAGAGCCCGCTGCGAGGAGGGCTGTCTGAGGCAAGCATCTGTAAACAGGGCTGCACCGGAGAGAGTGGGTGGTGGGTGGTTTGCTCGAGCAGGAAGGAGTGTGTGTGTATATACACAGATATGTATGCACAGAGAGAGACCAGTTGTAGCCAATTTTGTTATCGGCTCACAGACGAGGCATCAGAAAGGCCAAATGACTCCCTCGGGGTCACACAGCCTCTCAGGTACCCTGGTGTCCAGCCAGGTTGCCTGTCTGCCCCTGACTATGCTACGCTAACTTCCAACTTGCAGCACAAGGAAGCTCCACCCCTTTGTTTTCTGGACCGGGAGTGGACTAGTCTCACTGTTCTGACAGCATCCTCTGTGCTCCCTCTACTTACCTCCTCACCCCAGCTCTGAGCCCCACAAGCCTCTGACCCAGTGGAAGAAACTCTGGACCCTCCCCTCCAATAGAACCTAGCAGACAGCAGTGAGGAGGGCCGAGTCCCTCTTTGGGGATGTGCAGCCAGGTGTTCCTGGTGCCCTCGGGCCTGCCAGAAACTGGGGACCAAGCAGGCCTCACTTGATGGTGCATACTGAAGCGGCCTGGAGCAAAAGCAGCAGCAAGCAACAGCCAGCACAGAGCAGCAGTCTGCACAGCCGACTGGGCTGTTGGTGAGCGGAGGTGAAATTTCTCCTGGGAACCCTAATATGCTTAGTTTCTCTGATGGGACTTTTTTTTAGAAATATGCCTTAGCAGATGGTCAATATACATTATCATTGTAGCTATTACTGCATGAGTAACTCCTGATGTGAGAATACGTAAAATAAACAGATGAAAGTAAGACATCCTTAAAAAAAAAAAAACTCCCTTGGGGATAAACATTTATGTTGTCATTTTTAATAAGTTCATGAATATGCAAAGTCTGCACGAACACTTTGACTGCCAGAGATGTTAAATGGACAAATTGGCCTAATGATGAAGTCTGTGGGGCTAAAGGGACTGAAGCCCTTAGCTGGGCTACACAGACCCAGGGCGCCTTTCTACGGAGAAATCACAGTGCCAAGTTCTCAGTGTTGCAGGTCACAGGAAGGTGGCTGATCACAACCACGAGCAATGCTGGCTAGCCTGTTATAAAGCATGATCTCAGCTAATTCTGAAACATTAAAAAAAAAATTATCTCAATCATTGAAAGGTTTTCCACCAGCTTCTTCACTTTTAAATTATTTTAGGCAGAGGTGTGATTACATTCTCCCTTTCTATTATTTTGAAGTTAGGATTTCAGGAAAATTAGAAAATTTTGTGCTACAAATTCTCTTTCTATAAGAACATTAAGTAGAAAGAAAACTCACATGTGTGTTGTCAGGCTAAATTATGGGTGAGGTGGAAGACCACAGCCATGTGCATCCATATACATTGTTGCGGCAGACCTCATAGTAACATGACAAACTCACCAGCCAAGCTGTGTCAGACCAAACTAGCACAGCCTGTGTTTGCTGGCACAGCAATGCAGTTAAATAAACCGAGATTATTTTGATGTAACACAATCCTGGCTTACTAACAACACCTAAGACTATGCCTAACCTTCAAACAAAACTAGAAAGGTATTCTGGCCTTCAGAGAGAAAGAATTGGACAAGTTTCCTAAAGTACTCAACAATGCATCCCGAAAGGACTTATTTTAATTAATCTGGAAAATCTTCTAATTTGTTGGATTTCTGGGGAAAATTCCCCAGTGGAACCCTTACATACAAGAAGAGAGGTCCTTCAAGTGACTCTCAAATTGTACTATGCAACCTAATTTCATCAGATACATTATGCTTGAAGAGTTAGACTATGAAATGTATTGTTTTCAAAGAAAAAAAATCACAGATATAACCTTAGCTAGGTAATGATTTCCACATATAAAATCCAGGCAAATTAATTTCATCTATCATCCCACCTATAACCATCCACAGTTTTAATAAGAATTTATTCAGCACGTGTGTGTGTGCTAAGGCGCTTCAGTCATATTTGACTCTGTGAGACCCTATGGCCCGCGGCTCTGTTCATGGGATTCTCCAGGCAAGAACACTGGAGTGGGTCGCTGTTCATCAGCATGAGGGTATCTATTTATACTCTTTATATCCTCTTAAAAGTACTTGGAATCTGGGGGACACTAATCTGAGTAATTGAATGCTCTCTTTAAGATATAGTATTCCTCTTGGAGTTAACAAAAGTATTTTGATTCTCTCCTTCAAAATTTTCTTAAATTTCCTTGACTTCTTATGCAGGATGACTAATTTGCCTAAAATGGAAGAAGAAAAAAAAAATCTTAAAGACTCAGAAATCAAGAAATCGTTAGGGTGCCTTCCTCCTAGGTTGTGCTAGAAGGTGTCACTTGGTGACCTCAGCGAAGGTGGTCATGATAGAACGCCTGTCTGAACTGTCAGCTTGACTAAGTACATTTCTAAAGCTTTCCATATTGGCATTTAATCTTTTATTTAGTCACGGAAACACAAAGTCACCATTTTTAAAACTGCCAAGAGAAACTGGGGGAGAAAAGAGTTATCTTTCTTCAGCTCCCAGCAAAACACTGCAAGATAATAGGAAGACAAGAATATTTCTTCCATTAACCCCTTGACCCTGTACGTTAATGGCTTTTTGTTGCAAATACATCAACAAACAGGGCCCCATGTGAGCTTCTAACCCAGGGAGTAAGGTCTGTGCAATTACACGGAGTAGTGTCCAGCGCTCCATTCTGACACCTAATACACTTAATGTGAGGGCCGGGATGCCCAGAAGCTGGCCAGGAAGCCCAACAGCCATCTTCTCAGAATAATTTCTAAGGAAACACACAAAGACACTGAAATGATTACTTTAAACTTAAACATACCAGAGTCCACATCTGTGCTTTGCCTTAATCTAAAGGTCTTACCCTACTGTGTAATGAAGGTGACATTTTCATTATCAATGCAGGACTCAAATTCTGTGCTAAGATGAAAATGAGGGCCAAAAACTGGGAAACACAATTTTAAGCAATTTCCTAAAAGAAAACACATTAGGATTTGCATAAACTATCCGACTAATATGCTTTAGCTACTGTGTAAAAGGATGACAGTGACAACCAAAATTACTATCACTTCCTATTATTTAATATTAAGATTGTGTAGGGATTTCTCAAATTAAAATGCTAATAAGTAAGGGTTTCATCAGGTTGATTTGGGATGCAAGAAAAAAAATGACTTAATTTCTTCAAAATCAAAATCTCATCAGAAATATACTTAAACAAATGAGAAATCTTTAAGGAATAAAATAGCATTAAATTATTGTATTTTCATAACTTTTCCTAACTGTAACCATGCCCCTTGTCTAACAATTTCCTTCAGGTAATTTTCTAAAAGAGGAAATATGTTAGAGAACATATTAAAATATCTCAATGTATACTGTTAAATTACCCAGTTCTACTCTAGATATTCTGTCCAAATGTATACATTATTATATTTTTGGGTAATAAAAAATCTGAAAATCATAGTTATTAGAATTATTTAATTAAAATCACCATTAAAAACTAATCTGGAGTAAAAACTCAGATTTATAAATATCCCATTATTTCCCAGCTATTGAAACAAGGTTATAGCAGCAGCCTTACTCATTTATGTGGCTATCACCATACATCAAATTAAAATAAATAATGCTTTAAGAAATGATGGGACTTAGAGAATAAAGTAAATTTACTTTCTAAATTATAAATAGCATTTGGATTAGCTTCATCAATTAATATTTATTGCATACTATAATGTATTAGGTTACCACTGAAATATGACTAGAAGCTGCTATGACACTAACATGACTATTAGGGTTTCACCTATGAAATCCAGTAATGAGACAAAAATGTCACGCAATTGTGTGACTGTCAATCATCCATGTGATATGAATGATGAATACCGCTTTGGGGAAGAAACTTCAGATACAAGTAGGAAAACAATGACCTTCTGAAATCAGGATAGTGCTGCAGATTATCAAGATAAATCCAAGTTGATAAACTGTAGAAAAACTGAAAGCTAAAGAACATGGGGAAAAGATTAAACTTCTGTCAGTGTACTTACAAGAATGTTTCCCCTAAATCTATACCTAAGTCACTGTTTCCAATTACATTTTATGCGAAATTCATTTAAAGTAAGTGAAATAATGTTTACAAGTGAGTTTTGCCAGCTGCTAATGCTAGTTATTACAATTACGAGCAGTAACAGTAATAAATACAATAGAACATGTCTGAAAATCACTACTTCTCCAATAGAGTCCCCTAGTCTGACATTATTAATTATACATCTAAATATATATATAGTAAGTTAATAAAAAGTCAACTTAATCTCAAAATGTACTGGCCTTTATATATAAGGAAGGTTCTATTAACTCAGTAGGAGGTGAACTTTAAGTGTTTTTTTTTATTTTTTTCCAATTCTGGTCATAAACTACACTGAGACAGCCTTATATTCTACGCTGTCCTTTCAACACTACTCATTCATTCATTTATCAAAATATACCTACTGAGTTCTCCTATGCTACTGGCACTGAACAGAAGCAGTCATGATCCAGGGTCTCCCGGAATTTGTAGTCTAGTTAGAAACAGATATTATTCAAAGATTCTTCATGGGACTTGTCACACACATGGATTAAGATCTACAGTTATGAAAAGTCCTGTGAAAGAACAGTAGTCAGCGCAAAAGAAGCCTGCATCTGGGGTTTGGGGAAGGCTTCCTGAGGAAGTGCCGCTTAAGTAGGAATCATAAGGACAAGTAAGCATTAACTAACTGAGAAAGAAGGGTGAGGAGAGGATCCTTAGCAGAAGGGACAGCAGGCAGAAGAAGGGAGGGGACACAGAACGTGCGAGGGTAGACTGTGCAGTGAGACGGAGCAACATACCGGGAAACTCGACAGACAGGGGTGAGGATCTGGGTCTCTACCCCAAAGCAACTGGTAGGCCCTGAGGCTTTTACGCAGAGCAGTGACATGCTCAGATCTGGGTTTTGAAAACATCCTTCTGCCTGCACACTGGAGAATGTGCCCAAGTAACTGTCTGGAGACCATTTAAAAGGATATTGCAATAGTGCAGGTAAGCGGTGATGACAATCTGGGCTGGGAAGGTGGCAGGACAGTGAATACAGACAGAAGAAGGCGCAAGAGCAAGATATTTAGGAGGTAAAATGGGAAGGTCATGGTTATGGATTGGCAGTCAGGAAGGGTGAGGGATCAAGACTTAGGCTGACATCCTCAGTAACGCCATGCACTGCGATGAAGAACAGTAGACGAGGAGGAGCCTAATGGAGGAAATTCACGAGTTTGTTCTAGACATCTGGGACCTGAGAAGCTGTCAAGAAAAGTGTTTCCTGCGTAGAACTTGTAAGGCATCAGCCTGGGGTTTGTTGAGGTAAGGTGACAATAGGATGTCCCTTTAAAAATTAAAGCTAAATTTAGAATTAAAATTGACAAAGCTGTAAAGCTTTTACACAAAAATGTATATTAAAAATAATGACTTTGCACCGCCTTTATATCTTTATACATGTCTTTGCACTTCTGGTGTCCCCAGTGTGCAGCAGGATGGCAGTGCCTTCTGCCATCAAAAACAAACAAACAAACAAAAGTAGTGGACAGTTAAGAAAAGACAAACTACAGTAACAGCAAACTCAACTTTCCCTTCAATAAGAAGGCAATTCAATTACATCTAAAGATTCTAAGAGCATTGCTGAAAAAGTAGACTTATTTCACTTTTTAGTTCAAGCAATTTCTACTGACATTGAATGAAGATGACACTTTATCCATATAAAAGCATTACTTTAACATCCTATGTTACCCTGGAAATAATCTGGTTATTCAGGTGGAACAGCTCTTCTTTTCCCCATCTTGGTTACAACTAGTTTTCCCAGCCTGGTTGCACTAAAACAATTCTTGGTCATCATTTTCAGTGAGTATCCTATAGAGAAAAAGCCTATGATATTAAACAGAAGGAGAGCATTCTTGGTACCACACTGGATCAATTTCCAGTTATAGATTCCAATCACAAAAGAGGTGGAAAACCTTTCAGAGCCACTTATATCAAATATCATCCCCTAACTTAAAATGCAGGAAGTCAGCAGACAATTCTTCCTCAGACTTGACAAAAATCATGGTGATTACTATTCCTTCCTATCAGCCACCTGAGGCTCATAAAAGCTTAAATATATATAGGCTCATAAAACTCCACATAACATGAAACTTCATGTCAAGGTCAATGTAAACCTCCGTGTGGCAGATCAACGGACCCTCTCTTTCTCTTGATCTGCTCGGACTTCTCTACTCTTTGTTTCCACAAGACACACTGAGCTCTTTCATTCAGGCAACACTGTTCCCTCTTGAATTTCAGAAGGTTCAACTCCTTTTCTTATTACCTTCCAGGCTGTCTTCATTGGTTCTTCATTTTATCTTCATTTAGCGTCTTCGAAACGCTAGCTGTTCTCTTTAACATGCACGGTATCTCCCTATCTAGCTTTACATACCACAGACCATTTCAAACACAGAAGAATGCATGAGTTACTAATTTCTATGTCACTGTAATTTTCAAAATTAGATATCCCACTGCCTGTTCCATATATCTTGTAGGTGTCTCAAACATTGTATAGGTCTAAAATGGGATCCATCTTTGTTCTACTATTCCAAGTGCTCATCCCTCTTTTTGTTTCCACCAGATCCATAATGAATCCGTATCCACTCAGTTGTTAACCCAATTCGCAGGAAGTGTTCTTGATTCCTCTCCCCATCTGCCACCCCCATCAAACCTCATACCCAATCTATCATCTAGTCCTTCAGGGTGCACCTCCAAAGCATATCTCACATCGTGACCACCATCGTCACCTCTTGTTAAGATGCCAGCTTTCTTCTCCACTATTACTCTCACTTCTAGAATCCACTCTCCAGTCACCAAAGTGACCTTTAAAATTGCAAACAAGCTTGCATGACTCCCACATTTGAAACATTCTATAGCTTCCCATTATTGTTGGAATAAAATCCAAACTGTGCCCCACGAAGTCCTTCCTGGTCTGCCCTCTCCTACTGCGCCAAACTCAACTTGCCTCACTTCTCACTGTGCTAATATTACCTACTGTGGCTGCTATGGCTGTGCCTTGAAAACACCAAGCCCTGTTCCTCCAACCCCAGGTATGGTGTCCTTCTGCTAACACAGGCCTGTGCCCAGCAGTAAGTTCTTGTCTCTCAGCCTCGATCCCATCTTTTTACTCTTTTGTTATGTGATGCTATGTTGAAGCTGCATATCTTCTTTAGCAGCTGGCTTCCTGTTAGGTTCCACCAACAGGGGCAGTAGAAGGAAGCTGGCAAGCAGAAGAGGAGAAAAGACCAGATGCTTTTCCTATTTCACTCATCATAGATGATAAAATGGAGTAAGGAGTAACATGTTATACCTAATACAAGAGGTGTTATTTCTATTCTACTTACACACATACACACACAAACTCATGTAGAAAAGATAGCAAAGACAAATCCAAGGTTATACAGCTAATAAATGACTAAATGAAACTTCCAACTCATTTCTTTTGGACTCCAGTCCCCTCAATCTCCATTAGACCAGGGTGTTCTTACTCATTAATATTTACTATTATATTCCTTGACACAAAAAGGGGGAACCCTGTACAAAATAGATGCTCAGTAAATGTTTGTTAAGTAGATATCAGAAAAGACACTTAAAAAAGAAATTTAAATAACTTTATAATTTGTTGGCATGGGTAAACAAACCTGATAGCCTTTCTCTTCCAAAGGTAACACAACTTGGTGGCTACAACTCAGCAATCACACCATTCTAATAAATCTAGAATGTTAATCCAACTCAAAGGACAGGAATACCAGTGTTCAAAATGACAGCCCAGGTTCTCATCAGAGTGTTTTGAGGTGCAGAATGCTTTGCCCTAATGACTCCATAGAGCTCTGATATTAGTTCAGAAAATTGGCTTTTTATGTCGGATTCTTTCTTTTGACAGAAAAGCTTCGCCTGTGAATGAGGTTTTGGCAGATCACCAAATGATCATTCATAGCCAGATAAACAGCTTTAATCTTTGAAGGCTATTCCTAACCAGTATTCAGCCACAAATAATGAACGCAATTAAAATCTTAAAGAACAAAAATAACCTGGCACTGGAGTGTAGAAGTACATTGATTATGATTGAATAGGAGAGAGAAATATATGTAGGGAGAAAATAACATGTTCTGCATTAAAATACATGGGTACATCCACAATTAGAACAATTCAGAGCTAATCCAATAGTCTTATATCCACAATTAATATAGAACAAGTCAGTGCTAATCTAAATATTCTCATGGATCACATGCGGAGAGAAGAGGTGACAGTCATTCCAGAATAAACAACTCCTACAGTACATTATATGATACAAGCTTTATAATGCACCTTTAATTTTAAAAAAACCTTAAATGTTATAAGACAGAAATATCAATTCTCAACATTTAAAAAATGTAGGATAAAGAAATATGCTTAGTGTTTGGTTTTGCTTAAGAATATTAAGATTTTGCAAAAAAATTTAATGACATCAATAGAGTACTATAAATGGATTACCTTTAAGATTTCAAAATTAGAGAATATCCTAATTTGAAATATTCACCAAGTTAAAAATATAACTATGTGATATAAATGCATGTATGTAAAAATATTAATGAATTCATATTTGTACATTATTTAGATGCTTTTTAAAAAGTTTTTATTATAACATCAATTTTAGTTATATGATATATATTAGGTACTGAATGTATGGATGCTAAAGAGGGTTTGTTGGAATCTGAAAGGGTGGTGGAAACAATTACAAGATTCAAAAGTCTTAGATCTGTGTTTCAGCTCATCAGTTGAAAATATTCAGAAATTCATAGTTGTTGTGTCAATTCCTTCACATTCCACAGGAAGAAACTGAGGTGCAAAGGGAGATAACATATCCAGATAAGACCACTGCAAAACAAGGAGAAGTAATCAGGTATCCTGGTGTCAGTACCCATGTTTTTATCCCCCTACTTAATTCTGGGTCTTAGTTTCTCAACTGGAACACTGGAGAAGTAGCTCCTCTGTAAACCACACATCTTTTATAAGGATCCAAAGATGATATGGTGTTGGAGAAGACTTTTAAGAGTCCCTTGGGTAGTCAGGATGGCTGCCATCCAAAAGTCTACAAGCAATAAATGCTGGAGAGGATGTGGAGAAAAGGGAACCCTCTGACACTGTTGCTGGGAATACAAACTAGGACAGCCACTATGGAAAACAGTGTGGAGATTCCTTAAAAAACTGAAAACAGAACTGCCATATGACCCAGCAACCCCACTACTGGGCATACACACCGAGGAGACCAGAATTGAAAGAGCCACGTGTACCCTGATGTTTATCACAGCAATGTTTACAATAGCCAGGACATGGATGCAACCTAGATGCCCATCAACTGACGAATGGATAAGAAAGCTGTGGTACATATACACAATGGAATATTACTCAGCATTCAAAAAAAATTCATTTGAATCAGTTCAACTCAGGTGGACGGAACTGGAGCCTATTATCCAGAGTGAAGTAAGCCAGAAGGAAAAACAAAAATACAGTATACTAACGCATATATATATGGAATTTAGAAAGATAGTAATGAGAACCCTGCATGCGAGACAGCAAAAGAAACGCAGATGTATAGAACAGTCTCGTGGACTCTGTGGAAGAGGGCAAGGGTGGGATGATATGGGAGAATGGCATTGAAACATGTTAATTGTGAAATCAGTCGCCAGCCCAGGTTTGATGCTCAGGACTGGTGCACTGGGATGACCCAGGGGGAGGGAATTGGGAGGGAGGGGGGTTTTGGAGGGGGAGCATATGTATACCCATGGCGGATTCATGTCAATGTATAGCAAAACCATCACAATAAAGTAAAGAAAATTTAAAAAAAAAAAGAGTCCCTTGGACAGCAAGATCAAACCAGTCAATCCTTATGGAAATCAACAATGGATATTCATTGGATGGACTGATCCTGAAGCTGAAGCTCCAATTTGGTCACCTGATGCAAAGAGACAACTCACTGGAAAAGACCCCAATGGTGGGAAATATTCAAGAGAAGGGAGCAACAGAGGATGAGATGGCTGGATGGTATCACCAACTCAACGGACGTGAGTTTCAGCAAACTCTAGGAGATACTAACGGACAGGGAAGCCTGGCATGCTGCAGTCCATGAGTCACAGAATCAGACACAACTTAGCGAATGAACAACAACAACAAAGATGATGGGCTCATGGAAGCACTTCTCAAAGCATGAAGCATTTGGTAGACATACAGATTGTTGGGGCACAGATGTGGCATAGGTCTTTAATCTGTACACATAGAGGCTCAAATGTAAGCCCAAATACCTGCATGTACAATTCAATGTACTGTGTTTAAGTGGCCTTCTATCATTTATTAAACTGACCCATTTGTACAATGTACAACTAATTAGTTCTTATCACACTCTGGGTCAAAAAAAAATTGCATATAAGCCGCACATGAAGTTTTACAGAGCTTTTACTAAAAAGGAAAAACTCTGTCTGCTGCAGACACTGGTGATGCCTTGCCTCATAGCCCTCTGATCAGCTGAGTAAACCTTCAGCTGAGAACACTTCCTGCTGTTATTCAGTTGCTAAGTCACAGCCAATTCTTTGCAACCCCATGGACTGCAGCATGCCAGGCTTCCCTGTCCTTCCAAGTTGCTGGCAGTTTCCCAGTTTACCTAGTTCTCTCCTCTGCCCACCCCAGGGCTTGCACAGAGGTGCAACCTGGAAATCCAGTGAGGAAATGCACTGTGTTTAGGGAACTTAACACCCCAGGGCAACTCTCAGCTTCTGTGTGTATGTTGGGAGAGGGGGTAGAAGCATTATTTTGAGTGTCGGTGATAGAAATTCCGCTTGCAAATTTATTCTGAAAAATCTCTGCAAAACTCTAAGGAGCAATTAACAGTGACTGCTTTAAATTTGAATCTTCAAGGTCTACTCTTAATTATGTGAGCAAGGTAAAGTGATGCATAACTAGCAAATATATAAACACAATGCTGACCATTTCACTTAGGTCTGGCCTATGCTACTCACGGAGATTTAATTAATCCCTTAAGTGCTACAATGCAGCATGTCTCTGCCTTGGTGAAGGTCATTTGCCTAGTCCTATTGCCTGAAGTGTGTTCCTTTTTAAAACAAAACAACTTCAATTGTGACTCATAGGCCAGCTTGGTTATAATCCCTTTTATAGGAGGACCTCTGAGGTATTACATATGATCCTTCTTAGCAACGCATTCCAACCTACACCAACTTAGGAAACACACTGTCTGTAGTCTGCCTGGGCCTTCGAAGGGTCTTTGGCCCAAAGCAATAGAATTTTTGTTTTATTAAGAAATGTTTGCTTTTTTCTGATCCAAAATATCAATTGATATTTGTTGAGCACACCGATGGCCATGGCATATTCAGAGTAGACCAGTACAACAATTTTATAGGTATTAGAGGTTTATTTCTAAACAAATAGCAAGTGTACTTGTAAAATACCCACTTAAAGAGAAAACAGTTGCCAATGAAAATAAAGGAAGGAATGCTGGCTCTTTAAATTTACATATTCAACAGGTTGTTTAGGTTTGTTTAAATATATGTAAGAAGTGTATAGAAGCGTATTTGGCCCCTTTAATGAACATTTGAATATTCCATTTTCTTCTAATAAATATAAAATAAAACATAAATGTAATTTTAAAATATTTTTTTTTTAATTTCAGTTTTGAGCGCGTTAACTTTTCATCATATTTATGCAATGTCAGGAAAGCAAATACAGTTATATTCCTAATGGAAATCAGGATGGTTTATAAGCTTGCATTAGAACTTGCAGGGCCTGAGTAATCTGCAAGATAAAGAGAGATTCTTTCAAGGTCATATTTTTGGTCTTTTCAGGGGGATGTTCTGGTTTCAAGGAGAAGTTGCAAAATGATAAGGCTTTTTTCTCTTTCAACCTTCAGAATGGCTATATTTAATTAACGAAAGCTAGAGATGCTGTATTACACCTTAGTTTAGGCACATCATACAAAGATGGCAGTTTAATTGCATTTTTTATTTTTTTTGTGTGAATAGTTATATGAGACCTTCATGCCATATAGTTTTTATGCAAACATCAATTTTTAATGAATGGATTGAAACAGTTTATGTTAATTTTAAAATAGCATTCTTCATAAGAAGAATAAAATAGATCAGGAATATGTTTAAAAATAATACTGACTTGGGTAATTTTTAAATACAGAAAAGTATAAAGAAGAAAATAAAAATGAACCAATATTTTACCATTCAAATAAATTCTGCTAATTTTAAAATCAAACAGTACTTAAAAGTAAATAATCAGAATCTTCTCTTCCCTGCAAGTCCTTCTTTATAAAGAAAAACACTATTAAAGTCTTTCAAATACTGCTCATCCTCAGGCGTTACAGCAAGTCACCCTATTTATTTCTGCCTACCCATCATTTAAATTTTCCACATCAGTACAATGACCTTTTTATAGGCTGCACAGCATTTCACTATATAGAAAACATGCTTTTTAATTCTTAGCCTTGACTATTGGAGAATGGACTAGACTAAATTCAATGAAATACTCTTCTAGGTACACATTTTGTAGAGTGGTAAAGCCAAGATTTAGTAAAGAGATCTGTGAACTTGCTCTATTGCTCTCTGTCAAGTGCCTGCATTTGTGTGGTCCACGAATGCCATAGAATAGATCGCAGCATTTCTTGAGGGATTATTATTTAGGGAAAGTATTATCTAAAAAAAAAAAAAAAAAAGACAGCCCCCTAAGTCCTATATGCTCTCAAAGCACTGTAGAGTAATACTTTTCCTCTTCCATAAACCATGTTCTAGAGAAGAACAGAAAACCCCACACAGCAGTCTGAAAAGGGGCATCCCTGGCATGGAAAGGAAAATGGGGCACAGTGTTACGTCCACAACACACATTCTACAGTCAGCATCTCTTATTACTCGCATTTCTTGGATGCTCCGGAAGATAAGCAGAGCAGGGATTTTGTTTCAGGTGAGGTCATGGTACAAGTGATAGGGGCCAAGACTCCTTGATGAACGTTATCCTGCTTGTCCCTTCAAGCCACCTTTGCTTTGACTTCGTATCACATCTCTTCAGTTGAACTCACAGTCAAGTCTGAACTTACTCTAGGCAGGGGGAAAAAGGCTACATGCTCCTTAACAATGACAGGTATTCTTTCTTTATGGCCTTGAGGAAAAGTTAGAATTTAACATTTACAAACATTTACTTTATTTTTTCACTCTTTCAATATATTTTAATGATCTCTTTTTTGAAAGGCTTTCAAAACTGATCATTTAAAATGTAAAAGGTAATGGGCAGAAGGTTGATGAAGATGCTTCAAATTGATTATTGAAATGTAAGGACTAGCCATCTCTTTAATAGGAATTTAATATGGAATCAAATGGTCTGTCCTATTTAGATCACATTAGATATGACAGATCAACTGTGAAGATCAGTAAGTACATGGTGGCTATGATTACCATCATGTGCGTAGCTTATGGCTAAGGAAGAGAGACATGTACCATGTAGGATTTAAACTTGCAACTTCTACCTCCTTAGAAATTGCCTGAAATCAGCTGAATTTCCTAGGAATGTCCATCCTGACAGACCTACAGGTGAATTACTTTTCCTATATTTCAGCTGCTGCATTGCCCCCATCGCTTCGCTTTTAATGCATATTATAGGGTTGAGAGAACAAAGCATAGAGAACAAGGGATCTGAGAGCCCAGCACCCAACTCTGTTCTTACTAAAAAGGGGCATGGAGAAATTCTAGATTTGAAATTCTAAACAGGTAGGTGGTCATTTCAACAAAATGCTATGAGCATTCTTCTCAACCAGATGCTCTGGTTTCTGGTGCCTGGAGCCTACCGCACCCCAGGATCTGCTCTGGCTTTTGCCTTTAAAAGCACAAAGTTCTACCTCTAGCCTCCTGTTCTCCATTCCCAGGAAAGTCCACTCAAATTTCTTTCTGCTTCTAATAATGAATCCCTAAGAATTTAAACATAGGTTCAACTCGATCTCTTAAAAAATCTCAGAATGAATAAAATGAGACAAATTTGGCTAGTAAAAGGAGAAGAGACATACTTGTTTCCTTGGCCAACCTCTCCCCAAGGGAAGAAATAATCAAGGCTATCAAAAGGTGAGGTCTAAAATCACGTTACTAAAGAACTGGAGCTCTCATGCCTCAGAATCAGCATTCAAGGCCCTGAAAAGTGCAAGCAATCTCAAGAAGAGATTTCAGTACTTCAGAAAATGTCAAGCCCCTTCCTGAGCATTCCCTTTCTTTCTCCTCCTCCTCTCTCTCTCTGTCTTTCAGTGAGCCAAACAGTGTCAACAAGAAAACTGGGAATTCAGAGACTTTTCATGTGCTTAAAGCATTCTATCACTACTCTTCTGCCATCTCATCTACATAAGTATCTAAGGGAAGTAATACTGTGCATGTTTTGCCTACTAATATCCCACTCTCCTCTCTTAACCAAGGAAACCCAATGAGGAGCACAGGTACTAAAATACATTTCCTACTCTCCATTTCAGACAAAGGTGGCCATGGACAGGTAAGTGAAGGTAGTCTGCTGGGGTTTCCAGGATGGCTCTCCTAAGGATGCTGATCAATTGAGGGAGCATCGTTTCTGATATTCACTCTCCTTCCCTGCTCCTTCTCCTTCCCGCCTGGAACCTAGAGGTGACTAATGGAATTCCAGCAAGTCATCTAGGACCACGAGGCAAGACTTAAGATGGAAAACAGACACTAACAGAGAAAGGCGATAAAAAGAGCCCAAGTTCCTAGTGATGGTGGATCTCCTGTATCACCCTTGGCCTGCTCAGTTTCTTTTGCCTGAGACTTTCTTTTTCCAAATAAAAGACCTCCCCCACCAATTACTCTACATTTAGTTTGAGTCACAGTAATTTGGGGTCTCTGTTACACCTTATGATACAGTATGTCCATGAGTATCAGTGGGGTATCGGTTGGGGGGACATGTGAGATGAAACCCACGGAAAGGATGGTCAGTAAAGCTCACCTACAGACCCCTACCTTGACTCTAAGGCCCAGGAGGGCACTGTACCTCTCCCCTTCCCTCAAACTATCACTTCGTTTGAATTAATTTAAATACAGTGGGTCATTTCTTCTAGATCATATCTCATTAAAGACTCTTTTCTCTGCTCATTTCAACTAGATTTAGCTTACAGAAGTACGAAAAAGGTTTACATGTAAAAATGTGTGGTGGTGGGGGGTATGGAGATGGTGAATGTGTCAGATAAAACTAAGGTCCTTCCATCCTGGACCAGCGGCCAAGGTCAGCTCAGACTCCTGAAACAACCTTGCTCAAATCAGGAGCATGCACACTACCCTGGGTGAGTACATGGGGGACAAATACAGTAGGCTTCATTTAGCCCGTTGCCACACAGAAGTTAACTGGAATTATTAAAGGGTAACTAAACAGGCACTGTGTTTTCTTTTCTTCAGGAGAAAATGCTTTTTACAGAAATTTACTCTCATTCTATTGAGTCGTCTTTCTTTTCAGAAAAGTATGTTCCAGAGCATCCTTGCCTCAGGGCGCTGTTTTCTCATTTGTAATGATATACTATATGTAAAGTTATATTACCAGCACTTGCAATTTCCCAACTGTTTGATGCCTGATGTCACAAAATTATAACTAAGAGAGGCTGTTACATTCACCGCTCCAAGGCACGGCGGACTATTATTTCAGCAACAATGAAAGTGTATAATAAAGGACTTTAATTTTAATGACAGCTTGAGTGCAAGCTGTTAGAAAAATTGAGAGAGAGTGTGTTTTTCCTATCCAGGTAACTGAATCAGGCAGTCCCCTCAGAACAGCATCCTTTGCCAACCACTCTGATTTTAAATTATTCAATTTAATTCAACAAGCATTTATCAAATACCCATTACATATGAAGCACTGCAGTGGGTGCTGGAGTAACTGAACAGCAACACCTCCCCTTTAGGAGTTCGCAAAGTGGGAGAAAGAGAGAGGCCTAATAACATAACTCTAATACTAGGCAGATTGTAAGAAGCGCTAAAATTAAGGGTCATGAGAAGCAGCCTGCAGCAGGTGGCTTGGAAGGGGGACTTCAACAGGAATAGAAGAGGGACCCTCCGGTCAAGGAGCCGAGCCCCCAACCTACATAAATGCTAAGGGAGGAGAACTCTGCGGGTGAGTTAAGGGATAGGATGTCAGGCATATGTGACCGGAACACAGCAAAAGTAACAAAAACAAAAAAACAAGGTGTGGAGGGGAGAAGCGCTGGAGCTAGCAGGAAGGCAAGGGTAGTAGAAATCAGCGAGCCTGTGGGTGTAGGAGTGAGTTGGAAACCCTCCCTATACCGTGTGACTCTGGGTCCTTCACTTCTCGGCACTGGCTCAATGTCACTGGGCCCCACTCACATCCCCTTGCCCTGAACATTTCGGTGCCCGTAGGCCTGACTGCCGGCACTTGTATTTTTTGTCATTTTCCTGTAGGGCTTTCTTCAGCTTCCAGAGCCTGCTTAGCTCCCACCTGCATGCGGGAGGCGGGAACTGCAGAGGAATTAACGTCCAAGGCCAGCTGTTTCTAAAATGCAAATGAATCAACCTGCTTGACTTTAGGCTATGCTACAAAGCCACAGTTATCAAGACAGTATGGTACTGGCACAAAGACAGAAATATAGATCAATGGAACAAAATAGAAAGTGCAGAAATAAAGCCACACACCTATGGACACCTTATCTTTGACAAAGGAGGCAAGAATATACAATGGAGAAAAGACAATCTCTTTAACAAGTGGTGCTGGGAAAACTGGACAGCCACTTGTAAAAGAATGAAACTAGAACACTTTCTAACACCATACACAGAAATAAACTCAAAATGGATCAAAGATCTAAACATAAGACCAGAAACTATAAAACTCCTAGAGGAAAACATAGGCAAAACACTCTCCGACATAAACCAAAGCAGGATCCTCTATGACCCACCGCCCAGAATATCGGAAATACAAGCACAAATAAACAAATAGGACCTAATTAAAATTAAAAGCTTCTGCACAATAAAAGAAACTAAAAGCGAGGTGAAAAGGCAGCCTTCAGAATGGGAGAAAATGATAGCAAACGAAGCAACAGACAAACAATTAATCTCAAAAATATACATGCAACTCCTGCAGCTCCATTCTAGAAAAATAAATGACCCAATCAAAAAGTGGGCCAAAGAACTATCAGACAGTTCTCCAAAGAAGACATAAAAATGGCTAACAAACACATGAAAATATGCTCAACATCACTCATTATCAGAGAAATGCAAATCAAAACCACAATGAGGTACCACTTTACACCAGTCAGAATGGCTGCCATCCAAAAGTCTACAAGCAATAAATGCTGGAGAGGATGTGGAGAAAAGGGAACCCTCTTACACTGTTGCCGGGAATGCAAACTAGGACAGCCACTATGGAGAACAGTGTGGAGATTCCTTAAAAAACTGTAAATAGAACTGCCATATGACCCAGCAATCCCACTGTTGGGCATACACACCGAGGAAACCAGAATTGAAAGAGCCACGTGTACCCCAATGTTCATCGCCGCATTGTTTACAATAGCCAGGACATGGAAGCAACCTAGATGTCCATCAACAGACGAATGGATAAGAAAGCTGTGGTACATATACACAATGGAATATTACTGGAATATTACTCAGACATTAAAAAGAATTCATTTGAATCAGTTCTACTCAGGTGGACGAAACTGGAGCCTATTATCCAGAGTGAAGTAAGCCAGAAGGAAAAACAAAAATACAGTATACTAATGCATATATATGGAATTTAGAAAGATGGTAACGAGAACCCTGTATGTGAGACAGCGAAAGAAGTGCAGATGTATAGAACAGTCGTTTGGACTCTATGGGAGAGGGCATGGGTGGGATGATATGGGAGAACGGCATTGAAACATGTTAATCATCATATGTGAAATCAATCCCCAGCCCAGGGTTGATGCTCAGGGCGGGTGCACCAGGATGACCCAGAGAGAGGGAGTCGGGAGGGAGGAGGGAGGGGGGGTTCTGGAAAGGGAACAGATGTATACCCATGGCAGATTCATGTCAATGTATGGCAAAACCAACACGATAATGTAAAGAAAATGTTTAGAAAATGCAAATGATGGAGCTGATGTGTTAACAGCCAGGCTCCTTTACCCCTGGGAGGGTAAAGCTGGGCTACCAGAGTCCCTCCGTAGGTTAAGACACTACATAGAAAATGTCTTTATTTCATTCTCTGAGTCACAGCATCTTTATTGATAACATAATTGCTCAACTGCTGCATCAGTTACTGATGATGATTACGATTTTACCGGAAGCAATAGTAAGAATTAAGATCTTATAGTTCACCACATCACAGTCCTAAACATCAGAATTTACTCTTAAAGATGTGTAACTCTCCTACGAGACATTCTCTTACAATTTGAGACAAGGAAACGGACTGCTCTTCCTGTTCCATACTATGATACATGCCCTCTATGACAACAAAAGTTTTAACCAAGACTGCCTTTTTGGTTTGGCTACCACAAAGCTTCTTCATATTTGTCTTTATTTATACATTTCCAGCCCTGACATTTTTTATCATGATGTATAATTAGTACTATTTTATTTCATGTACATTTATATATGTTGAACAAAGTAGTGCATAGATAAACCAATCAGCACTACAAAATTGTAAAACTTCTCCGGTGCCCAAAAAAGCCAAAACTAAAATTCCACTTGCTCTCTAAGGCTTTTCCTAAGAATTCCAATCACTCTGTGCTCAGATTTTGTGCAATGCTGGGCTATATTGTTTTGCTGTTGATACCAGGAGGAAAGGCAACCAAGGGAAGAATCGAGTGGATTCACACACAAGAGAAATAACATCTAGACAAAGAAGGGCTCAAAACAAATAAAAGCAGGCCCATAGGTATTCTACTGAATAGTAAAATTCTGGATTTTTCAAGTGATTTCCTTGAGTCATCCATTTAAATAAAATTACTATATAAAGAAAGCTGAGTGCTGAAGAATGGATGCTTTTGAACTGTGGTGTGGAGAAGACTCTTGAAAGTCCCTTGGACTGCAAGGAGATCAAACCAATCAATCCTAAAGGAAATCAGTCCTGAATATTACTTTGGCTACCCGATGTGAAGAACTGACTCATTGGAAAAGACCCTGATGCTTCTAAAGACTGAAGGCAGGAGGATAAGGGGACGTCAGAGGATGAGATGGTTGGATGGCATCACCAACTCAATGGACATGAGTTTGAGCAAGCTTTGGGAGTTGGTGAAGGACAGGGAAGCCTGGTGTGCGCAGTCCATGTGGTCACAGAGTCGGACACTACTGAGTGACTGAACTGAAGTATATAAGAAAATTTCCCATTAAAATTACCTTTTTAAAGTTCTGGTATTTGACTCAATAAAATTCAGTTATTTTTTAAAAGCATTTTATTTGGAATGAATAGTTGATTATGTCACGCCACCCTCATGCTTCTCTGTGTGCTCATGTCTGTTTTGTCACTATCAGTTCACGAGCAGTTACACCATGGATCAGTTTTTTACAAATTTCTTCTTTTTTCTTCTTGTAGATAAAATGGTGCACGTGAAATGCCACAAAAAAGAAAGGCCACACACTTCAAAGGCAGAATAATGTGCCCTCACCGTCCTGATCAGGAATCCTGATTCAGCTACTTTCTTATGTGTAACATTAGACAGTGACTCATTCCCTATGGGCCTCAGTTTCTTCATCTGTAAAGGTGGACAATGATACTCATCTCACATGTTTCACACATTTCAGGACTAAATAAGATAATCTAATTGTTCAACACAGGGCCTGGCTCACAGCAAACAATCAAAATGTTTCTTTGCTATTAAATTTACTGCATTTGTTAAAATAGGAAAAATGAACCTAAGTGCAGGATACAATGTTCAGATAAGTATCACTGGTAATTATTTCAGATACAATAAAGTTTTAAAATAGAGAGTTGAGTACATAAAAATAGGAAGGACATGAAGAATACAGAGAATACAAAGGTTAGAAGTTATTTAAAATCCTATTATTTGTCAGTCTAATAAACATTCTATCTGTTAAGGAGAATTTGGTGAATAGCATTTTATTTTTACTGTATTTTACCAATATAAATGTAAAATACATAAGAACACTGGGTTACAGAATATAATACAACATACAGGTCCAACTTAAATTCTGTTTTGAATAACAGAGAGATTTAAGGCCATTGTGATCAGCTGACTAAATGCCTTCTGCTGTCAGCTTGCTGTAAATTAGGGGCAAGAGGGGGACATAGAGATCATGACAAAAATCTAAAGACTCCTTTACAGGGTCTCAGTAGAAATCAGCAAAATGCAAATATGATCTTGTCACATGAGTGTGTAATCACATGAAGGCCAGCACAATCATTGCAATTACCTTTGGAAGATAAAAAGTGTAGAGTGCCTATAAAAGAAGAAAAATAACTCAGAATTTCCACACATAGAGAAAGCAGGAGTTGGTACTGAAAATGGGAAATCGGATGACCATGGTCCCAGTTGAGGAAGATAAATAATCTGCATGGATGCGCTGTGAGCACAAATTGTTTTGTACACCCAGCTTGGAACAAAGACATCTGATGATGACTTTTGACAGAACAAGTCTGACCATTTTTCCCCCACCCATAATCGTGTCCAATCCAGTGCTGACTCATGTTTTGCTAGTTGATTCTAGAGAGGAAGCTGGTCCTGAGCGATTTAATCAGCTAGCTTAATTTTGCTTAATTGCACTCATCTGTAAGACTACAATAACAAAACTGAAAAATTGCATGCTGTTGTTAAAAAAAAAAAGACTATATTGTGAATCAGGAGATTTTAATTCTAGCCCAAATTCCTCCATTGCTTGGCATTCTTGAATTTGACCTTGAATTTGACCTTCAATCATTAAATAAGGTTCTTGGATTGCATAATCATAAAAAGAACTTTCTATCATACAACTCTGTCCTTCAAGCACCGAGTCTAGATAGTGCAAGGCATCGAAACACTTTCCTCACCTCATCTACCAAGTTTGTATCCATCTTAAAACATTAGCTTCCCAATAAAGCTCTCTGAGACAGCCAAAAGAATACCCCCAACTCCCAACCCCTACCCCAGGTAATTTATCTGTACTATGAGAAGTAACATAGCTTGATGGCTCTGGTGTGACTCCAGCAAGACTTAGGCTGAGCTGTCAGCATTAGCATCACTCCCCCAAATGACTGTGAATTCCTTTGCTGCTTTGTTTGAATGCCTTCTGAATTAATTTTGAATCTGGGCTGAGTAGGTTGTCCTAGGGAAGAGCTGCAGACAGCTTAATGGCCCATTTTACAGATAAGACCATTAGATGGGAGGGAAACAGAAATTTAAAACATTAGGGAACAGAGATAGATACAGACAGAGAGGTAGCAAGACAACAAGGACAGCTGTTCAGGTGTGGCTGACCTTTCCCGAGACAGCAGAAGGTCAGAGAACTAACTGGCATCCAGCTCCTTCTACCACAGAAAATGCAAGCATAGGGATTTACAGGGCATTTATAAAGTCTATCAGAATTTTTTTTTTTCTTTCAGTTTGCTGGCTCTTTGCTGCCAAAATGTACATCTATTTCCCTTTTATGTTCCTCTGGCAATATGAGGCAGTAGACTCATCTGATGGGACTGGAAAACGGCTCTGTCATTGGTAAACTTTGGGAACTTGGATAAGTCACTTACTCATCTCTGGGACAGATCTGTGGGAAAAGGGATGGCGAAAATACATAAGTAGTTGAGTGGGAGGATTAAAGTGGAAAGGAGTGTGTAAGACCCAAGCTCAGTAGATACTCAAACAGTTTTGAAAACTCCTTGTTATTGCAAGCTTGAGGTTTTAGCATGACTTTTCCCAAAATACAGAGGCTTATGAACGGTTTGAATTAACACAAGATATCATATTTAAAACCCATTTTTCTCTTCATTGGTATAACCGGAAGCCACCTAATAAGTGGAACCTGCTCTTGGTACAGGAGGACGCCAGCGTGAAAACTCACACATTCCTTACATGAGCCGTCAGACACTTCTACAATTTCAAACGGGTTTTTCTTCTTAACCTTTTATGTTTAAATAGCATATTACTAAATTTCATGCCTGGATCAACTAGTTACCTAATAAGTAAGCTTTTTTCTTTTCTGTTCTCTGGCGCCACCCTAGTCCATATTTGTGTTATCTAATATGCCTCTTCTTACTTGTGTGGTCTATATGAATCAGGCTGCTTTCAAACTTGTTTCAGGTTCCAAGAAAACATTAAAGAAAGAAATCCACAGCTGTTAAGGCCTGCCGTCAAATATATCAGGCTGTAAAGCAGAGGCAGAAATGCACAGTTCTGCTAGCTCTCCAGCCTCCAGCACATATCACAGGGCATGGTCTCTCAGCCATTCAATGGGATCTAGTGCCCACAAGGACCAGCCCTTAATACAGTTGCATTCTGCTTTGCTGGATCCTCTAAAGTAATCACAATGCAGGGAAAATAATTCTTAATAAGCAAAAGTCATTCAAAACAGCCCAGTTCACTGCTGGGAATGTATACTGATGTATGCACTTAGGAAAGATGCTAAGCATATGCACACCACATAACCTAGCAATCGCAAACCCAGGTAAATATCCAGCACTGAAAGACATGCATAAGAATGCCAAATGTCCATGCAGACTATCTCCAAACTGGAAACTACCAAAACGTTCATCCATAGGAAAATGGATAAATTGTGATACGTTCACACAATGAAATACTAAATGTGAATTTGTAAAAAGAGCAAAGAATTCTATATAATAAATATGGATGCAACTTACATACTTACGGTTGGCTGAAAGAAATGGGATACAAGCGTGTACAAACTATATGGCTCTCTTCTTATACATTTCAAGAACACGCAGATCTATTAGAGCTCAAGGTACACTCCCTTGGCAGGTGTGTACGTGTGTGTGTGTGTGTGTGTGTGTGTGTGTGTGTGCATGTGTAATGACTGGAAGAAATGTTCTGTTTCTCAACTGGGTGTTGGTTAGAAAACTGGCATTGAGTTGGTAAAAGCTCATCAAGCTCTATGCCTGATATGTACACCTTGTCACAGATGTATTACATGCAATAAAATGTTATTTTTATTGGAAATGATTATAAAAATGTATATTCATCTTGCCAGTCTTGGAAAAGGAAGGAAAACACATCCAAATGGTGGAAGGCATCTAATGGGTCCACCAAGTCAGCATGTTCACAAGCTCAAACAGAAATTCTACTACAGACTGAATGTTTGTTTCCCTCGCAGAATTAATATGTTGAAATTATGGTGTTACCCAGCATTCTGATAGTTGAAGATGGGGTCTTTGGAAGGTGATGAGGTTATGTGTGGAACCCTGACAGGTGAGATCGGTCTCCTTACAAAAGAGACCCCAGAGAGCCCCCATCCCCTTCCACCACATGAGGACACACTGAGGATCCGGCTGTCCAGGATCCAGGAAGCGGGCCCTTGCCAGGCACCAGATTTGCTGGCAAACTGTTCTGCCTTGTTACCTGTGGGGGAGAAAATTCTGCGGTTTAAAAGCCCCCCAGTCTATGGCATTTTTGTTGTAAGAGCCCAAACTGAGACAGACTCCAGGAACCCGTCGGAGGCGTGTCTGAGGACCGCTGGGCCAATATGCCTGCATTACACGGCTGCAAAGAGCGCCGCTACCACCATCCCTACTCCTGCTTCGACTCGTCTCTGCGACGGGCCAGCCACCGCGCTGAGGCTCCTTTGGTAAACAGGGCTCCATTCGTCCTCACCGAAAACCTCGTGAGGAAACACTGTAACTTCCATTTTGCAGGTGTGGAGCCTGAGGCTCAAACGTGTTAAACTGCTCACCTTGGGCTGTCAGAAGACCTAGTGCGTGTATGGTCGCTTACACTCGTGACCGTGATCCCTCTGAGTTCAGACTCTGGGCTTCCTCCCCCTACTCTTTGGCTCCAGGAAATCCCCTCCCCATCGCTGTGTGAGATGGCGATGGTTCGTCCCCCTGGTGCCCACTGTTTCCCTCTGTGGCTGCAGTTGGCTCAACAGTGTTCTCTGCGAGTCTGTGAAAGGCAGACAGGGGGGCAGCCGCGGTCGTACCCGGCTCTCCTCCGCCGAGCACACGCGGGTCGGTTCCGTGGAGCCCCACACGAAGGCTGCCCGCCTGGGGGACTCCAGGGACTCACTGTGACTGCAGTGTGCCCGCGGAACTACCAGTGTGATCACAGAAGCAACCCCGTCTCCTGCTTGCTTTTAGAACTCGCCAAGGCTGATATGAGGGCAGATGTTTACTGAATTCTCAGAGAAGTCCTTTAGTTTCCCCCCTTATGGACACATATAAAGTTATGTGTACTCAAGATGAGCAAACTGCTGGAGATCTTGTAGTGAGGGGTAAGAACACGGTCGCTGTGTGCTTCCTTTAAAGATCTTTAGAGACAGACCTCTGCTCAAATCCCAGTCAAGCCATTCACTAGATCCGGGTTTCTTTATCTAATAAATGTGGAAAATACCTTCATCAGAGAATTATCATACAGATAGATGAGACAATGTGTGAGAAGTACTTAGCCTACTCTCTGCTACATGTTACACCTTTTCTGAATTGGTAAACACACTCGCATAGAATTTAATTAGCTTGCGGCAGAGGGGCATCATGTGTTATACACACACATATGTACAAGCACTCCCATTCACAGAATCAAAGCCTTGGGGCTCCCAGTCATCTGACAATAGGAAACCCTGCTTTTTGAGAGCATTTGGTCATGTGATATTTTCTAAAATAGCTGAAAAAATATGATCAGTAACATAATAAACTATCTGTAAACCAGCAATACAGGTTTTAAAGAGTCTCTAAATTCTGGGAACTTCAAGGTGTAAAATCTGTCCGACACTATGTATTTCTAAACTGCTTGCTCTAATGGCAACTTTGCCATATGTGTAGCTTGACTTGCATGCTACGTTAGTAACTTCTGGTACTCTGAGTTTAGTAAACTCTTAATTCTTAACAGTCTGTAAGCCTACATGTAATAATAGCCTTTTAATCCATTGTCTTCCTCTCTCATTAAAGACTACAAGAGTTCTGCCATCTTCCTTTATGTTTTATATGACCTCTCAGAGAACCGAGAGGGGAATAATCAGATAGAAATTAGCCACAGTCGCAGCGATGCTTTGGAAGCTAGTTCATAGCATAAGTCAAGAAGACTCTATTCCCTTACTCACTGGTGTTTAATGATTGTACTTTCTCATTACAGTTCTCTTGCCCCAATACAGAGAAAATAATTAGACCTTGAACATGGCAATTAAAAAGCAGATATCCTGAGTTCTGACACTGCCAGCAGACCAGCAGACTGTTAAGGAGATACTTAACGTCACCCTGGTGGCGAATTTCTAAAAGGTTATAGAGCACCACTGAGAAAAAAAAAAAAAATCATTCTTTAGCAAGTATGACCTAACAGTTTAGATGTTTTAAGTTCAGGATCCTAAAAGCACGCCTATATAGAGCTGATGCTTTTTAATGCTGCCATTGTTTCCTTTAAGTTGTGCGTTAATACTGTATTTCCGTGTTCTGTTAAGGTCATTCTTTCATGATAATGCTAATTACAACAAAACTATAACCTCAGGTTAAGAACACCGGCAATCAAATAACTTTATGTTGTAAAGGTAACACATACAGTCTATAAACATGCTGTTTATAAGACCCAATGAAATTCATTTTGAAAATAAACTAAATATTCTTCATCGGCTGGTATTTCTTTGATTTCTCACTGATACCCCTTAAAAAAAGACATTAGGATGTTTCACACAGAAATAAATGTTGCTACATCTCATAAGCACCCTTCCATCAGTACAAGTTAATACAGGTGAGACAATAAATGTCAGTGATTCAAGCTGCTCAGTTTGTGGTACTTTATTATGGCAAACCTAGCAAACTAAGACAGGTAACAACCTTAATTTCAAACACCCTGTATGATGAATTCAACTATTAGGGGTGTTACCATCTGAGTTTATCACTTTGGTCAGTTGCTCTACAAAGCCACATATACTCCAGGCACATCATAACAAAAGAATTATTTTTGCTTAAATCGAAACTTTCCTGTGAGGTAGTTTATCATCTACTAACCACCTCTGTGGCTGATGCGCAGGCCCCTGTGGTAAGAACCTGGTGCCTCCTGTTAACAGTGAGTGAGTGAGATGTCGTGGAAGACATTTCCCAGACCCAGAGCCCAGGCTTCAGAACCTGCAGCCCCCGCTGATATCCTAACTATAGCATAGGAGAGACCCTGGACCACAGCCACCCAACTAAGTCAATCCTGAATCCCAGATCCACAGAAACTCTACGAGAGTAGATGTTTGCTTTCTCAAACCACTAGGGTTTGGTATAATTCATTGCACAGAAATACAGCTAACACTATATCAGCCTTTACTGGGTAAATGCATTTGCCAGCTCTGTGCAAGCAGAATTATCCCTGTAACCAGAACAGGGGCAATGAACTGTGAACAGAAATTCATAGAGGAGGTTAAAGAATGTTTTGCTCTCCTGATGAATATGGCTTATTTCATCCTACCTTGAATGCTGATGTGTGATGAACACGGTTTATTTCATCCTACCTTGAATGCTGGTGTGTGATGAACATGGCTTATTTCATCCTACCTTGAATGCTGGTGTGATAGCTGGAGCTGCAACAACTACCTTACCACTAAGAGGAAAAGGTCAAGGGAATTATACTGATCTTGACCCTGATATAACTGACTTGCTGAAGTAACATTGGAAATTGCCTGCCTTTAAACTTGTTACATGAAGGAAAAATATGTATTAAAGTCATTTTAATCAATTTTTCCCTTATCAGTAACTGGAATATAATCTTTCATTATAAAAGCTACTTCTCTATTTTATGTCATTTCAGGAATTCTGGCATGCCTCCTCTGTTTTTAGTCTCAGAAAATATAATCCAATAACTGCCATGAGAGTATTAATCTATTTTTAAAAACCTTTAGAACCAGACATTTTGTACCATATCACCAGTATGAATAAAAAGGAACTATTCTGAGACAATGTAAGGAAGATAGCAAAATTTATAAAATAAAAGAAGAAAATGAAAGGGGCAAAGAAAGTAGCCAAGATTAAAAAATATATAGAAATAGAGAAAATGGTAATGGAGGAAATATATTTTTTAAGCCCACAAAAAGGAATTGGCGTGAAGATAATTACAAGAATTTAAACATTAAAGCGTAAAATCCATTTGTTGACTCCTTCTAGGATGTCAACGTTTGCAAACATCATGTACAGTAAGATTTTTGTAAGCATTAAATTTCTTTTCCTAATGTTTAAACTTTGGCATTATGCAATGCAATGCTAAATTTGAGAAGCTTTTGTTAACTATCTTTCCTAAAAATAAGATGTGAGGTGATAATGAATTAAACCTTTGAAACCACAAAGTGAGTTTGCAGGTTCTGGTTATTCTATGGGTTACATATCAAGGAGAGGAGAAAAGCAATTACTTACTCTACACAGATAAAAGAGAGATGGTTCAAAGAAAACAAATATTGAATTAATTGGTGGCACAAAAACAGTTTTGTTTTTTACATTCAAACAAAATGTGTCACACACATATTGTCAAGAAGAAAAAGAAATTAAAAATCAAATCTCTAAAGCTTTTTATAAGTCATCTGTGAAAAGAAAACCTTTTTGGAATTTTTTATTCTTTTGTTAAAAGATAATACCTACATAGTACTTCAGGTATAGTTGATTGCTATGGTATCTAAAGCTTCATTTCATTTTAAATGAGTGTTTTTATTACCCCATCTTCGGTAACTATTTAGTTATAGTACAGCATATTTCACATTTATCTATATGACACTGGAGTAAACGTCTTTGCACTGAATCCCGAGACACTACAGGTTCCATCACTTCCAATAGAAACTGACCTTCCCTTGGTCAGTTGGCTGACAAAAATTGTCTTTGTGCCTGCCTTTGGAACATGCGTGAGAAAACAATATCTAACTACCTTATTGTGAAAACTAGATAAACAAGTCCATGTGAAGTGTTTAGCCTAGACATGGAACATATTCAGCAACCAATGTATTTACTAATTATTTGGAAACAAAGAATAAAATGTATAGACATGAGCACAGTTTGACAGGTACATGAAAAAGTCAGAGTGAAAATGAAATTAGTCAAAAAGTGTGAATTCACAAGAGATATTTGAACCTCAGGATAAACACATGCAGGACAACCACAGTTTTCAGAAACATTTTAAGGCTTACACTTTTTTTGACAAAGCTGAAATGAGATATCCTAAAATTAGGATAAACCAACCACAGTCCAAAGAATAGCAAGGAGAGATAAGAAATGCTTCCTCAGCGATCAATGCAAAGAAATAGAGGAAAACAATGGAATGGGAAAGACTAGAGATCGCTTCAAGAAAATTAGAGATACCAAGGGAACATTTCATGCAAAGATGGGTTCAATAAAGGGCTGAAATGATATGGACCTTACAGAAGCAGAGGATATTAAGAAGAGGTGGCAAGAATACACAAAAGAACTGTGCAAAAAGATCTTCACAACCTAGATAACTATGATGGTGTTATCACTCACCTAGAGCCATACATCCTGGAGTGTGAAGTCAAGTGGGCCTTAGGAAGCATCACTGCAAACAAAGCTAGTGGTGGTGATGGAATTCCAGTTGAGCTATTTCAAATCCTGAAAGGTGATGCTGTGAAAGTGCTGCACTCAACATGCCAGCAAATTTGGAAACTCAGCAGTGGCCACAGGACTGGAAAAGGTCAGTTTTCGTTTCAATCACAAAGAAAGGCAATGCCAAATAATGCTCAAACTACTGCACAACTGTACTCATTTTATACGCTAGTAAATTAATGCTCAAAATTCTCCTAGCTAGGCCACAACAATATGTGAACTGTGAACTTCCAGATGTTCAAGCTGATTTTAGAAAAGGCAGAGGAACCAGAGATCAAATTGCCAACATCCGCTGGATCATCGGAAAACCAAGAGAGTCGAGAAAAACATTTATTTCTCCTTTATTGACTCTGTCAAAGCCTTTGACTGTGTGGATCATAACAAACTCTGGAAAATTCTTAAATAGATGGGAATACCAGACCACCTGACTTGCCTCTTGAAAAATCTGTATGCAGGTCAGGAAGCAACAGTTAGAACTGGACATGGAAAAACAGACTGGATCCAAATAGGGAAAGGAATATGTCAAGGCTGTATATTGTCACCCTGACTATTTAAATTCAATGCAGGGTATATCATGCAAAATTCTGGGCTGGCTGAAACACAAATTGGAATCAAGATTGCCAGGAGAAATATCAATAACCTCAGATATGCAGATGATACCATCCTTATGGCAGAAAGTGAAGAAGAACTAAAGAGCCTCTTGATGAAAGTGAAAGAGGAGAGTGAAAAAGTTGGCCTAAAGCTCAACATTCAGAAAACTAAGATCATGGCATCTGGTCCTATCACTTTCTGGCAAATAGATGGGCAAACAGTGTAAACAATGACAGTCTTTATTTTTTTGAGCTCCAAAATCACTGCAGATGGTGACTGCAGCCATGAAATTAAAAGATGTTTGCTCCTTGGAAGAAAAGTTATGACCAACCTAGACAGCATATTAAAAAGCAGAGACATTACTTTGCCAACAAAGGTCCATCTAGTCAGAGCTATGTTTTTTCCAGTAGTCATGTATGTATATGAGAGGTGGACTATAAAGAAGGCTGAGTGCTAAAGAAATGATGCTTTTTAATTGTGGTGTTGGAGAAGACTCTTGAGAGTCCCTTGGACTGCAAGGAGACCCAACTAGTCCATCCTGAAGGAAATCAGTCCTGAATAATCATTGGAAGGATGATGCTGAAGCTGAAACTCCAATACTTTGGCCACCTGATGTGAAGAACTGACTCATTTGAAAAGACCCTGATCCTTTTCATCAGGAGTTGTGATGAAAGATCGAAGGTGGGAAGAGAAGGGCTCGATAGAGGATGAGATGGTTGGGTGGCATCACTGATTAAATGGACATGAATTTGAGTAAGCTCTGGGAGTTGGTGATGGACAGGGAGGTGTGGCGTGCTGCAGTCCATGGGGTCACAAAGAGTTGGTACGACTGAGTGACTGAACTGACTGATGAGCCACCGTCAATTTTCACCACCTCCCTTTCCCGCAGTCTCCTATTTGAAGATGTGTACATTTCTAAATATTTTTCTTATTTTTTATAATACAAACAAAACATGGTCACTATGTATTAATCCAAAATACAAAAAAGCAATAAAGAGATCAAGAAAAAAATAATTTTCTGCATTTCCACTATCAGAGATAAAGTATGAATTTGGTATGTTCTTTCAAACTTTTTTTTTACCAATGTAAATAAATAATGTATGTTTTATATCATCACGCCATACTATCCATGGTGTTTATAATCTGATTCCTTTATTTAGAATCATGAGATGATTTTCATGCCAATAAGCATAATTTTTATAGCATAATTTTCAATGGCTACTTCTTAAAAATTCTGAAAAATTACTTTTATCTTATGTTGGACATTTAATCAGTTTCCGGGCTTTCTCTCTTACAGGCAAACCTCATTTTATTGTGTTTGGCTTCACTGTGCTTCAAAGATACTGCTTTTTTTAAAAAAATGAAGGTCTGTCCCAACTCTGCATCAGCAACTCTATTGGCACCATTTTTCCAACAGCATTTATTCACCTCATGTTTCTGTGTCATATTTTGGTAATTCTCTCAATATTTGAAACCCTTCACTGGTAAAAAAAAAAAGGTTAAAACTCAATGAAGACTCAGATGACAGTTAGTGTTTTTCAGCAATAAATATTTGTAATTAATGTATATACATTTTTTAGACATAATGCTGTGGCACACGCAATAGACTGCAGTATAGCATCTATACTTTTACACATGAAGCACTCAAAAAGCTTAAATGACTTGCTTTATTGCGATAATTGATTCATTGCCATGGCCTGAAACAGACCCACAATACTCTGAGATATGCTCGTGTAAACAGCGCTGAAGACTTCCCTGACTGTACAGTGGATGGGATTCTGCCTGCTAATGGAGAGACATGGGTTGGACGCTGGTGCAGGAAATGTCCACATGTCACGGGGCAACTAAGCCCGTGCGCCCAACTCCTGAGCCCACACGACATGAGCCCATGGTCCACAGTAAGAGAAGCCAACACCGTTCAAGCGCCACAACAAGGAGCAGCCACTCGCCACAACGAGAGGGAGCCCTCAAGCAGCAAGGAGCACCCAGCACAGCCAAAGACAAGTGGGAAAAAACTGCGCTGACTATTTCTTGTGGTTAATAGTTTTGAATATGCTTGAGATCAGTTACTAGAGACATGGTACAGCTACACTGCAAAAATGCTGTTTTATGTGATGCTTCTTTGGTGCTTCTAACGGTCTCTATGGCAACTCACCCCAGTATTCCTGCCTGGAGAATCCCATGGACCAAAGAGCCAGGCGAGCTGCAGTCCATAGCATTGCAAAGAGGCAGACACGACTGAAGCGACTTTACACAGAACAGTCTCTATAAGTATCAAGAAAGTGACCTCAGACCAGGTGTAGGGGTAAAACTGATTCAAAATGATGAGAAGTCACAGAACTCAAAAGCACTTTGAGCATTTTGACTTTGATCCAAACCCAGTAACTTGATCTTGTGTAGTTCAGAACCAGGAACTTAAAGAGCTAAAACTGAAAGCTTCCCTGACAGGTATTTAAAGAATGATGTATCATTGTTCTGATTTAAAGCAAGAAAACTATATGAATAATTCACCTCTCCACCCAACAACAAAAAAAGTTTTTACACTTTCAAACATGCGTTAAATTAGGAACTGTTCTGCCAAAAGTAAATAAGAGCAGTGTAAATTTCTCTTCTTGCTGAGACAGAAGAGGTTCTACATCACATCTTGGTAAGGAAATAAGATGCACCACTGAAAAACATTCTACAGGAGCAATCCCTTTGCACGGAGGGACTCAAAGAAAATCCTGACTGGAAACCAAATAATTCATGAAGGATGGCCACCAGGGTGTTTTTTCACTTTTCTAACTGGACTGATCTCCTTTAGGAGATCATAAAGGAGTCCATCCTAAAGGAGATCAGTCCTGGGTGTTCACTGGAAGGAATGATGCTGAAACTCCAATACTTTGGCCACCTCATGCGAAGAGCTGAGTCATTTGAAAAGACCCTGATGCTGGGAAAGATTGAGAACAGGACAACAGAGGATGAGATGGCTGGATGGCATCACCAACTCAATGGACATGGGTTTGGGTGGGCTCTGGGAGTTGGTGATGGACAGGGAGGCCTGGTGTGCTGTGGTTCATGGGGTCACAGAATCGGACATGACTGAGCAACTGAACTGAACTGAACTGGACTGAGAGGGAAGCATTCTAATGGCGGAAACATATAAGTTTTGGTAAGTTCATCAATGATTAGGTCTTAAGAGTCCCACTTCATATCCTAAAAGGAAGTCATTTCTAAAATGAGGTCTAAGGCCTTATTAATAATAGATAAAGAAACAGCTTAAATTCTGTCTCCTGGTCTTGATCAAACTCAAACATCCATTTATTTCTTTTCCTCAGTTTCAAAACATAAAGAGAATCAACTCCCTCACTTTCTCTTTTTTAAGAAGTTCAAGGTATGTACTCTTTAGGGAATGCTGTTTGAAAAGTTACTGTCACTGGCATTCTCACTATTCATCCAGTAACATGTGTAAGCAAATGCTCTCTTAAAAGAAAAAGCCTTATGTCTAAGTAAGTAAAGTCTTTAGGGTTCCACGCAGTCTGAGAACAGGGAAATCAAACTATCACAAATTCCTAGGTTCACAGGAAATACTTTCATACATGATCACATTGGACACTCACAGTAATCCTAGGAGGTTAAGTCAAGCAGGTACGGGTACCTCAATTTAAACAAAAAGGAAACTGAGGTGCAGTAAGACTGAGCTGATTCTGAGGGGCATGGCAATAAATAGTGAAATCAGAAGTCAAATCCATTCCCCCTGTTGCATACTGTGTGTGTGTGTGTGTGTGTGTGTGTGTGTGTGTGTGTACCTCACACTAAGGCAAATTGACACTTAGCATCTTTCATCCACCTAGATTTCTCCCTAAATGGCATTACTTCCTCACTTGTTTCTAAAATTCCTATTATGATTTCATTGTTTCAACTTATATACAAATGGCTCCAGCTAGTGTTTTTCCTTAACAAATTAAAACCCTTTTATGATAAGTCTGATTCTGAATCATTCTTGACCATGCCTACTGTGCTTGTTACAGAGTTACTGATTATACCAAGACTTAGTGGGAGATATTTTCATTTTCTCCAGCTACTGTCCACACAATTCATAGCCAATCCTCCCAGACTACAGTGAGCCTTCCACTGTCACTTATGTCACAGGAATTCAACCAATCTCTCTTTACTTTCTGAAGTTCTCTCCCTTTTTCTTCCTGAAGCTGCCTTAAAAGTTGCCTTTTACTACCCAGGGTGCACTTAATCAGTATTTTTGGGACTAGCACTTGGATTCCTGTTTTCAGCATTTGCTGTTGCTGTTCAGTTGCTCAGTTGTGTTTGACTCTTTGCCATCCCATGGACTGCAGCATACCAGGCTTCCTGGAGTTTGCTCAAACTCCTGTCCATTGAGTCAGGGATGCTGCCTAACAATCTCATCCTCTGCCACCCTCTTTTCCTTTTGCCTTCCATCTTTCCTAGCATTAGGGTCATTTATAATGAGTCGGCCCTTTGCATTGGGTAGCCAAAATATTGGAGCATCAGTGTCAGTCTTTCCACTGAAAATTCAGGGTTTATTTCCTTTAGGATTGACTGATTGGATCTCCTTGTAGTCCAAGGAACTCCCAAAGAGTCCTCTCCAGCACCACAGTTTGAAATTATCAGTTCTTCAGCATCCAGCCTTCTTTATGGTCCAACTCTCACATCTGTACATGATTACTGGAAAAACCATAGCTTTGACTACATGAACCTTTGTCAGCAAAGTGATGTCTTTGCTTTTTAATTTGCTGTCTAGGTTTGCCACAGCTTTTCTTCCAAGGAGCAAGTGTTTCTAAATTTCACGGCTGCAGTCAATGCCCCCAGTGTTATTGGAGTTTTCAGCTAGTTCTATTAAAACTGTACAGAAAAGCAGGAACAACTGACACAGAAGGATCCTGGAAGAGTAAACAAATCAGTTAGGAGAGCCTTTCTAAATGACAGGCGTACAGCATGAAGGATGGGTAGCAGATACTCCTAAGTGGAGAATGTAGGCTGGCTCTCCCTCTGCAGCGCTGGCTGACTGCCCATGAGAAAAACACATGGCCAGCATATTCTTCAATGCACACACATGTGCATACACACACTCATAATTCTAAATGGAAGAATATTTTCTGAGATAAACAGCTCTATAGGAAATGACCAGTGTAGAGGCAGTGCTGAGTGAGGCATCAGGTATGCGATCTCTTGAATCTAACGTAGATTTGATAAGGTAATATGGAAGAAGGCCAAGTACTGTGGACTGAGAGGCAGTTGCTTTGATCTGGGAGCCTCTCCAGCTAGACAGGTTATTTAACTTCTGCGACGCAGTAGATGAAGGTTTTCACACTAGGCTTCATGGAGTACTCAGAATTTCCAGGACTCTAATGAGGGAATTCTCAGCTGTTCTCAAGTGGACTCAGACTTTCAACTCCATTCAGAACAAGACCTGTCTCATATATTGATTTATTTTTAAGATTTTACTCAAATAAAGGGGTTTTTAATGCAAAAAAAAATTAACAAAGCCATCTCTAGTGTTGAGCTTCCCAGGTAGATCAGCAGTAAAGAATCCACCTGCCAATGAAGCAGACACAGGTTCAATTCCGTGGGTCAGGAAGATCCCTTAGAGAAGGAAACAGTAACTCACTCCAGTATCCTTGCTGAGAAATCCTCATGAACAGAGGATCCTCGTGGGTTACAGTGTATGAGGTCACAAAAGAGGTGGACATGACTTAGCAAATAAACAGCAACAATCTCTAGGATCTTTTCTAACTCTAAAATTTTATTCTCTTATTCCCTTGGAAGAGAAGTGAATGGCTCCACCATTCTCATCATCACAAACAATCATATCTGCCAACTTCTCATGGAATTATAGACTTAGCTGCATTTAAGGATGGCGTGTTAAAAACATGGTCAGACAAGGTCAATGATGTCCAAGTCATCTGATGATTCACTTTTCAACAAAAAGTTAGGAATAAAAGAGTTTCTTGATGATAAGTTATGTTGGTAGGCAAAATTAGGCAGGAGGAAGACTAATACTCAAGAGACAGAAAAAGAGTTTTTAACCCTCTACTTATACCAGACCCATTTCTGCCAAATCCTGTGTCTTATCAGAGGGAGGAAAAAAGAAAGAAAGAATAAGAAATAGACAAAGGAGTTATTAATCTGATTGATTAGAGAATGAGCTACTGATTGGTCATGTTTTCTAACAAGTGAGGACACAATTTTGTAAACTGTACATCCCCACATTCTTTCTTGCTGATCTATATTCTGAAATTTAAAGAAAGCAGGAGTTACATCTTAAGCCTTGAACTGAAGCTCTCACTGGACCACTAGGTACTAAAACAGCAGTCTGACACCTCATTCACTGCCATTACTTACATGATACCCTCTTGTAATGCATGTATGTACACTCTTATATGCCAAGTGGTATAATTTTAGCTGGACAAGACTGAGACATTCCTGCACTTTTCGACTATCAAAAATTCCACCCTACTTGCCACTAAAAAAGTTGAGAAAAAATAAATATCCAAACACAACAGGAATATTCAGATTAGATCAAAGCTAGTAAAATAGCATTCACCCTTCACTCTGTAGTTGAATACTCATATGTTGACAATATAGCTTCTGAAGGCTCATATTTCCCTTCTCTTCTAAGCTCAGCAGTATTCAAGACCAGCCCTAGGAATCTGGGTCAATACATCCTGAGTACAGCTTCACCTGGGATGTGTAGCAAAGATAACTTTTAGTCACCAGACCCTAGACACTGTTTAAGAATAAATTTACCTAAGGTCCTTAACAGTCTTCACAGGGCATGGTTCCCAGGTCACACTTGTGAGTGAGGTCAACCATGTATGTGGTTTTCCTGAGTTTTCTCCTCCCACAGATACATACAAGAATGTTAAAAAAAAAAAAAAAAGACATATGGACCTTGTATTAGTCAGGAATCTGGCAAGATGGCACAGGGACTGGAATGAAAGGATTCCTTAGATTCTGTGGACGGGTTTCAGGCAACCAGGAAAGTATGTCGATTCACCAAGAGCAAAGCAAGAGTGGTAGTTCTTGTCCTGGGACTAAAAGCACAGGGAAGAAGTGGTCTTACTGGAGGCTTGTGAGTGCTAGCTCCCTGAAGAACAGCAAGGACTTGGACAAGAGTTATATTCCCAGAGGAGGGCAGCCTTTTCAGAAATGGGATCCATATCAGGGAGTGAGGAGGAGAAATAGCCCAACCCTTAATCTCTACCATTCCTTTCATTTCCTGCCAGTGCCTCCCAATGGCTAAGCCACTGTCAAACCACAAAAGGTGAATGGCAAGGAAGCCCAGGGAATGCAGGGCAAACTACCAATCTCTGTGGGGCATAGATAAGAGCAGAGCATGTATGGTAAAATATTCAGCATAGACCTTCAGTCTAGGAAAATAGTGACATGTGCATGTGTATATGTTTGTGAAGCCCTGAAGCCTATTCAATCCTAGTTTAGAAATTCAGGGTTACTAACTTCCAAATCTACATCTACAGGGTATATATTTCTCTCCTTCAGGTACAGATTTTATATATACAGCTACCTACTAGAAGCCTTTGTTCAGATACCTAGATACTTCATTCACTCAACTAGAGCCAGACATCCTAGAATGTGTAGTCAAGTGGGCCTTAGGGAGTGTCACTATGAACAAAGCTAGTGGAGGTGATGGAATTCCAGTTGAGCTATTTCAAATCCTAAAACATAATGCTGTGAAAGTGCTGCACTCCACATGCCAGCAAATTTGGAAAACTCAGCAGTGGACACAGGACTAGAAAAGATCAGTTTTCATTCCTATCTCAAAGAAAGGCAATGCCAAAGACTTCAAACTTTTGCACAATTGCACTCATCTCACACACTAGTAAAGCAATGCTCAAAATTCTCCAAGCCAGGCTTCAGCAATACGTGAACCGTGAACTTCCAGATGTTCAAGCTGGTTTTAGAAAAGGCAGAGGAACCAGAGATCACATTGCCAACATCCACTGGATCATCAAAAAAGCAAGAGAGTACCAGAAAAATATCTATTTATGCTCTATTGACTATGCCAAAGCCTTTGACTGTGTGGGTCACAATAAACTGTGGAAAATTCTGAAAGAGATGGGTATACCAGACCACCTGACCTGTCTCTTTAGAAATCTGTATGCAGGTCAGGAAGCACAGTTAAACCAGACATAGCACAACAGACTGGTTCCAAATAGGAAAAGGAGTACGTCAAGGCTGTATATTGTCACCCTGCTTATTTAACTTACATGCAGAGTACATCATGAGAAATGCTGGGCTGGATGAAGCACAAGCTGGAATCAAGATTGATGGGAGAAATATCAATGACCTCAGATATGCAGATGATACCACCCTTATGGCAGGAAGTGAATAAGAACTAAAGAGCCTCTTGATGAAAGTGAAAGAGGAGAGTGAAAAAGTTGGCTTAAAGATCAATATTCAGGAAACTAAGATCATGGCATCTGGTCCCATCAATTCATGGCAAGCAGATTGGGAAACAGTGGAAACAGTGGCAGACTTTATTTTTTGTGGCTCCAAAATCACTGCAGATGGTGACTGCAGCCATAAAATTAAAAGACACTTACTACTTGGAAGAAAAGTTATGACCAACCTAGACAGCATATTAAAAAGCAGAGACAGTACTTTGTCAACAAAAGTCCATCTAGTCAAGGCTATGGTGGTTTTTCCAGTAGTCATGTATGAATGTGAGAGCTGAACTATAAAGAAATCTGAGCGCTGAAGAATTGATGCTTTAGAACTGTAGTGTTGGAGAAGACTCTCAAGAGTCCCTTGGACTGCAAGGAGATCCAACCAGTCCATCCTAAAGGAAATCAGTCCTGAATATTCATTGGCAGGACTGATGCTGAAGCTGCAACTCCAATACTTTGGCCACCTGATATGAAGAACTGATTCATTGGAAAAGACCCTGATGCTGGGAAAGATCTAAGGCGGGAGGAGAAGGGGAGGATGAGATGGTTGGATGGCATCACCGACTCAAAGGACATGAGTTTGGGTAGACTCTGGGAGTTGGTGATGGACAGGGAGCCCTGGCGTGTGCAGTCCGTGGGGTCGCAGAGTCAGCCACGACTGAGCGACTGGACTGAAGTGTCTCCTAAACTTACCATCTCATGTTCAGTTGCGTCACTGTTTCCTTGATACAGACCTTGATCACCTCTGACGTAGACCATCGCCTTTTCACAAGCTTTTTCTGCCTCCTATTCCTCCCTATCAGTTTATTCACCCCAAAGTCATATAGGTATTTTTTTCTCAGAAGAAAAACCCCATTATACCATTCCTTTAATTATACCACTGCAGCTTCTCCCTTTTGATTACAGAAACCCAAATCCATCCAGATTTGACTGTATCCCCAGGGGCTTTGTCTCCACTGCTCCTCATAACCCCTGAGCTCCTGACACAGAAAGGAGTGGCAGGGTTCTCTTTTTTTCATGTTTTTGAATGTCTTTCTCCCAGCTCCACCACCATTCGCCTGGTGAGTTTTTGTTAACTTTTTATTTGGGACTAATTTTTAAGCTCCAGAAAAAGTTGTAGCACAAAAGTCCACATGTCCTTTCCCTGAATTTTTATTCTTACCTTAATATCCATTTCTAGGAACAACTTCTCTGATCCTAACTCCATCTTGGAAAACTCGCTTGCCCCATTTTCTGTATTCTGTTATTTTACTTTTCTGTTCTCTATTGTAACTGTACTTTCTATACCACTCTGTGCTGAGTTGACCTGTCTGCATGGCACTGAATAAGCCAAGCTCCATAATCACATGGGCACTGTATCACCAGGGACCACTGGAGAGCTGACTTTCAGTAGGCACCCAAGAAATGCGTGTGGAGTGAGTAAATGCCCAGTCCTACAAACAAGAAATGTTTAAAAAGATATCAAGATAGATAGGGCTTGAAATTTTTTTTAAAGTTTGATTAGATTTTTTGTCATGCTATAAACTGGGTCAGTGGTATTAGCCTTTCTTCTTTCCACAGGGTCAGAGGAAGAAGAAAGACTCTGGTATTCTATGTACAGAAACCATGACCCAACTCCTGGGTAAGTCTTCTAAGATTATGCAGACACTTGAGAAAAGATGAATACAAGGAGAAGAGCTCTCTGATGTGTTAGCTGATGGCCTAAGTGGAAGAGTGTGCTGAAAATACTATACAGTTCCTGAAAGGCATGAAAGGACTGTCACTCTCCTCGGGAAGGCTGTAGAGCTTGCACAGCTAAGCAAGGTCCCAGGCAATGAGGCGAAGAGCCTCGTCGCAAGAGGAGGCCCCGAAGCGGTAAGGGACAGGCCTGGAGCCACCCGCCCCATCAGAGGCCACGTCTGGGGATGTCACACAGATCCCCCTACCGTGGAACGGGGAGTCATTTGAGGGAACACGCTGGTGGTTGAGGCTGCAGCGGTTTTACCAGCGAGAAGATGCCTAAGTATTTGCTGGTTTATCTTCATTGTAGGCAAAACTTCCTTCCAATACACAGTATCCCGAATTCTTATTCAGGATAAGAATAAGAACTGTAAAGAGCATCTAAGTTCGTGTGGGGGGGCTACAAAGGGGGCATTCTAGACACAAGCGCAACTAGCATATTCTCAAAGTAAATTTATCTACAGCTCTATCAAGTGGGAACTGCATTTCAGATTTGGTTGGCCTTAAAAGAGCAGTCAGAGAAGAAGCTCCCTTGGAGAGAAATCTAAGGAATATAAAGCAAGTGTCAGGACTCAGCACTCTCAGATTCCCTTGAGCATATCAATGAGCTGATACAGGGATCTCATAATGAGGATCCTGGGAATAAAAGACAAGTTTAGATCAGAACTACTTTGGATGAAGGGACAGGAAACTAACAGAAGGCAAGGTATAAAATTCTGAGTTTTCACCAAAACTGGAGCGCAGGCAACTATCCTGAGTACAGTGAGGGAATTGCATGAGGAATTTGTCACTCTTTTACCTCAGAGATAGAGATCATGACTCAGCTGTTAATAACACACAGCAATAGCAAACTTTCAACAGGCTGCATCCAAAAAGAAAGCCAAACACTTATTGGAAATTGACTCCCTGAGTGGTTTTCACAGTTACATAAGACAGTTTCCTGTTTTCAAGAACCTTGTTGTCAGAATCCAAGGCGGAGATCTTAACAATACCTGAATAACTATAAATACTATAAATCAAAGAAGAAAACAGGCTTCCCAACAGAGACAAAGACAAAATGGTCTGAGCAGGGGGTGCAGGCAGCTGGAAAAATCAGAAAAGATCCCTGGAGAAAGAGACAGCTGAGATGGAACTTGACCGTGTAGGATTGCAATGACCTGCATTATCAGATGAGGAGGTGGCACAGGAACAATGAAAAGGAGTTCCAACAAGAGCCTAGCTACTAAGCTACATGACAAAAGCATTTCCGAGACTAAGAACAGAGAAAGGGCAAAACATAAAGGACCTTTTAGGGGAAGGGACAGAAGAGACCGCAGGATAATGCATGGGAAGGAAGGAGGAAGAGAGTAAGCAGAACTGAAGGATGGGGCATGAGAGGGCATGAGGTCCCAGGTGGAACTGAGGCAGAGGGGCTAAAGGGTACCACGTTGCACTTTATTCTAGCACGTATGTAAGTGACATCTTAGTGCTGTGCTTAGTTGCTTAGTTGTGTCTGACTCTTTGCAATCCCGTGGACTGGAGCCCACCAGGGTACTCTGTCCATGGGATTCTCCAGGCAAGAATACTGGAGTGGGTTGCCATGCCCCTCCTCCAGGGGCTTTTCCCAACCCAGGGATCAAACCCAGGTCTCCTGCATTGCAGGCAGATTCCTTACCGTCTGAGCCACCTGGAAAGCCCAAGAAACTAGAGTGGGTAGCCTAACCCTTCTTCAGGGGATCGTTTCAACTCAGCAATTGCACTGAGGTTTCCTGCATTACAGGCGGATTCTTCACCAGCTGAGCATCTTAGAGAACTATGTTATTCATACACAGTGATTATAAAGAGTTTCCACTGACAACTGCATTAAATATCAGAAAATAATAAGAACCAATTCTTTACTGGGCACCTGGCTTTACACTCAGCTGCTGCTGCTAAGTCGCTTCAGTCATGTCCCACTCTGTGCGATCCCATAGATGGCAATCCACCAGGCTCCCTCGTCCCTGGGATTCTCCAGGCAAGAACACTGGAGCAGGTTGTCATTTCCTTCTCTAATGCATGAAAGTGAAAAGTGAAAGTGAAGTCACTCAGTCGTGTCCGACTTTTCGTGACTCCAGGGAATGCAGCCCACCAGGCTCCTCTGTCCATGGGATTTTCCAGGCAAGAATACTAGAGTGGGTTGCTACTGTCTTCTCCACCACTCACTCTCACCTTCTGCTTAATCTGTTTTTTTTTTTCAATTATTTATCTTTTACCTCTTAAAATGGACTGATTCACTTTTTTCATTTATTATTCTTTTTGTTGGAGTACATCGCTTTATAATATGGTGTTAGTTTCTGCTGTCCAATAAGTGAATTAACCACATATATATATGTATCCCCTCCCTCTTGAACATCTCTCTCCTTCACCGCCCCCTCCCTGGCCCCCATCCTACCCCTTTAGGGCATCGCAGAACTCCAAGCTGAGCTCCCTCTGCTTGGTTCCCACTAGCTGCCTGCTTTTACTCATGGTAGTGTATTTATGTCAATCCGATCTCCCAGTTCATCCCACCCTTCCCTCAGCATCCACATGTAAACTTCCCACTTTTACACAATTAAAAAAAAATCTTATAGTCAGATTGGTGAGAAGTTTAACACATGGCTCTTACTATGCTAAAAGGATTGATTCACTTTTCATTCATTTGCCTAATATTCATGACCTGCCTGTATTTCCATGGTCCAGACCTGGGGTAAGATCTTGAACACAGAGAGACATGGTCCTGTATCTATTCTCAGAGTGCTTACAGTCTATCCAGGCAAAGAAGAAAACAGGTAATTGAATTATAATTACAACTTTAAGTTTTATAATATTCTTCAGTTCAGTTCAGTCCCTCAGTCATGTCCAACTCTTCACGACCCCATGGACTGTATGTAGCCTACCAGGCTCCTCCATCCATGGGGTTTTCCAGGCAAGACTATTGGAGTGGGTTGCCATTGCCTTCTCCGAGTTATGCTCAGCACTTTACACTTACACTACAATTTTGAATCATCTTTTACACTCACAGTACCAGACACCCACAGAGGACTTCAGAGCTAAGATTTTAAAAGTACAAGTACTTCCAAAACTGTAAACACCCAACTTGCCACCACCTTGAAATGGAGAAAGTGCCACCTGCTCAGCATCACTCCCTGCCCCCTGTCTACTGTGCCCCCAACTCTGTTGACAAGGTGGGATCTGACTGCTCCAGCACGCCTTTATCCCCAGTTCTTACTCTCCCCTTCAGAGTTCTGTGCGATACACGAACTGCCCCTCCTCCCCGACCCCATGACTTCAGTACTTTATGGCTCATCCAGTGCCGCCTCAGAAAACCTCCCTCTGGTCCACAAACTTTCTTTTTATCAGATGCTTTCTTCTGCCTCAGCTCTTGCCCAGTTACCTCTGGAATCTCAACTCACATTTTCTATCTTTTGCTCTTCTTTTCTGTTATTTGTTCTATTTTTAAGTCAAAAAGGAACTTAGGCACATTGACAAATGGAAGAGTATCTACCACTGATGCTATTTGGAAAAAAATGTATATTAGGAAGTGAAATTGCACAGTAAAATAAACCCTACCTCCCATTTAAGTACATCCAGAATTCCTCTTTTTTTTTTTTAATTTTTTTTTTTTTATTATTGTTTTTGCCATACATTGTCATGATATCACCATGGGTTTACATATGCTTCCCCTCCGGGTCCCCCCTCCCTCCTCCTTCCCCCCCGGGAAATCTCGCTGCACCAGTCCCGAGGATCAATCCTGGGCTGGTGATTGATTAGACACATGACAATTAACATGCTTCAATGCCCTTCTCCCATATCATCCCACCCTTACCCTCATCCACAAAGTCCACAAGTCTATTCTATACATCTGCGTTCCTTTTGTTGTCTCCCATGTTGGGTTCTCATTACTGTCTTTCTAAATTCCATATATATGTGTTAATATACTGTATTGTTGTTTTTGCTTCTGGCTTACTTCACTCTGGATAATGGGCTCCAGTTTCGTCCATCTGAGTAGAATTGCTTTATAAGCAAGGTGAAAAGACAGCCTTCAGAATGGGAGAAAATAATAGCCAATGAAGCAACAGACAAACAATTAATCTCAAAAATTTACAAACAACTCCTGCACCTCCATTCTAGAAAAATAAACAACCCAATTAAAAAGTGGGCCAAAGAACTTAACAGACATTTCTCCAAAGAAGATATAAAAATGGCTAACAAACACATGAAAAGATGCTCCACATCACTCATTATCAGAGAAATGCAAATCAAAACTACAATGAGGTACCACTTTACACCAGTCAGAATGGCTGCCATCCAAAAGTCTACAAGCAATAAATGCTGCAGAGGATGTGGAGAAAAGGGAACCCTCTTACACTGTAGGTGGAAATGCAAACTAGTACAGCCACTATGGAAAACAGTGTGGAGGTTCCTTAAAAAGCTGCAAATAGACCTGCCATATGACCCGGCAATCCCACTGCTGGGCATATACACCGAGGAAACCAGAATTGAAAGAGCCACGTGCACCCCAATGTTCATCGCTGCATTGTTTACAATAGCTAAGACATGGAAACAACCTAGATGCCCATCAACTGATGAATGTATAAGAAAGCTGTGGTACATATACACAATGGAATATTACTCAGCATTAAAAAAAAATTCATTTGAAGCAGAATTCCTCTTTAAAAGTGATATGAACTTGTGTATTTATATCCTGATTTTCTAGTTATGTAATTCATGTCTCGGGCTTCAGGACTGAAATATAGTAATTCTTGGTCTTTTTTTTTTCTATTTTAAGAAGTAAAATAGAATTTTCTGAAATTTCTCACCATAATTTAATATTTCTTCTATACTATAGGCAAAACAAATTTTATGGATGAATCTAAGATCCTAATCCATTTAGAAAATTGATTGTTCATGAAAATGAGTTCTACACTATAAACTAATTTATAAATACACCTTTCTAATACAGTCTCTTTGTACATTGGAAACTGTCTGAATATGAAGATAAAGCATATTACAATATTGTTATGCAAATTATGACATGGAATATTTAACTAAATATTAGCAATGCCTTTTCCAAGACTATTAATTATATTTTTTGTGCTAGATCAGTTATGCCATCAAATACTCTTATTCTATCCTTAAAATTTCTCATCAGTTTTCTATGTAGTTGAAATGTGTAAGAAAATTAACTCAAACATAAGCTATAATACAGATTGAGTTGAAGACCTTCCCAACGTCTAGTTTTGATATGCCTAATAGCATTCAAAAGAGTTGTATAAATTCTCCTGTTGTTCTTATGACTTGAAAATTATAATGAGCCAGGCAAGTAATCTCTATGGTAAATAATGAATAACCTATCTAATTTCATAAAGGGACTCAATTCAGCTTAATAGAAAGCATATAATTAAGCAATATACAATGAATTAAACACAAGCAAGGGAAAGAGGAAAGTGAGATGGAAAAACGTAAGTAGACTGACACACAGATACGCGCCATGAAATATCAGTACTATAAGGGGGCCTCCAGAGCTGGTTCTTAGAGTTCTAGAAGCCAATCTAAAGGGAAAAGAAAAACAGATCAATTGCACGACTCACAGCTTTACGTAGGAAAACCAACTTAATGGTACTTCTCTTAAAGACGAGAACAGCCGGTATTGATGCTGGAATCCTAAAGAGATCCTCAGCATCTTCAATGATATTCTTAGAGTAATCTGAATGACGGGACCCATTCTCCACATAAGTAGATGGAAGCACCCCGAGGCCTCGTTGGATAAAACCAGCTCCACTGGAGGCTATCCAAGTGCTGAACATGGACCGGGTTCCTCTGGACGGAGTTAGGAACAGCTTTATTTAATTTATAATAATAAACGAACTATCTTTCAGTCAATCTTATATAAATATTTGGTTCTAGTCCGTGTTTTCAAATGTACCAAATTCACATGCCTGGATGTTTGGATGCCTACTTAGTTTGGCTGGGGAAATACAGAACTGCGTGCTTTAATAAACAGTGACCGCTCAGGGAAACAGTCTGCGTCTGAGACTGCCTTTGAACCATCTCTACAGATTACTTCTTTCCACAATAAACAAGTGTTGCTAGTATCCTAAAATGGATAATGATATTATAAATACTTACTAAAGTAACACATAATGCTATATAAATCCAGTGGCACAAGTGATCTGTTGGTTAAACAACAACAAACAAATGCATGAAAACAGAAACTCCTATGCTTGTTTTTCTACTTTAATAAATATGAAATCAGTGAGGTTAATATACAGCTTCTTAAAAAGAGTCATATTGGATCTATTTTCTTTAATAAGCTATCTACACACAAAAAAATAACATTATTGCCCAAATTGGTACTTTAATTTTCTTGAAACTAAATGAAGTTTATTCTTCTAAAGTCCCTAGACACATTTCAGACTGTTGCAGCTTTGATCTTCAAATTTATCTAACAGTGCTTTTTTAACATCGTTTTGTTTTTCACTTTGCTACACAGAAGTAAAATATAATAAATTACAGTTTAATGCATTCTGTCACTGAAGATAGCGACTTCCTTTTAAAAGTCTAATTGTATTACTTATTTGCTAAGTTGTCCTAAACTTAGCATTACTTCTTTCAGATATTTAATTTAAAAACATAATCTCTTGCAATGTATTATAAGTCACTATTAATAAATATGTGATTAATATTTTAAGCAATGTCTTTTTATTTTTGTCACATTTGCTAGAAATGTTTTCAGATGGAGAAGCACATGTAGACTAAAGCCTTCTCAGATCAAGATGGGTTACAGGGTGGGTCATTAATGATGAAGGGGAACGGCAGGCTTCCGATTTATAGCTGAAATCAACCCACTGCAATTTCCATTAAACACCTACTATGTGCCAAGCAAATTATGATTGTCGGGGATATAAATAACAAACAGGAGAGAAAGCTCATATTGTCATGAAGCTCACAGCCTAATGGAAAAGTCAACACATTTTAAAAAGGAATAGACTATGGTGAAAGCAATGAAGACAATAAACAACATCCATGAGAAGAATAACAAGGGCTGTCACTGAATAGGTGGGTAGACAGGCCACTCTGAGGAAGGATGTGTTTAAGATTCCCTTGAAGGAGAAGGAGTCAAGAATACAAAGAGTAACCTAGGAAGAATCGAGCAGAAAGTAGGAAGAGCCTAAAGTAGGAAAAAGCTTGCTACATTTCAGGAATTGAGAGAAACCAAGGCAGCTGGAATTCAGAAAAAAATGGATAAGCAGGAGATGAACTGGGTAGAGATCAAATCATGCAGGGTCATGAAATTTTCAGCAAGATCTTGATTTTATCCTAGAGAAAAGGAAAAATCCTAAAGGACCGTAGAAGAGCAGCAAGGATAAAGGTAATGCATTTAGAAGACAGAATGAGCTAACAAAATTAAGCTTCCCTTAATGATCCAAGATGATTATCAGTCTTGAGACTGATTTTTAAAGATAATTCTTATGTATTTTTGAGATTAATTGTTTGTCCCTTGCTTCATTTGCTATTATTTTCTCCCATTCTGAAGGCTGCCTTTTCACCTTGTTTTTAGTTTCCTTTGTTGTGCAGAAGCTTTTAATTTTCATTAGGTCCCATTTGTTTATTTGTGCTTTTATTTCCAATATTCTGGGAGGTGGGTCACAGAGGATCCTGCTTTGGTTTATGTTGGAGAGTGTTTTGCCTATGTTTTCCTCTAGGAGTTTTATAGTTTCTGGTCTTATGTTTAGATCTTTGACCCGTTTTGAGTTTATTTTTGTGTATGGTGTTAGAAAGTGCTCTAGTTTCATTCGTTTACAAGTGGCTGTCCAGTTTTCCCCGCACCACTTGTTAAAGAGATTGTCTTTTCTCCATTGTATATTCTTGCCTCCTTTGTCAAAGATAAGGTGCCCATAGGTGTGTGGATTAACTCCTGCAGCTCAATTCCAGAAAAATAAACGACCCAACCAAAAACTGGGCCAAAGAACTAAACAGACATTTCTCCAAACAAGATACACAAATGGCTAACAAACACATGAAAAGATGCTCCACATCACTCATTATCAGAGAAATGCAAATCAAAACCACAATGAGGTACCACTTTACACCAGTCAGAATGGCTGCCATCCAAAAATCTACAAGCAATAAATGCTGGAGAGGATGTGGAGAAAAGGGAACCCTCTTACACTGTTGGTGGGAATGCAAACTAGTACAGCCACTATTGAGAACAGTATGGAGATTCCTTAAAATACTGGAAACAGAACTGCCACATGACCCAGCAATCCCACTGCTGGGCATACACACCAAGGAAACCATAATTGAAGAGACACGTGTACCCCAATGTTCATCGCCACACTGTTTACAATAGCCAGGACATGGAAGCAACCTAGATATCCATCAGCAGACGAGTGGATAAGAAAGCTGTGGTACATATACACAATGGAATATTACTCATCCATTAAAAAGAATACATTTGAACAGCTCTACTGAGGTGGATGAAATCGGAGCCTATTATACAGAGTGAAGTAAGCCAGAAGGAAAAACAACAATACAGTATACTAACACATACATATGGAATTTAGAAAGATGGTAATGATAACCCTGTATGTGAGACAGCAAAAGAGACGCAAACCTATAGAACAGTCTTTTAGACTCTATGGGGGAGGGCAAGGGTGGGATGATATGGGAGAACGGCATTGAAGCATGTAAATTATCATATGTGAAATCAATTGCCAGCCCAGGTTTGATGCTTGATACAGGGTGCTCAGGGCTGGTGCACCAGGATGACCCAGAGAGATGGAATTGGGAGGGAGGTGGGAGGTGGGTTCTGGAAGGGGAACACATGTATACCCATGGTGGATTCATGTCAATGTATGGCAAAACCAACACAATAGTGTAAATAAAAAATAAATAAACAAAATTTTAAAAATAAATAAAGATAGTTCTTATAAATTAAACAAAATCAAGTAAACTGAATATAACACATAAGAAATGTTACGTTTGGAATATGGACAATCTTGGTGGTATTTTCTGTTTGTTCATGTGTGAGGATCTTATTAATGGAATATTTATTTCCTCTTAACTTTATAAATGCTGACCCAGACAGAAAGAAGCCTCCAAGGTTCTTAGAATTACATGTCTCTCCAATGAAAAAAAGACATAGAAAAGTACAAAGGATAATACAGTGAACATTTATGTTCTCAAACCGTTAACAATTTTCAGTTTTTCAGATTTAGTTACTAGGACAATGATGTCAATATAACACGTAAATGCATGTGTGTGTGCTCAGTCACTTAGTCAAGTCCGGCTCTTTGGGACCCCATGGACTGTAGCCCGCCAGGCTCTTCTGTTCATGGGATTCTCCAGGCAAGAACACTGGAGTGGATTGCCATGCCCTCCTCCAGGGGAGCTTCCCGACCCAGGGATCAAACCCACATCTCCTGTGTGTCCTGCACTGCAGGCAGATTCTTTCCCACTGAGCCAGGAAAGCCCTATACTAAACTTGACTCTCTCAAAAGCAACTTAAGTAATCTTCTCAAAAACTGTCTTATTTTCCTGGTAGGTAAGACGCTAAATCCACTGATTTAACTCGACTTGGTCATCAAATTTCAATGTAACAGTAGGAGATCTACTGTTCATGAGGGCCCCAACTTGCAGGTTATGTTATTAATACTTAGAACCGAAAAATGCACATAGAAGGAGCTGTGAGGCACTTGTGTCTGGCTTAATCAGCACATACACCAATCTCAAGTACATGAGGCAAGAAGTGTTCCTGGTGGGGCAACCTCACCTCAGAGGCCTCCGAAGAGGAGTGGTGAGGACACAGTTGAGGTGACCTCATCTGAAGTGGCCCAGGGATCTCGTGGTCAGAGCATCAGGAGAGAGGGGTCGCCCTCACTCTGACGAGGTTTCCAGTACACGGCACTCCGATTTCTCCACCTGTCCTAATCCTGAAGGATGAGCTCAGAGACAGAAACTGGACGATGAATCCTGAGCTTGAGTCGTCACCCATCAAAGTAGGACCTATGCCTTGACTGCTGAGTCACCATCAGCTGACATGAAAGAAGCCAAGCTCCTCTCAGGACACACGGCATGCCCTTGCTTACTGTAAGGCCCCACAGGTCATGAGACTTCACAACATGATTCTTCTATGTGCTAACAAATGAACTGCAGAAAATGTTGTCTACTGCATCCCTGGCTCAACAAAAACAATGGTCTCTTAAATTCATGGTGGTCCACCATCCCCTTGACATTCCTCACAAAAATCCACTTCCTCTAAACATGTCTCATGTGCAGGAATTTTGTGGATCCTAGAGTGACAGATACCTTCTGATTCCAAATGCACAATCCATTTTTTCAATAATGCTTGATATAGGGAAGAGTGTTCTTAGGGAAAGTATCTTAGGGCCCCAGAGTCTTTAATTCATGGGCTGATGTGTCATTTTCAGTTCACAGAACTGTGCATAACTGTGACAAGCACTAGATGAAAAGAAACTCTCTATGCCCACTAGACATCAATGTCTATTCTCTGCATTTCCCAAAAGAGAGAAACCAGAATATAAGCAACCACTAATTGAAGCAGCCACTAATTGACACACATACAACTACTTTCATAACCTATTCACTAACTTCAGAGTGCTTTCACCACAATTTATTTCTTGGTGGTTGAGGTTTGAGACCAAATTACAAGTATACTGCTCTGGCTTTTCTTCTATGAAGTTTAAAAAAAAAAAGAAGTTCAGCATATGGTGGCTATTTTTAGAGAAAATATTTGCATTTTTAATAATACCAATAGAATGTCCACTGCATCATAATCTCTGTAAAGGTAGAGAAGATGCCCATCCTATTTGCCAAGGGTACTCTATCACCTCCACATGTTAAGCAGTCAATTAATATTTGCTGAATTAACACTGAATGATATGAAGTATAACATGATAACTAGAACATAGAAAACACATGTTGAATGTGGATAACTTACTATTGGTAGCTTACCTTTATAGGAATATTTTATTAAAATAATTGATGTAGACTCCCACCTACCTCTTCATTCCCATTTTGTTCATCATTATTTTCTATCAGCAAGAAGCCAGATGAAAACAGATTTAGTTTCACAACATGTTTCCTGTTATAAAGTCACAGCTTCCAGCTGAAGTAAAAATGTACATATTTGGACATGTTTTAGAGGACACACACACACACTCTCCCCCCTGACACACACTTACCCTCCCCCCCGACACACACACTCACCCTCCCCTCCTGACACACACACTCCCCTGACAAACACACTCACCCGCCTCCTGACACACACTCACCCCCCTCCTGACACACACACACTTACCCTCCTCCCTAACACACACTCAACCTCCCTTCCTGACACACACACTCACCCTCCCCTCCGGACACACACACTCACTCCCCCTCCTGACACACACATTTACCCTCCCCCCTGACACACACACTCACCCTCCCCTTGACACACACACTCACCCCCACTTCCTGACACACACACACTCGTTAGTACACAAGTCCCTAAACTGCCCAGGGCTGTCAAATGGGGTGCTATTCTCCACTGATTAAGGCAAGATGGCACTGGGCTGTGTTCTAGGATCTGGTTATTCTCCCTTTTAACTCAAAACCACTGTCTTATTTAAGAAACTGTATAGTGATCAACTTCTTTAGAAAATATGACCAATATTAAACCTTATCAGATCAATCAAGATGTTGTAATGTAAGAGTTAATATTTTCTATTCTCAATGACTTCCTTTAAACAGAATTCTACTGGTGTAATCTATTCAAGCACCAGGAAAAAGCAATACATAAAAATAGAAGATATTTGAATTGAAAATAACTTTTTTGATATTGATCTGTCTATGCACCTACAAATCAAATTTTCTCTTTATAAATTACACATGTATGTATATGCATACATATAGCTATACTTATACACTCGCTGAATACATAAAGAACATATTTTATGTACTTAGTCCTGGGTTTGGTGTGGGTAAGACAGTGATGATCAAAAGCAGACATGATTCTCAAACTTCTCTTTCAGTAGCTAAAACATAGCAAAATCAAACTCACTACTCACTTCAGTATTCTTGCCTGGAGAATCCCATATGGCCAGAGGGGCATGGAGGGCTACAGTCCATGGGGTCGCGAAGAGTCAGACACAACTGAAGCGACTTAGCACACACACTGTGGCCAGAAGTGGAGATCTACTTAGAATGGTTAGAACATATATTAGAGGCATGTGGTTTTGCTGGGAGGGACAGAATGACCTGTTTCATTCAGGGGCAGGGACTCTCTGGCAAAGGAATGAAGTGTGATTTGGAAGATGAATAAGAAGTAAGTACGCAGAGATAGGGAGGATTACAAAGTCTGGCTCTCAAATTCAGGTGAACTAAACACACATGGACGCAGCAGGGGTAGAGCAGTGGATACACACAACTAGCTGCCCATTCTGCAGGCATATCACTGTTGTTGTTGTTCAGTCACTCACTCATGCCTGACTCTTTGCGACCCCCTGGACTGCAGCACACCAGGCTTCCCTGTCCCTCACCATCTCCTGGAGCTTGTTCTAACTCATCCCATTGCATCGATGATGCCATTCAACCATCTCACCCTTTTTCATCCGCTTCTCCTCCCATCCTCCATCTTTCCCAGCATCAAGGTCTTTTCCAACAAGTTAGCTCTTCGTATCACATGGCCAAAGGGGTATCATTATAGGTCCTACTCTTCATCTTCTCCAACAACCCTGCCTATAACAGAAACTTCGGGAAAGCACCCTTATAATGGTTTTTCCTTCTTTTCTTGTTCACTCTTCCTACTCCTCCATTGCTAGTTCCTAACTCCACTTTCCAAATAAAAGTCCTATAAGGTTCTTGTCTCATGTTACGTTTTTTGGAGAACTGCTGACTAAGGCATTAAGCATGACTGGGGATGCGAGAAGAACAAAAATGAATAGGGCTGTTTGGCATTTTATCTCTATCCGTTCGGCAAGTCTTCATCCACTGAGGTGTTTTTGAAAGGATGGAAATAATTAGACTTGTTTCTCAACAACCCCTTTCTGTATTCAGTTCAGAGGAGAGGTCAGATGAAGGGAAAAGGGGATGAGGTTCAGAAATTACTACCATTGTCCAGGTGAGCAATGATGATGGGCTGCATTAGGGAGGAACCACAGCAACAGAAAGAAGCAGTCGAATTCTAGAACTATTTTGGCAACATAAGGAATAGCATTTAATGATAAAAGAATAGTATCAAGGGTTGCTCCTAGTCTTGGCACATTTAACTCAATGAACATGGTACCATTCACTGAATTAGGAAGCACTGAAGGTTTGGGGTAGGATGGGGGAAGTATTAGGGATGCTTTAAACTGAGGCTGAATCTGAGTTATCTTCAAGATTTTAGGACTTCCCTGGGGCTCCAGTGGCTAAGACTCCATGCTCCCAATGCAGGGGGCCCAAGCTCAACTCAAGGTCAGGGAACTAGATCTCACATGTTGTAACTAACAGTTTGTATGCCGCAACTAATAAAAGATCCCATGTGCTACAAAAAAGACAAGTGTAGCAAAATAACTAAATATTTTAAAAAAGATAGCTTAGAACTGGGAGATATATAAATGTGTGCTTAGTCCTTCACTCGTGTCCAACTTCTTGCAATCCCGTGGACTGTAGCTCCTCTGTCCATGGGATTCTCCAGGCAAGGATACTAGAGTGGGTTGCCATTTCCTTCTCCACAGGGTCTTCCTGATCCAGGAGTCAAACTTGCATCTCCTGTGTTTCCTGAATTTCAGGCAGATTCTTTCACCCACTAAGTCATCGAGAAAGCCATATATATATATATATTTTTTACATAATTTACATATATACACACATATATGTAATATATATTTTACATAATTTACATATATATATGTAAATTATGGAATCCAGAGGAGAAATTTAAGCATTTCCGATTTCATCTTTATTTTTTACTTCCATGGCAATGAGATCCATGAACATGGGTAACACTAACTAGAAGCCATATTAAAAAGAAATAAAAATAAAAAGAGGGTGCAGTATCAGGTCTTGAATATTTCCAATTGAATCTCTAGGAATTTGGATTGGCAAAGGAGATTATATATAGGGTGGCCCAAAGGAATGGGATGAAAATCAAGGAACTGTTTCATCTCAGAAGGCAGAGGAAGAGGTTATTTCAGAAGGATAGCAAAGGCCTATAGTACTCCTACCAGTGCACAGGTAAGAGGTAGGTCGGTAAGATTACCCTGATAATAACAGACTGTGCTACTAACCCCAATTCTTCACCTGTCCATGCATCCACATTCCTTATAAAGTGACTTTACAGTTTCACCCACTAAAAGAGGTGGAGTATATTCTCCTATTTGGCCATTTCCTATTTGGCCTAGTTTCCTATTCCTCCTTTATTTGGCCAAGTTAACAGGCTCTGGTTCAAAGCAAAAGGTAGAAGTGAAGGCATGCAGCTTCGAAGCATTTTGACCTGCCTTCCTGTGCTTCTGCTATCCTCATGAAAAGGACTTGCCTGGGCTAGCTAGTGAGTCCCAGGAGACAGACACAGTACTACTTAATGAGCCTGAATCTGCACCTGGTTTTGAACTTGTTTAGCGAAAGGAGTGAAGGTTTCAGAAGCCTGTAAACCTAACCCAGCTGTAGGTTTACATCCACTCACTCACCTAGCCGGCTCTCCAATTTTCTGTCTGCTCTTCATCCTCCTGTCTCACCTTTCCTACTCACAATGCTGACTCCTTCCCTTCAGCCTCTATATGGATGCTTTGACCGTATCACACAACTCCCAAGTCCCCAACCCCGGACCCAAACAATGATATAGAAGAATGAGCTCCAGTCTTCCTATCTTAGATCTTGAAAAGCATCTTACCCACATGTACACTGCAGGCTGTTGATGCTGTTTGGACTGGGTAAGCAGCACTGGGCACCTGAAAGGTTAAGTCAGCTTCTGTGGGTTATTCTTGAAACAGACTCAACATTTGTAGCTTTTACTTTGCTACTGAAAAACACCTTCTGAGTTCCCAACAACCAATTCAGAAGTAAGATTTTTGGAGTAGAATGGTTTGTAAAATGAGGAACTGACAGCTATTACAATGAAACAATGTAGATGAGATGAAAATTCAATTGAGTTAACCAAAAAGCAGAAAGATAATGGCTATTCCACAGAAGACACGCAACTCTTCTGAAAAGATATCATTAGCCAGTAAACAAGACCCTTTCTAAAGCCGACATTAACTCTTTCAGAACAAAAGGGTAGATAGCAGTACACCGATGACGTCTTAATGGTTTGAAAAGTATTCTCAAAAGGCTAAAGTTGTGGCACTGGAAAATCTGATTTGTTATTTTACATGAAACCATGGGAGATACAGTTACCTAACCAAAAAGTTGTGCATGAAGCAGAATGAAATATTATATGAGACAATATGGTTTCCATTATATCCTTACACACAGACATCCAAACATACACAGAGATGCACACACATACCTTCCCAATTCAACCATCATGCTCTACAAAACGTAGTTTCTTCAACTTTAACTCAAATAAGGATATCATAAGATTCACTGATTAATTCCCTTTGAGGTCAAACTACATCTCTGACAAAAAAAAAAAAAAATCCCTTAACTAAAAAATGCTATTTTCTTTGAAAAAAAAAACCCACAATTAAATTCCATTTCATTTTTAATTCTTACATTTCAGTTTCCCTGAAATAAAATCTATGGTTCTGCAAACATGGATGGTCACAGAGGAAGATACCACAGGAGCTCCTCGCTCACACTGTAGAGAGAGATTTCTGGAAGTGAACACTTGAAAGCAGCCAGGAGGCCTGAATGGTTATTTCAGTTAACTGAGCTTACGGTGAAGAGGACAGAGTCATTGCTTCCATCCCCAGGGGAGTCAGTTAACTTTGCTGTGCTCCATGGAGGTAAATATCATCTTCCCAATATGACAGGAATAGCTATGATGCTGTAATTCTAGAGCTGGAAGGGACTTCAGAGATCATCTGGCCAGTGCATCTTCAAACTGTGATCCTTTAAAGCCCCAGAAATGAATACACAACTCCCTGAGAAACCAGGTGAGACTGTTCCCATGTTCCTTATATTTTCAATAAATTCCCTAGTAGTAAGTGGTCATAAGAACCAAATGGTCTCTGGTTTCCTATTTTGCAAAGTTCTGATTTCAACCACTTGATTCAAGGGTACCAATGAGGTATGACATCTCAGTTAACCCCTCTCTGCCACAGATTTACAAAAACACAAAAGGGATTTAGCAATAAGCATGCTATGTTTTTCAAAGGTAAAAAGGTTTTACAAAAATATTGGTAGTCTGTATTTAATTGGATGTATTTTGGAGGGTACAGATAAAAAATGGGGCTGGAAAGTAAAAGTCAAGTTACCTTACTTTTGGTCACCTCAGGATACCCCAAAAGTCCCTGACACAATTTCTAGCACAGCCTCCTAAAAGTCAAAGGCTAAAAATGATTCAAGAGAAGTTAACATTGGATAGCTAAATGCTACCTCCTACCAGCTAAAGGAACAGTCATGTCTAAAATGTACCCTAAAGCCTGAGAATTTCTGCCTCAATCCTAAAGGAAATAAGTCCTGAATATTCATTGGAAGGACTGATGCAAAAAGTAAAATTCCACTACTTTGGCCACCTGTATGGCCAAAGGTGCAAAGAACTGATTCATTGGAAAAGACCCTGATGCTGGGAGAGATTGAAGGCAGGAGGAGAAGGGGACAACAGAGGATGAGATGGTTGGTTGGCATCACTGACTCAGTGAACATCATCACCGACTTGATGAACATGACTTTGAGCAAGTTCCAGGAGTTGGTGATGAACAGGGAAGCCTGGCATACTGCAGTCCATGGGGTTGCAAAGAGCTGGACATGACTGAGCAAGTGAACTGAACTGAAAGCCTGAGAAAGTAAATGCATTATGCGTGTCTGAAAGTGTTAGTTACTCAATTGTGTCTGACTATTTGCATCCCATGGACTGTAGCTCACCAGGCTCTTCTGTCCATAGAATTCTCCAGGCTAGAATACTGGAGTGTGTAGCCATCCCCTTCTCCAGGGAATCTTCTCAACCTAAGGATCAAATGTCCATCTCCTGCTTTGCAGGCAGATTCTTTACCATCTGAGCCAGCAGCGAAGCTCCTGGTGCACTATACTGGTTATCTATTTCTGAGAAACAAATCATCTCCAAACTTCATGGTGTAAAGTGCGTGTGCATGCACACACACACACACACACACACACACACACACACACACACACAAATTATTATGTCTTATGATCCTGTTGATTAGGTTAATGGTTCTTCCAGTCTGGACCTGTTTGGCTGGGACTTGGTGGTCTAATACGGCATCTTTCTCATTCTAGAGGCCTCTCAGGATCTCTAATTCTCCAGGAGGCTAGTCCAGGCCTCTTCATACTGTGAACCAAAGGTTTCTAGCCACAGAAAGAGCAAGTTCAATGGCAAAGCACTTTTTAAGCTTCTGTTTGAGCCACCTTTGATCATGTCTGATCGGCCAAAGTTAGTCACATGGTCAAATTAACAGTCAGTATGGAATGGGCCTGCTCAGTGTGTAAAAATAGAAATATGAACTGTGGATAGTTATTCTGCAACAATCTATTACATTTTAAGTTTTTCCAGTTGAAGTTCATTTAACACAAAAGTAAACAGGCTTTTATCTGAAAATATAACTTCTATGATTTTACTAATCTAATTTGTATTCAGTGGATCAAAAATCATCCTCTGCCCATGTACCTTTTCATATATATATATATATATGTGTGTGTGTGTGTGTGTGTGTGTGTGTATATATGCCTCAGTTTATATCTTAAATATTAGTTTATTATGGCTACTGAAATGAATTTCCATAAGCTAAGTCACTTAAAACAACACAGTTTTATTTATTCTTTGATAGTTCTGGAGGTCAGACGTCTAATCAGTTTCACTGGACTAAAGTCAGGTGTTGGCAGGCTGGTTCTTCCTAGAGACCTTGAAGAGGGGACTAATGCCTAAGCCTTCTCTTTCTTCTGGTGTTAAACCTATACCCCTGGACTTGTTGCCTTCTTCCTTCATCTTCAAAACCAGCAATGCTGCCCCTTTCTATGCTTTCCTTCCAAAATCACCTCCCCTTCTGACTACAGAAAGGAAAGCTTCTCTGTCTTTAAGGATTCCTATGACTAAAGGGAGTCCACCCAAATAAACCAGATTTAATTACTCCATCTTAATCATATCTGCAAATCCCTTCACCATATAAAGCAATATTCACAGGTTCTAGAAATCGGAGCGCAGACATCTTGGTGGTGGTTTAGTCGCTAAGTTGTGTCCAACTCTTGCGACGCCATGGACTGTAGCCCACCAGGCTCCTCTGTCCTTGGGATTTTCCAGGCAAGAATACTAGAGTGGGTTGTCATTTCCTTCTCCAGGGGATGTTCCCAACCCAGGAATCGAACCCAGGAGTCCTGCATTGCAGGCAGATTCCTTACCAACTGAGCTATGAGGGAAGCCCACAGACATCTTAGAAAGATCATTATTCTGACTACCACAATATGTTACTGGAAAACTATCTAAATAAGATTTCTGAATGTCAGATCTTATTGAATTGCACTGAGAAAATTAGCTATGTTAAAAATATTGGGGTTTTATGATGGGCTTTCTTAATGCAAGTCAAACTTTTAAAATAAAGTTTCCATTACTTCAGAACTCTAAGGTGCAATTTAAACATTTTAGAACTATTTTCAATACTTTGCCTAGAATTAGTGTCCAGGACTAAGCACTTTAGCATATGAAACTGATACATCCAGCCAGTGGTTCAGATTTCAACCATGATTTTAACCTTTCTAAAGAATATAAGTAGAATTTTAAGAGTACAACTGCACTGAGTGGAGTATATCTCCAAGTGAAATAACCACACTTTATGTTAAACATTATTCTCTCTGTCTCCCTGTCTCAAAACTGTTAATAACCAAAGCTACATCTGACCCTGTTTGTATTCCTAGAGTTTCATCAGACACCTTTCTTCTGTCTCACCAAACACACAACCTTGGATAAATGGCTATATGTGAGCATGGCTTTATATTTTTGCTGTTTTCAAAGTTACTGAAACTTCTGTCAGCGACCAGCTTTATTTTTCAGATATAAAAATCACTTTCAGGAATTGTCTCCTTATTTTTCAAACAACTGAAATGGTTTCTCAAGGGATTCACACTCTGTTTATAAGCAACTAAAAATGACCGAGTTTCAACCTTCCTTCAAAATTGCCTCTGATAAAAATCTACTGAAAGGCTGTTTTGCAAAAGGACCTAATAAATAATTTATTTAAATCAATGTGAACAAAACTTTGGCAAGGTTTTGCAGCAGAGACTTATGGTGGATTAATGGCACTTTTATGTCTATGTTTCCAAACACTCTTGTTATATTCTTGGGTTCCTATCATTTTTCTCTCTTCACGACAGTAAAAGCATACAATACGTTGAACTTCTGTGAAAGTAGATGAAGATGTGGGCAATGACAGATTAGTAATAACTCTTGAAAGTGCTTAATGCATTTTTCTTGTCTAAAAATTGTTTTCAAATAACTGCTTTATTTTTCTTGATTTTTTATTCCATGGCCCATTTTTTAAAAACTAGGTATGAATTTATGACCCCTTGTCACGAGACTCAAATTCTGCATTCTTGAAAAGAAAATGCTGCTTTGTCAGGTAATTCCCTTGTGAGTGCCATATATACTCAAAGACTAATAAGAGAATTTTTAAAATGATGGATAAGTTTTAAAGGTTTATTTTAGGTAATTTGGATTATTCCTGCATTCCATCATTAGAGGAACTGTCTTTTTTTTTCCTTCTTATGTTCTAGTATTTTGTATGGTAGAATAAAATCAGCAAATAGGTATACTCATGACTGACATAGTAACACCCCATGACACCATTTTAAAGGATAATCAATGCAGAGAAAACAAGCAAAATATTATTTTCTGTGAGTTCTCATGACTTGGCACAATTAAAAATATTATTTCTTATGAGGCAAAACCAATTATTAAAAATATATAGATGGTTATACACAATGCATTGTCTCAAATAAAACTGGGCGCCCAAAACAAATGGTACATGTATTATGGTAATTTTACACATGCTATGTATGTGTGAATTTTGACACAAACAATTCAGAATCTAAACTCCTTACTTGAAAATTTATAGAAGTTAGATTTCAGCTTGTTAAAGATGACAATATAATCATGATCAGAAATGAACACTGTTCCCCTTGGTGGTAAAACTTGGAAATGAATAATTCAGATTAATTATTTCTGACTGATTTGCTATTTTTTTCTCTCGCTGAAATCCAATATATTATTAAGATGCCTAGACGTTCCTGATAATAGACTAAGGTGAGCCTTCTGTCAGCGCACATAAAGGAGCTGAAGTGGAGCTCACAAGAGCAACACACACCAGTATGCTAATCTGAACAAAGAAGCAGGGCCCACAAAGGGCCAAGATGGCAGAAAAATCTCAGCAGAGTGCCGCACTTCAGTAACAAGATTTTCTACGAGCTCATTAATATTTACCAAAGCCAAGAGAGCTCTTGTTTCTTTCATTTAGCCACAAATGCCTCCTCAAAATTATTCCTATATTGAGACAGCATTAGAAAAAATAAACTATGCATATAAAAGAAGCCTCACATGAAAGACAGGCAGCTCTGAAGATAAGGCTGCTTTCAGGGGGAGCATCTGCACCCAGAAGACCATTTACACAAATTAACATATTTTATCTACTGTAAAAACACACACACACACGAATAATTCACATGTGCAAGATGATTTAAATTACTATCAGGGAATGCTTGAGCATTATTAATATATCCCATAAAAACATAAGTTCTGAAAAGCAAGGCAAAGATTTGCCACTTAAAAAGAAAACCAGGGAGGCAGAGATGTTTTTTTTTCCATTGCAAGCGTTGTTTCTCCGAATCATTTAGCAGGGTGATCAGGAAGTGTATGTTAGATCAGAAAGACTTGGGCTTGTATCCAACCCTAGCTGCGCACTATTGGGTAAGCTACTCAATCTCTCTGAGCCTCAGATTGTCCATCTGTAAAATGATTATTAATACCTGTCTTGTGTGGTTTTGAGAAATTAAAGAGACAGTGGTCACCAAAAGCTTAATATATAGCATAGCCCATTCAAAGCCCACAATAAATATTTTTGTTTTTCTGTAATTATTTACTAGAAGAACTTTAGAGATAATAAAAACTTACATATTATACAACTATCCTAAGAGAAATATAATCACCAGTTGGTGAATATCCATTCAGTTCCTTCTCCATACGTGTGAATAAGCTTGTACGCACGCTTTCCAACTCTGTATTTTATGGCTATGGAATCCTAACTTGAATTATCTCACTTGTTTCTTCTGTTCCCCCATGAACAACGTACTGTGAATACATTTCCATATCTTTAGCTATTATTTTTCAGCACCATTTTAATTGCTGATGGTATTTCATTGTGGGAATGTATCGCAGTATTCAAGATACTTCCAATAATTAATCAGTGTAAACAATAGTTCAATCTATGTATCTGGCAATAAATATTTATATACACCCTAAATTATCATTTAATCCAAATACCATTATGATAAACATCCCACAAACAGAAGCATGCATACATTATTTCCTTCGACTTAAAAACATGAATTTCTATATATATCACTTTTTTCAATTATTTTTAATATTTATTTTTTGAGTAGGCAATATATTTGTCTTATAAGTTGTTTTTATTATCACTATAATAAAAATAAAAAGTAAAGAGTAAAAAGTTCTTCCCATGGCTTTTTCTTATTTACCTCATCTATTATTATTAATGTATACAGTCTTTTAGATTTTATCTATGAATAAAAAAATAAAGGTGAACATATGCTTTTTTATCTTTTTTTTCCATAATAGGTAGCAAATAATGCATACCATGGTATATCTTGCTTTTTCTACTTAATAATACAATTTATAATTAATTCTATATCATTACTTAAGAGATAGCTACATAGTATTCCATTGCATGCTTGTACCATAATTTACTTAACGAAGCCTCTACTGATTGATATTTGGCTTTATTCCAATGTTCTTCTCCTGATCAAATTTTGCTGCAGTGATTAAAATTCAAAATACATTATTTTACATATATGTAAACATGTTTTCAGTTCAGACTGACACTCAAAACATACAATGACCTGTAGGCTACACTAGTGTTTATCATCTGATTATCATCTGTTGTTAAATTTCCAGAAGTAGAATTGCTCACCTCAGTTCCATACGCCTTTTTTTTTTTTTTTTTAATTTTTTTATTTTTTTAATTATTGTTTTAGCCATACATTGTTATGATATCACCATGGGTTTACATATGCTTCCCCTCCGGGTCCCCCCTCCCTCCTCCCTCCCCCCCGGGAAATCTCGCTGCACCAGTCCCGAGCATCAATCCTGGGCTGGCGATTGATTAGACACATGACAATTAACATGCTTCAATGCCCTTCTCCCATCTCATCCCACCCTTACCCTCATCCACAAAGTCCACAAGTCTATTCTATACATCTGCGTTCCTTTTGTTGTCTCCCATGTTGGGTTCTCATTACTGTCTTTCTAAATTCCATATATATGTGTTAATATACTGTATTGTTGTTTTTGCTTCTGGCTTACTTCACTCTGGATAATGGGCTCCAGTTTCGTCCATCTGAGTAGAATTGCTTCAAATGAATTTTTTTTTAATGCTGAGTAATATTCCATTGTGTATATATACCACAGCTTTCTTATCCATTCGTCAGTTGATGGGCATCTAGGTTGCTTCCATGTCCTGGCTATTGTAAACAATGCAGCGATGAACATTGGGGTGCACGTGGCTCTTTCAAAAGAGGATGGAACCGCATTTCTGCCACAAAGTGCCCTATTTGTACTCATTGGGTTTCTTCCCTAAATTCAGCCCCTGTGGTTCACGTCTGATCTTGGCTGCTTTTTGACAGCCCTTCGACATGTTATGGAGTTGGTGGATTTTACCTTCTCATAATTTCACTGATCTATCTACAGCATCATTCCTTCATAGAAGTGAATACTAGGATTTAAAGAGTTTATAAATTTTATAAGTAAAAATGTGCTCTCTGCTCTTGATTCCATTTCCATATTTTAATAGTGAAATAGATATTTTAACATATTTATTTACTATTTTTACTTCATATTCAGCAAAACAGCTATTTTTATTGATGTTTTAGTGTTTTTCCTTTTGTTCCTAACAGTATGCTCTACAGTAAACATAACGATTCTTTTTGTATTTCCTTATATCCATTCAATTTTTACTTGGAGGTGGTTTGAAAAGATTTTATCCAAAGTAACTCCATTTTTTCAGAAAAACAGACTCAAAACAAGATGTAGATTCATTTATTCACTTATTCATTCAATCAAAGTGTATTCAATCCTCCACATACCAACTATTTTTCTCGCTACTGATGACACAGGGGAATGAGGTTCAGTCTTCTTGTCACTTACATTTCAACGAGGAAAAAATAAAGGAGAAAAAGGACTAGAGAATGATGAATGAAATGGGTTTTGTTTTGTTTTTAGATCAGGTAGGAGGTATCAAAGTTGCCTGTTTTAACAGGATTGATTATACCACCTTGAAGCCTAAGGGAGTTACAAAACACTAACAGCCTTTTCTCTGACCAAAATTATTCTTATAATCAGAAAGGAATGCTTTAGCACCCTACATTTAATATTTAGATGTATTCCAACTTGGTTAATTTTTAAAATTATTCTGGCTTAACTCTATTTTACCTTTTATAAATGGTTTCATTAAAAAACTTTCAGAAAACTGACTTCTAAAATACTCTGTTAAATACCAAAACCAGCCATATTTATCACTAAATTTCAACCTTGATTCAAGAGATGGGAGAATAACACTTGACATGGATAAAAATAAATACATAAGTATGGTGAGAAAAATCATAGTAGTTTGCAAATAACTGAAAAACACATACAGGAATGATCAGAACTGGAGGCAAAGTGACCACAGATGCTTAAGGAGACAGTACAATAAACAGCTAACTCCTCACACGTATCGTTGTTCTTTTAACATCATGCATAGGCCAGGAGATCTCCGCTCCTCCAAAGAATTGCTTGTTTTTGTTTTGTTTTTTTCCAAGATATAGAAAGCTGTAATAATAAAACGGTGATACAGGTTCTGCTGTATAATTTTCCCAATATCTTCTAATCAGCAATGAAGCCAAATTACTATCTGTTTGGTCTCATTTTCTATTGCAGAGACAAAACCATGTTTTTGTGAAGAGCTTTGGTTTTGGAAACAGACCAACTGGAATCAAATCCCTTACTAACTAACCACTTATGAAGCACGTGACCTCATGCAAGTCACCTAACATTCTACACCTCGGTTTCCTCATATTAAAAGAGAGGAAGAGCACTTATTTCATATAGCTTTTATGGTAATTAAACAAGGAAATTCGTTCACAACACTTAGAACAGTACCTTGTGCTTAGTGAGTATTTGATTATTGTGATTCTCACTAATATTTAACTAATTCACTGTTGTTCAGGTGTATTTCATACAGAAAGCACAAAGCATGGTTGATTTGGTTACCACCTGAAAACGTGTGACCATCAACACTATCTAGCTCTAGAACATTTTCATCACTCCAAAAGGACATCCTTTCCCCGTTAAGCAGTCATTTCTCATTCTCCCCTTTTCCCCAGACCTCAATAACCACTAATTTGCTTTCTGTTTCTATGGATTTTCTTATTCTGGATATGTCTTACCTATTATATACTTCAAATGGGGCATATAATAGGTAGCTTTGTGTGTCTGGCTTCTTTCATTTAGCGCATGCTTTCAAAGTTCATTCATCTTGTACCAAGTATCAGTACTTCATTCCTTTTTATGACTGAAGATTACTTCATTATCTAGATAAACAGCATTCTGTTTATCCATTCATCAATTGATGGATATTTGAGTTATTTCCACATTTTGGTGATTGTGAATAATGTTGTTAAGAACATCTGTGTACAAGTTTCTGTCTGAATGTCTGTCTTCAGTTCTTCGAGGTATACACTTGGGAGTGGAAATGCCGAGTCATACGGTAATTCTATATTTAACTTATTGGGGAACCACAAAACCACTTTCTACAGTGGTGAGAACTCTTTACATTTCACCAACTATATAAGAGGGTTCTGATTTCTCTACTTCCTTCTTAACATTGTTCTTCTGAACATTGTTAGTTTCCCTTTTTAAAATTTATAATAGCCATTTTTGCATGTGTATAGAGGTATATCATTGTGGTTTTCATTTGCATTTCTCTAGTGACTAATGGTGTTGATTATCTTTACATGTACCTATTTGCATATCTTCCTCAAAGAAATGTCTATTCAAGCCCTTTACTCAATTTTTAAATGCTGTTTGTTTCTCTTTTATTTGTTGAGTAGTAAGAGCACTTTATGTATCCTGGATAGTCACTCTTTCAGATAAAGGACTTAAAAGTATTTCCTCCCATTTCTTGGACTGCCTTTTCACATTCTTGACAGTGTTCTTTGAGACACAAAAGCTTTTCATTTTGATGATGTCCAAATTATCTGTTTTTTTTCTATTATTGCCTGTAATTTTTGTATCATATCTAAGAACCCACTGCAAAATCCAAAGTCATAAAAGATTCACTCTTGTGTGTGTGTGTGTAAGCTTTCTAGCTTTGGATTTTACTTTTATGACCTAGTTTGAGATACTCTTTGTGAGAAAAGATCTAACATCAGCCTTTTACATGAGGATATCCAGTTGTACCAGTATTCTTGTGGAAGAGACTGTTCTTTTTTCCTACTCAACGGTCTTGGCATTGGCCATTGGAGAACAATGGACAATGGAATCCCTGTCAAAAATCAACTGATTATATATTCATGGGCTTATTTTTGGACTCTCAATCTTATTCCATTGATCTGTATGTTTATGCTTATGTCAGTCCATCCCTGTTTTGACTATTTCAGCTTTGCAGTAAGTTTGGAAATTAGGAAATGTGAACCATCCAACTTTGGTCTTCTTTTCTAAGATTGTTTTGTCTATCTAGAGTCAAACCACTTCATTTCTTAAAAAGTTATTACTGACAAACAATAGAGTTTGATTATAGGTGCAGAGACATAACAAGATCCCATAGCTAGTATCTTAGTGTGAATTTTATATATTTAGCAGTCTCAACTAGGAAAAAAATTTTAATGTGCTTTCGGAGTTTGCAACAATTTTTAAGATGTGCCTGAATAGGAGAAACTGGAAAATAAGGCAGTTTAAGAATATTAACATCAATAATAACTATTCAAAATCAGTAACATTATATATTTTTTCTGGAAGCACTTGCCCACACACATTACTTGACTGTTGTTGGTGTTCAGTCACTAAGCATGTCTGACATTTTGCAGCCCCATGGACTGCAGCACATCAGGCTTCCCTGTCCTTCACTGTCTCCCAGAGTTTTGCTCAAACTCATGTCCATTGAGTTGGTGATGTCATCCAACCATCTCATCCTCTGTCTCCCCCTTCTCCCCCTGCCATCTATCTTTCCCAGCATCAGGGTCTTTTCCAATGAGTCAGTTCTTCTCATCAGATGGCCAAAGAATTGGAGCTTCAGCCTCAGTCCTTCCAATGAATATGCAGGGTTGATCACCTTTAGGACTGACTGGTTTGTTTGCCTCACTGTCCAAGGGACTCTGAAGAGCCTTCTTCAGCACCATCGCTGGAAGTCATTAATTGTTCGGCGTTCAGCCTTCTTTACAGTTCAACTCTCACATCCATACATGACTACTGGAAAAACCATAGCTTTGACCATATGGAACTTTCTTAGCAAAGTAATATTTCTGTTTTTTAATACACTGTCTAGGTTTGTCATAGCTTTTCTTCCAGGGAGCAAGTGTCTTAATTTCATGACTGCAGTCACCATCTGCAGTGATTTTTCAGGGATTCTGGAGCCCAGGAAAATAAAAACTGTCACTGTTTCCACTTTCCCCCCATCTATTAGCCATGAAGTGATGATGCCATGATCTTTGTTTTTTGAATGTTGAGTTTTTAAGACAGCTCTTTCACTCTCCTCTTTCACCTTCATCAAGAGGCTCTTTAGTTCCTCTTCATTTTCTGCCATTTGAGTGGGATCATCTGCATACCTGAGGTTGTTGATATTTCTTCCAGCAATCTTGATTCCAGCTTGATATTTGATATTTTCTCACAAAAGTTCTATGAAGCAGTCAGGACAAGCATGATTATCCTCTACACATAAATGAGGAAACTAAAACCCTGAGAAGTTAAGAAATGAGGTCAAGGTTGCACAGCAAATAAGTGTTAGAGTCAAAATACAATGCTATGTCTTCTGATTCCCAGACCAGTTATTTCAGCCTGACAGATCAATATCAGCCTTGGATAAATTGGGTCTTATTGATAATTTTACTTCAATTTGGGTGAAAAATAATCTGTTATTACTGAGAGCTTTTATAATTGTTTCTGCAAATCATTTGCACATTCCAAGTTCTCAGAGAAGGATAAGTAAAATGGAGATATATAAAATAAGGATTTCAGCTCTCTTGAGAGTTGCCTGTGTGTAGATATTACTTCTTTGGGTTGATTCTCTTTATACCTTAAGTTATGATTCTTCTCCACATACTGTTATGTCCCAATTTCTTATTCTTCTCCCCTGCACAAAGTTTTTCTCTGACATTTAAATTATTTTTAACTACCAAATATATTTCTTAAGCAACTTAAGTTAAGCAACACAGATTTGCTTGCATAATCTGATGAAAAACCCATGCAAGTCAAAGGGCTGCCTGAGAAAAATGGCATGAACCACCTCTTAGGTATTCATCTACTAGCCTCATAAAAGTATCATAGGAATATTAGAAAGTGTAAAAAGATACAGTCTGAAGAAGTATTATGCTTACTGCCCTTTGGAGAACTCATTTAAAGCCAAAGAAAGAAAAATACTGGTGGATTTTTTAGGTCAATAGGAAGTATCTGAAACTCCAAAGTCCAGTACAAGAAGAACCACTCAGCCCATGTTCTTTCAAAGCAGTGAGTTAAGTGGTCCTGTTATCAATATGCAGCAGGAAAAAAAAATAATGTGCTCACTTTCATAAGAAAGTAAACTTAAAATTTTCCCTGAAAGTTTGAGCCACTGTGGTATAATCCAAACTGAAATTCAATTTCAATTATTCTCAAGTGCAGCTATGCCGTTTCTTTTATTCTGCTGTTTGTGAAATAGCAATCTCACTAACTGAATATTAATTTTCACCAAGAAAGCATTCCAAACTCTTCTTCAAAGAGGGAGTTAAGCTTATTAATTCATTCCTTAACAAGAGGACAAAGTGCATGACTTGCTGTATAAGGAATAAGAACTCCTAGGGGCCAAGAAGACTTAATCAAGGATTGAAGGGGAAGGAAAAGCGAATAAACCAGAAGGCAGAAGAATGTGAGGTCACTTGACTTTTTAAAGAGTAAAATAAAGAAAGAAAGAAAACAATTTCCAGAGCTCAGCCAAAATGAAGTAACAATGCAGAGCCATCAGAAGTACAAATTCCTCCTGAGATATAAGCGAACACATTGACTTTCCTTTATGATGCCATTTTAATTTCTGGGAAAATTCCAAAGCAAAGGTTTATATTTCATGATATTGTCAACTTTGCATAAGACTACTTGTGCTACTCATGACTTACACAGCCATAGGGACACAATTGATTTTTTTCTCCCTCATAAATCTGAAAATGCTCTCTGCCTTCCTAGTAGATCTCTAATATTTATTGGTGTCTATCCGAAAATAACAGTTCAAGGTTGGAGCTATGAAAACATTTGGGGCTCTAATTTACCGTAGAGAAAGTCTACTGAAGATCTGCGATAATACAAAGCACTCCAGGCTTGCCCAGGAGATACCAGAAACACCCCCACCTAGACACACATACTGTCTTCCCTAATAGATTCTGCTACAGAAAAAAAGTTACAAAGGGACACATCACAGAGGGCCTTTTAAGGAGTCTAAGGAATTCCATGCCTATTAAAGTATCGCTTGACTCATAGTCCCTTCCTGTTATCTTACATTCTTAAATATTACTAAACATTTTGAGGTTTTGTTTCTCTATATTATCTGTATAGATAGATATTTACTGTGTTATAAATTAACTGATTATCTTAAAATAAATTACATATTTTAAAAATTATCCATCAAAAATTAATATGGATAACATAGTCATCACAAAAAATAACCATATTTTTAAAAACAAAATATTTAGGTAGAAAATGACATTGTTTTAAATGTTTGCAAATTGCTTAGTGTCTGGTTTAAAAAGCAGAATGCTGGATTCTTATTCCAGCTTATATGTTCAATATGTTAAGATATCACGTCGTCTCTAAAAGAACACAATATACTTCTAAGAGAATGAGAAGTATAAAAGGCAAATAATGCCTTAGTATTATTATGAAAATCATGTTGACCTCATAGAGCCTTGAGGACCCCAATCTCCCAGAGTTCCCCACATTACACTTTAAAAACTAAAGCCTTAGGGTATCAGAGGATCATACAGGGATTGGAGTGTACATATAAAGGAGGTAACTTTAAACAGACTCCTAACAAGTAACTACAGCTGATCCTGTTAAGGTTTTCACAAAATTTCTTCTAAATAAATGTCACATCAGTTACAGTCCCCTCTCTTTTTGAGGTCATTTAGGCAGAGATGCAGTATCAGCTTCATGTGGGACATCAAAAAGCTTGGTAGATAAGAAATAGTGAATCGCATCTGAAAAAGTAGATTGGGGAATACAGTTCTTTTTTCCATTAGAATTGATTATCTTCATAGTAAACACAAATGTGAATTTGCCACATAATCCCACAGTGCCAGGGCCTACAAAACTCAGTAGGACTTGTTTCCTCCCAGACAGGTCAACAAGATCTCTTGTGTCTAAAATGCTGCTTTCAATGGCATCTCTGCATTGTTACACTTTGATAACTGGGGCTGATCACAGCATTGGCATTACTCTTGTTGGATTCATGTAAGGCCTGCAAAGTGATAAGTAGAAAGTAATTCCTGAAATTAGGGGGGAAAAAAAGCAAGCAGTACTTCCGCTGCACAATGAGTGCATGTGCAGTTCATAACTGGTTTGGGGGATACACATGGAATTATTTTAGTGGATACCCTAGAAAATATAGCATTCACAGGAAACAATGCTTAAAGGTAACCCAAATCTTCTCCTTGAATAATACAAAGATCTTTATTTCTTTAAATTCTAATCATCTCTCCTCAGCTTACAGGCAGCTTTTGTCTAGTATTTGTTTTGTTTTCACACCCTACAAATTGATGTTATTACTAGTTTATAGGATCAATATTTTACTAGATTTACCAACATATCTACTAATTTCTTTTCTCATCATTTCTTCTTAGACTTTGGACCTCCCTTCTAGGATTTTCTTTTCTTTTGACAGTTATTATTTTTATTTATATATATATATTTTTAATTTTCTTTTCATTATTGTGTGGGTTTTGCCATACATTGACATGAATACACCATGGGTATACATATGTTCCCCTTCCAGAACCCCCCTCCCTCCTCCCTCCCGATTCCCTCTCTCTGGGTCATCCCGGTGCACCAGCCCTGAGCGTCAAACCTGGGCTGGGGATTGATTTCACATATGATAAGTTACATGTTTCAATGCCGTTCTCCCATATCATCCCACCCTTGCCCTCTCTCATAGAGTCCAAGGCAATTTCAACAGTGTATGTACTGTTCTATACATCTGCGACTCTTTTCCTGTCTCACATACAGGGTTCTCGTTACCATCTTTCTGAATTCCATATATATGGGTTAGTATACTGTATTTTTGTTTTTCCTTCTGGCTTACTTCACTCTGGATAATAGGGTCCAGTTCCATCCACCTGAGTAGAACTGATTCAAATAAATTCTTTTTAATGGCTGAGTAGTATTCCACTGTGTATATGTACCACAGCTTTCTTATCCATTCGTCAGTTGATGGGCATCTAGATTGCTTCCATGTCCTGGCTATTGTAAACAATGTGGTGATGAACACTGGGGTACACGTGTCTCTTTCAATTCTGGACTCCTCGGTGTGTATGCCCAGCAGTGGGATTGCTGGGTCATATGGCAGGTCTATTTGCAGTTTTTTAAAGAATCTCCACACTGTTCTCCATAGTGGCTGTACTAGCTTGCATTCCCAGCAACAGTGTAAGAGGGTTCCCTTTTCTCCACATCCTCTCCAGGATTTATTGCTTGTAGACTTTTGGATGGCAGCCACTCTGACTGGTGTAAAGCGGTACCTCATTGTGGTTTTTGATTTGCATTTTCTTTTTAAAATCAGGGTCTGCTGGTGGTAAATCCTCTCCGTTTTCACTTTTTTGAAAAGTATCTTTATTTCTCTCTCATCCATGGAAGATAGTTTTGCTGGGTTTATAAATCCAATTTGACATTGTTAATAGCACTTGCAAGCTTTATCTAATGTTTTCTGTCTTTCACTGATGCTATGAGAGAGACCTGTTAGTCTAATGGTGCTTCTTCATTGGACAGCTTCTCCTTTCTTTGTGGATGCAGAAAAAGGAATTTTTGTGGATGCAAAAATTCTTAATGAATTCTTAAGATTTCATTCTTGGCCTTGGGGTTCTATGGGTGGGCTTCTTGATATCCTGGTGTGGTCTTCTTTATACTCATCCTGCTTGAGATTTGTTCATGCTCCTGAATCTAAGGGTTTAGCCTTTTCTTTCTTGACTCTGGAAAATTCTCAGTCATTACATTTTCAAATATTAGTCTCCTTTATTTTCTCTGTTCTTTCCCTCTGCAATTTCAGTAAGAGATACATTAGACCTACTCATTGTACTCTTTACATCTCTTAATTTGGCTTTTATACTTTCCAACTATCTGCCTTTTTGTGCTGCAATCTTTCAGATCTTCCAGTTTCTAGTTTTTAACTATTTAATCCATGCAGTGACTTCTTAAAAATTATTTTTAATTGCTAAACTTCTATTTGATTAGTTTAAAGCTGTTAAATCTTTTTATACCATTTTAAGTGTATTTTATTTTAGTAAATATAATATGAATACTTATTTACAACTTTACCTGATAATTATAATATTATGATCCTATCTTTTGTTGTTTTCCTTGATCCTAGATGATGGTGATTCCCTTGTACATTTAGTGATTTTACCTACTGAGCTTGTGGCCATTTTAACTTTATCCATAAAATTATTTGGGACTTGTACTGAGAATATTTATGAGGGTTTTCAGTTGCTTCTATAAATCACCCAAGAATACTTTAAATATTTAGCTTGGGAGTTTCAGGCAAATTAGTAGTGTAAATATATGCTGCCAATTTATAGATCGTCACTTTGTAGTTACAAATATTTCTCAACTTGCACGAGCCCTGAGTCCCAGGCCTTGATTTTCAAGACCCCATAGATGGCAGGGCTACTGGGAATCAAGAGGGTCCTGGTTTCATTTAGTCCTTTGACCTGGAAAGGTGTTTTTATTTTCAGGCCAGTTCAACCATATATTTGGCATGGTTATTAAAGATATTAAGGGAAATATTTTAAAAGCTTTTGATGAGTATTGTTTTTTTCAGAATATCTAGCCAGTCATATCATCAGAAATAGATGCTCCTCCCTCCTACACTGTTGATGGGAATGTAAATTTGTACAGTCACTATGGAGAACATCTTGAGTTTCCTTAAAAAACTAAAAACAGAGTTACCATATTATCTGTGATTCTACTCCTAGATATATACCTGGAGAAAATTATAATTTGAAAAGAATCATGCACACTGCATATAAAAGATAATATTCACTGCAGCACTATTTACAACAGCCAAGACGTTGAAGAAACCTACATGTCTATTTAAAGAAAATGTGGCATACATATACAATGGGGTATTACTCAGCCATAGAAAATAATGAAATAATGCAATTTGTAGCAACATGGATGGACCTAAAGATCATCACAGTTAGTGAAGTGAGTGAGACAAAGACAAATATCTTATGATATGGCTTATATGTGAGTCTGAAAAAAGAATGATACAAATGAACTTATTTACAAAGCAAACAGTCTCACAGACCTACAGTTACCAAAGGGGAAAAGTGGGGAAGGATAAATCAGGAATTTGGTGTTTAACAGAGACACACTGTGTTATATAAAATGGATAACCAGCAGGATCTACTGTATTATAACAGCATATAAGGGAAAAGAATCTGAAAAAGAATATGTATAAATATATGATCTACTGTATTATAATAGCCTATAAGGGAAAAGAATCTGAAAAAGAATATATATAAATATATAACAGAATCACTGCTGTACAGCTTAAAGTAACACAACATTGTACATTAACTATATATCAATTAAAAAAGAAATGGATGTTCCTTGGCTTACACTAACTTGCCATACTGTACACTAACTTGCTTCAGTCGAGTCTAACTCTTTGAGACTGTGGACTGTAGCCCACCAGTCTCCTCTGAACATGGAATTCTCCAGGCAAGAATACTGGAGTGGCTCTCCTCCAGGGATCTTCCCAAACTAGGGATCAAACCCGAGTCTGTTATGTCTACTGCATTGGCAGGCAGGTTCTTTACCACTAGCATCACCTGAGAAGCCCAAAGTATACACTATATATAGCATGTTTATATGGAAATTCTAGTATAAGGGCATATCTTTATTTTAATTTACAATATTTAATGATAATATATCATTTGCTAAAGCCATACAGATTTTAAAACTTATCAAGTATTAATATTTTATATCATTTATTTAAATTAAATGAAAACTTGCACAATTATAAGGTACTAAATGCAATTAAGTGCTATTTTCCATTTTTGCTAGAAAATACTAAGAAGACAAAAATAAAAAAATTATCTAAGTGGCAGCTATAAATACAATGTGGCTATAACTTAAAATCCAACCTAAAAATTTTGCAGCTTTTAATCCAGTCATTTCATATTTAATTCATAATATTTCTATGATGTATCTTGGATGCAAATACACTGATAGACATTAATGATACAATTAACTTTATGTTCACATACAATCTACATGCAGAATAATCTGATATGACAAACTTTATAATAATGTACCCATTAATTTTCTTTTCATATTTATTCTTCCATTTTTCAACTCTTTCAGGTGGTATTAAAAGTCATGAATAAAACATAATTTTTTAAATAAACAGACCTTTACAAAACCTTAAATTATTTACACTGGTCAATGTCTCAACAGAATTTAACATAAAATAATTTAACTTCAAATAATTCTAAAATATCTAAAGCTCACCTCTGGCTGCTAGTGACATAGATGTTAACAGTGAAATTGTTTCTGTTAGTAAAATTTTCTAATGGAAGCTGGCTATAGCCATCAGACAAAACAGGTATCAAGAGAGGCTTTGGTATTCAGTCTTCAAACTTTACCTATTATATATACCATACAAAATTGCAAATCTCAGGACTATTATCAGAGAAATTAAACCCTGCATGCGAGACAGCAAAAGGAACGCAGATGTATAGAACAGACTCTTGGACTCTGTGGAAGAGGGCAAGGGTGGGATGATATGGGAGAATGGCATTGAAACATGTTAATTATCATATGTGAAATCAATCGCCAGCCCAGGGTTGATGCTCGGGGCTGGTGTACCGGGATGACCCAGGGGGAGGGAATCGGGAGGGAGGAGGGAGGGGGTTTCTGGAGGGGGAACATATGTATACCCATGGCGGTTTCATGTCAATGTATGGCAAAACCAACACAATAAAGAAAATTAAAAAATAAATAAAGTATATTCAAAAAATGTAAATTATAAGGACTTTGGTTTAATTTCATTTGCTCAAGTTCTCATAAATTAACACTCTAAAAAATATAAACTGCTACATCTGCAAGTAATTACAATTACAGGAATGTGCTATAAGTAATTATAAATTACCAGAATACTTTATTTCCCCCCATCTGAAAAACAACAACAGAACTAAACATACAAACGAACAAATCTGGCACTAGTTTTTGGGACAAAGGAACTTCACGTTTTAAATAAGAGAAGAAACACCAGGTTGAAATTTCTTTTGTGGCTCTGCTTTAACATAGGCATAAGTGGAAACAGAATTTGGGGCCAATAAGTTAAGCATCCCCTATTTTTGAAATTCATGGGCTGTGAAAGTATTACACAAGAGCCTTTAAATCCCCTCCAGTAGGATTTAAAGCACCATCAACATGAAATAGCATGAGACAAGCGATCATAATATCTTAGGGCTAAATGGGACTGGAGAGTCCTTCCATATGGGCAAGAGCGCTAACAAGCAGTCGTTTTCCCATAAGGGAGGCTATCAGATTCTCCTTTGTTATGAAAGTGATCTCCTTATAGATCTATTGAGTATCCGAAGTCTTACTGAAATCAAATGACGTGACACATTTCAAATTACCCTGCAAACTATGATTAGACATTTAGCAAAAGAAATGTAAAAGGAAATAGATTTGGGGAGTGATAGAGTAATAGCATCTTTCTAAGGCACATATAAAAATGAAACATTGTAGAATACTTCTCACGGAATATCCAAGTCCATACAGCTTCCTCTCCCAAATACAAGTCATCTAGCTGGCAGACTGTTTTTAACTAGATTTTTTAATGGGAGTTTATTGGTAGGAGTATCTCTTGGTATCCTGCATATCTTTAAATCCAATGATAAAGCATAAGAATTCACAAAAGGGAAAATCACACTATTAATAGATTATATATCAGAACATATGAAAGACTAGTTACTCAAAACCTTACAAAAGGGATTTTTTTAAAAGGGATAACTCACTTATTTTTTCAATTAAAAATACAATTTGTTAGTGAATTTTTTTAGCCCCCAGTAAAATGATTAGCAAAGTGAATTTATAGAAAAGAACCAAACAAATTATATGCATTATTTGTTTAAGCAACTCAGTGAAAGGTCATTTCCCCATCACTACTGCTTAAGCTGTGCAACCAGAATTCTAGAGGAATGGACTCTGGAGGCAGAGTGCCTAGTTTTGAGGCCCTGCTTAGCACTTATGAGATGTGAACTGGACAGTCACTTAACCTCTGTGACTCAGTGGGTGGAACTGGGATAATACTACTACCTAGGTGATACTGTTATTCTGAGGGTTAAATGAACACATTTTATAAAGTGCTTAGGGCCATACCAGATACATAAGAAGTTCAAGTAAGTATTTTACCACTTCTATTAGGGCAGAGGGAAAAAGAAACCAGTTCAGATATTAATAAACATGAGTCTTAGTCTCAGTATTGCCTCATTCTTAGACAAGAAGTAATTCAGTTTCACCTATGATACTAATCACGTCATTCACTATCCTCCCAGGTGTTAGGATCTAGTGATATTATATATCCAGATACCTTGAAAAGCATCAAGTATAACCTTTGAGTTCTCTGGAGAAAGGCACTGAATTGCAAGATACTGTATCATATGAATTCTTATTCTTATATTTCAAAAAATATCAAACACTGGGCTCACATAGGTTTACTTCCGTATTTAAATGTCCCACTGAATGGTGCATTTGACACTGAAGAGCCTTAAAACTGACTGATATTAATACTTCAGGCCAAAAATAAGAAGAATTTTCCACCCATTGATTAATATGCCCCAACTAGTTTGTCACATATTTACTTTATCACATGATCCATAGTAAAGAATACTGAATTCACTCTTGCTTTCATAATTTAATTCTATCAATCATTATATTTAAATGAAGAGAGATAAAATGACTAGGATTAGCACTATCTTTCTTTCTACCATGTGCAGGCACGCTAAGGGCTTCACATGAATTGGTTTCCCTTGGTCCTCAGTACTCAAGCCTCGAGTCCTTGGCTGCTGACTCTCCCCGGTCTGACTGCTAAATGTTGGTTCACCAGAGGACTTAGTCTGGGACACCTTCTCTTGTCTGCTTCATTTTATGCCTACACAGTCTTACCTATTCCAAGGGTTTCTGTAGTTTCTGTACCGACAACAACTCTAAAATGACCATTTCCAGGCCTGACTGTTCCCCTAAACTCCAGATTTGTATCTTTAAGTGCTGATGAACATCCCTAAGTTAAACGTTACCAAGGCCAAAGCAGAACTCTTGCTGTCCCTTTCCAAACCTGCGTCCCCTCCATTCTGCGCATCTCAAGTTATCGTGTCACCATCCAGCAGCTCCTCGAGGACTTGCTCTCAATTTTCCCCCTCCTTTCCTTCCCCATATCTAATCCATTAGCAGATTTTCTTGATTTGACCTCCAAACTCCACTCTAAACCTCTGTCCGTCCCCATATCTAGAACCATCACTTTGTCTGAGCACAACCTTCATCTGGACTACTGCAGGAGTCTCCTCCCAGGTACACAGAATATCTCAAGAAATGAAATAGATATGTTTAAATGCTAAGCAAGTCATGGTCTTCCCTCCTCTAAAACTTCCAATGGCTCCTACTCAGATCTACGATGAAACTCAAATTCCTTGTACTGTCTTACAAGGCTGTAGTTTCTGACCCTTTCCTTCTCTAGTATCTGCATGACTTTCTCCTTACATCAATGCTCAAGTTTCACTGGCCCCCCTGTTTCTTGAATGCAGCAAATTAATTCTTGCCCCAGAGCTTTTATCATGTCTATTTCCTTTGTCTCAAGTGATCTTCTCTGAGATCTTTGTAGGGTTGCACGCCCAGGGTTGCTTCAATCTTGTCTGACTCTTTGCAACCCTATGGACTGTAGCCCACCAGGCTCCTGTGTCCATGGGATTCTCCAGGCAAGAATACTGGAGTGAGTTAACATGCCCTTCTCCAAGAAGATGATCTTCACAACCCAGAGATCGAACCTGTGTCTCCTGCTTCGTATGGTTGTTGTTGTTCAGACCCTTAGTCATGTCCTACTCTTTGCGACCCCATGCACTGCAGCATGTCAGGCCCCGCTGTCTGTCATCATCTCCCAGAGCTTGCTCACACTCATGTCCATCGAGTCAGCGATGCCATCCAACCATCTCATCCTCTGTTGTCCCCTTTTCCTCCTGCCTTCAATTGTTCCCAGCATCAGAGTCTTTTCCAATGAGTCAGCTCTTTGAATCAGGTGGCCAAAGTATTGGAGCTTCAGCTTCAGCATCAGTCCTTCCAGTGAATTTTCAGGACTGATCTCCTTTAGGATGGACTGCTTGGATCTCCTTGCAGTCCAAGGGACTCTCAAGAGTCTTCTCCAACATCACAGTTCAAAAGCATCAATTCTTCAGCACTCAGCTTTCTTTATAGTCCAACTCTCACACCCATACATGACCACTGAAAACAACATAACTTGGACTAGATGGATCTTTGTTGGCAAAGTAATGTCTCTGCTTTTTAATATGTTGTCTAGGTTGGCCATACTTTTTCTTCCAAGGAGCAAGGGTCTTTTAATTTCATTGCTGCAGTCACCATCTGTAGTGATTTATGAGCCCATTACAATAAAGTCTCTCACTGTTTCCATTGTTTCCCCGTCTTTTGCCATGAAGTGATGGGAACAGATGCCATGATCTTAGGTTTCTGAATGTTGAGTTTTAAGCCAACTTTTTTACTCTCCTCTTTCACTTTCATCAAGAAAGCCTCTTACTCAGATTAGAAGCCAATAATGGGAATTTTGTCTTATAGGACATCCGGAGCATCTAGAATAAAAACTTGACACATGGTAGGCCCTTAATAAAATTTGTAGAATAAAACAAATGAGAGGGACTATTGTCACTCTCATCTTCAAGGTGATGAAACTGCCTTCACATAGTTATGCAACCTGCTCCAGCCAACAGAGCCTGTGGTTGATGCCGTAATCCAATCAGCCTGATACCAGAGCCCGCAGTTTTAACCATCTGACCCAATTTTCTCTACATCTGTGTGGTAAGGGAATACAAAATTGAAACAAACAAAGAAAAACACTTAATCCAAGAACTTACTGCATCCATTTTTACACCATACCTATTTAAAGGAGTCAGCAATTTTCAGCAATCCTGAGATCTACAAAAGATTCATAATTCTTAAGAAATAAATCCTAATTTTTATGCAATGTGGGTACACCAGGAAGAAAAGAAAGCAATGCTATCTAAGCTCCCATTCTCTACACAAGCCTATTAAGGGAGATCCAACAGTTTAAACAACAGGATACAATTTTCAGACCATTTCTCTTAGGGAAATTAAAAGACTCCAGAATAAAATACAACCTAATTTGTTTTGTCTGCAAACTACTAGATGAGCAAACATATTCAGCAATGTTTCCTTTATGGGACTGAAACTGCATTTAACACATATGTATGTAATTTGGAATCAGAATCATGATGGCCTACAAACCAAGGCATATGAATAGATATATATTTGTGTGTGTGAATGGCATCAAAATAGAAATACTCACAAAAATGCACTACCCAATGTATATGAGGAAACTCAGAAAAAGTTACCCAGGGGACAATAGGCATTTAAAACATAATCTTCTAAAATTATTTTGATATGTTTTACAATGAGACCCTGGCATACTGAATGACAAATTTCATCCAAGCTTTCTAAAAAACAATATATTTAGTTACCTCAAGGGGAAAAATAGTGAAGGAAGAAATACATAAATAACAAATCTTTACCAAGAGGAGCCAGACGTATTATAGTCCTAGTATAACTATTAATGATGATAGAGAGAAGAAGAAGAAGCAGTATTAACCTTCACACCAGAATCCACAAGAGTGACTGGAAATAGCACAAAGACACATTGTTTAGTCAATGTTTTACATCACTGTCCTCTTTCCTAATTTGTTTACAATAAATAGAGTTGAAAAACACCATAATCAAAAAGGACCTGTAAGGATCAACAGTATGTCTAAATCATATTCCCGATGAAGACACTGAGGTCTAACTAGAAAGCGTCAGGGCAGACATTTGAATCCAGGACCTCTGAAACAATGTTCAACGCTGCTTCCTCCTTACCACATAGTCATCACATTGAGAAGTCAAGTACTTATTTTGTGTGTGCTTTTACTTTATCGTACTTTGCTTTGGATGTCAGCTACGGGAATGTCATAAAGCTTGAGTTGGGTATAAAAACCCTGAGAATGACAAGGGAGGCACATGGGCTACAGTTCTAACCTACAATATAGGTTGTAACAAGACGCAACCCCACCAAACATCTCTGCGAACCACTGTCAGAGACCAAAGTCAGATTAATATAAGAAAGTAAGTCATTTCTTATGATCTCAGGTTCTTATTAATGTAATTTGATCTGATATAAAAATTACTCATCTTTTCTCTGCAAAAGATGAAGTCAGATATTATCACTCAAAGAGATGGGTATACAGAAAGTGTTACTCAGAGGGAGAGAAAAAGACCTGACATCAGCCAACTACCTTGACTCAGAGAATCTTGAGTTATAAGTTTGATTGGCAGGAACACCAGGAAGAATGACAAAGGAGGTGGGGAGGCATGATGTTTCCTATGTGTAATTTCTGCCTGGCCCTTTCTCATACCTGTCAAAAAGTTATATATCATTTATACACTGAAGCTATTTCTATCACCTTTGCTCTAAGGAAACAAGAGAGCTTAGACAAAAATTATATTCATAGAATGAGCAATTTTATTTCCAGTTAACTTGCAGCTTATTAAATGATTTTGGTACTTGTTAAAAGAATTTTGTTGGTTTTGTTTATTTCACTAGATTTGGGAACCAGTCTGGCTTCTTAAATGTCAACTAGGCTGTACTTGAGCTTTTAAGAAAATTTAGGATTGATTAGAAGATACAGGACTTGGCTACTCGGGATAGGTTTTAATTAAAGAGCAGATAAAAACAGAAGGGATATTTAGGGAGTGTGGAATGGACATATACCCACTGCTGTATTTAAAATGGATCATCAACAAGGGCCTACTGTATAGCACATGGAACCCTGCTCAATGTTAAGTGGCAGCCTGGATGGGAGAGGAGTTGGGGGAGAGTGGATGTACAACACTGTTACTTGGCTATATTCCAACATATAATGCAAAGTTTAAGAAAAGTGAAAAAAATCATTTATACATTTATGTCCAACAAACCTGCACTAAATACTTACTATGTGAATAGCACAGGAAGCCCCAGAGAGGAAACACTACCTGCAAGAGTTTTACAATCTGCGAAGATGGCGGAGGAATAGGACAGGGAGACGACTTTCTCCCCAACAAATACACCAAAAGAACATTCAAAAACAGAGCAAACTCCATAAAACAACATCTGAATGCCGGCAGAGGACATAAGGCATCCAGAAAGACAGCCCACTGCCGACAAAAGAAGGTAGGACCAAAAAAAAAAAAAAAAAAGTAAAAAGAGAGGCAAAGAGTTAGGGATGGAGATCCATCCTGGGGAAGGAAGTCTCAAAAAAGAGAGAGGTTTCCGAACACCAGGAAACATTCTCCCCGGCGGATCTGTGGCGACTCTCAGAGGGCAAAATAACCCGGAGTAAAAACAGATAAATAATTAAGGCCCCCAGATTGCGTCTCTAACTGCAGCTCCCAGCGGAGCGCGGCCCGGGCGCCCCATCCCCCACGAGCCAGGGACAGCTCAGGGAGGGGCGGGCCGCGCGCTTAGTGGGAGGACTGGGACTGGGCACTGGGGCAGCCTGAGGGAGCTAACCTGAGATAGACGCTGGGTAGCTTTCCCGTGGAAGAGCCCCCGCCAGGCCCGCACACAGAACAAAGGGCGGCGTGGAGTCGGTCCGCTGCGCGAGGCGGCCTGGCGGAGCTGGGCGGCTGTAGGCTGCGAACCGGCCCAGCCCCCGATGGAGAGCAGCGGGCACGTCGCGGCCCAGCGACGCTTCCACTGCCAAACCGCGGGCAGAATTAGGTGCTAACCAAGACTTCTTGGGATTACATGATCAAAGGATCAATCCAAGAAGAAGAAATAACAATTATAAATATTTATGCACCCAACATAGGAGCTCCACAATATGTAAGGCAAATGCTAACAAGTATGAAAGGGGAAGTTAACAACAACACAATAATAGTGGGAGACTTTAATACACCACTCACACCAATGGATAGATCAACTAGACAGAAAATTAACAAGGAAATTAAAACTTTAAATGATACAATAGACCAGTTAGACCTAATTGATATCTATAGGACATTCCACCCGAAAACAATGAATTTCATCTTTTTCTCAAGCCCACATGGGACCTTCTCCAGAATAGATCAAATCCTGGGCCATAAATCTAGCCTTGGTAAATTCAAAAAAATTGAAATCATTCCAAGCATCTTTTCTGACCACAATGCAGTGAGATTAGATATCAATTACAGGAGAAAACCATTTAAAAATTCCAACATATGGAGGCTCAACAATACACTGCTGAATAACCAACAAATCACAGAAGAAATCAAAAAAGAAATCAAAATATGCATAGAAATCAATGAAAAGGAAAACACAACATCCCAAAACCTATGGGACACTGTAAAAGCAGTGCTAAGGGGAAAGTTCATAGCAATACAAGCTCACCTCAGGACACAAGAAAAAAGTCAAATAAATAACCTAACTTTACACCTAAAGCAACTAGAAAGGGAAGAGATGCAGAAGCCCAGGGATAATAGAAGGAAAGAAATCTTAAAGATCAGGGCAGAAATAAATGCAAACGAAACAAAAGAGACCATAGCAAAAATCAACCAAGCCAAAAGCTGGTTCTTTGAGAAGATAAATAAAATTGACAAACCATTAGCCAGACTCATCAAGAAACAAAGGGAGAAGAACCAAATCAACAGAATTAGAAATGAAAACGGAGAGATCACAACAGAAAACACAGAAATACAAAGGATCATAAGAGACTATTATCAGCAACTATATGCAAATAAACTGGACAA